>CM051241.1:106773871-107283871 GCA_027917425.1 Gastrophryne carolinensis | reverse complement strand
TATGTCTATCACCAAGTGTTATATCAACTTGATTAAAATGGGGCGCATTTCAGCTAAAGCTGCTATAGTTTGCACGTCTACATAAAGTGATTTTTCAATGCTTGTTTGAGTTGGCGGTATTAACAAAATATCCTGTGCCAATATCTTACATTAATGCAAAGTACAAAAGCCATAGCGCTAGATTAGAAGAGGTCACTCGGAGACCGGCCTGTAGATTTCTGGCAAGCTCTTTTAGGCGGTGGTGTTTTGTTCATAAATGGTGGCAATAATGCATTGTTATGTTTATGAGCAATTTTATCAAACACAGCTGATGATACAGAGTTCATGGCATCCTTTGCACTATTTCTAGTGGCCATTTTTACATGTGACTTTACAATTTCAAGACCTTTCCTCAATAATGACACTGCTCTTCTAAAAAGGCAGTGAAATATACTGGCCAGTCCAGCGCCATGCATAAATTCAGATCTGTGGAATCTTTCTAGACCATGACCAGCTTGTGGAAGGTAATATTGGGTATAAATGTTGGGATCACTATTTACATTTTTGTTGAGCATTATATATAGTGACTGTCTAAAAAGTAATCACACTATGCATTTACCGTACTTGAATTTAGCTGTCCTGTTCGGGTCTGACAGAATTGAGATACTAACAGTATCAGAATGCTGTCTGCTTACTGGTATGTAGTTTGGTCTTGTGTAATGTGTTATGATCTCATTATTTTTACGATTCTCCAGTGCATAACAGTACGTAACTGTCATACTAATTGGTGTTGTATTTTATCTGTGTGAACAAATAATGTATAGAATCCGGCTTTGATATCAGGATCAAATCTTTTGTTACTGATGTTGCTAATGCGTCCGCATTTTTTGCTCTTCAGGTTTTACAAAGTTGTCTGTAGAGTCTGGCTCTGTATAGCCAATGTATTTATTTGCGGCTTAGTTTGCGAGACAGTTGATATATCCATGGCTGTTAGATAAACTGGCATATGGATATTCAGGCCTAAAATGTGTGGTAGCTTCTCACCTGCTAAAAATGTGTTGGCAACTCTTCCTATTACATAGAAGTTTCTAGCGTTTTCATCATAACACAATTTAATAAGGTGTCCTTTAATCTGCACACTTTCTAATTTGGCATTTATTTTTTTGACAAGCTCTGAGATACTTGTGTAATATAGATATTGTTTAACATCAATGCTTGCTTTACCAGCATAAAAAACATCTCATGTTGTTCATAGGTGTTCCAGGTGTGTGTATATTGAATCTCTGTAAGCGCAACTTTACATGCATCACAGAGGTTAACAGATTTTGCAAGTTTGGTCAAAAACACAAGATTGTATTATCTGGATAGATTTCGATAGATGTGTGATAGTATATCTTGATGTTGCTTGATGAGTTTATATCAATAGACAATTATTTCACCTGAGGCCAGCCTTCTGACTGTTAGCCTGACCAGAGAGAGAATGACACTGGTGAAGAGAAGTATTGCTTTGCTATAAATAAGGTTGTTTTAAAGTTCAGGAGCTTTTGCGAGTTCTGGTTGTATTTTCAAGTGAGGCTGTTTTTTAAGTGAGGGGACTTTTTATTAAAGGGCTTTATATTGGGGGACTTTAAGTGTATATTGTCTAAATGCTATAGAGCTAAAATTAGTTAAAAGCCAAAGTGTTGCAACTGTAAGCACTAAATTTAGTTTCTACTGCTGTTTTTGTAACTGGGATAATGGCTAGAAATATTGGAGGTCTACTTCAGTGCACAGTTTCATATGTATACAGTTCAGGAGCAGCATCCCCAGGGTGAATACTGCTGTGGTAAATGTGGGCATGTTGCAACTAGGGATGAGCGAACCGATTCGGACGAACCGGAATTTGCTCCGAATTTCAGGGAAAATTCGATTCGGCGAGAACCCGAATGTTTTTTGGTTTGTGCCGATCGAATTTTCCCTGAAATAAAAAAAAAAAAAATGCCGGCATGGTGGGAGCGGGCAGGCCGGCGCCACTCTCAGCTGTTATCAGAGGACGCGTCATCAGAGGGCGCCTGAGAGCGGCGCCGGCCTCCACGCTCCGACCATGCAGGTAAGTGTTTGCTTTTTAAAAAAATGCCGGCATGGTGGGAGCTGGCAGGCCGGCTGCGCTGTCAGCGGGCCGGCGGCGGCCCGCTGACAGGCGTAGACGGCCTGCCCGCTCCCACCATGCCGGCATTTTTTTTTTTCAGATGAACGATTCGTGAAAGTTCGATTCGGGCGAACCCGAATTTCTTGGGGAAATTCAGCGAATCGCCCGAATCGAACTTTCGAGAAGTTCGCTCATCTCTAGTTGCAACCTTGGAAGCTCGGGTTACTGAGGAGGATTGACAATATGGAAAAGGGCATCCTGCTCACTAAGCAGGCATTAACTGGGATAGATACAGAGGGCAGAGTAATGGGTCAGGGGGAGCAGATATGTAGCTGGGTAAATGTAGATAGATGGAGTAGAAAGGGTGCACAGAAAAGGAAGGCCATACCTGTGTCTGTACACCCTAGCAAAATTGCCAAGTTAGGTAATGATTCAAGAGTGTCAGTCTCAGAAATGGCAGCCCTAGTGTATACTGCTCTCCCTAACAGCCGGGAGGACAGCCCAGCTAGTGAGCTGGTGGCTGTGCTACATATCTTTGTGTCATCTGCAAAAATAGAGACATTGCTTCTAATTCCATCTTCTATGCAGTTTATAAACAAGTTGAATAAAAGTGGGCCCAGGACTAAACTCTGAGGTACACTACTTACAACCAGTAACCATTCAGAGTAGGTTTTATTAACCACAACTCTCTGCACACGATCCTTAAGCCAGTTTTCAATCTAGTTACAACTGCATTTTCTAATCCTAAAGATTTCAATTTCCCCAAAAATTGTCTATGGGGGACAGTGTCAATTGCTTTTGCAAAATCCAGAAAAACTATATCCACAGCCGCCCCTCTGTCCAGGATCTACTCACCCCCTCAAAGAAGCCAACTAGGTTAGTCTGGCAGCTTCTTTCCTTTGTAAAACCATGCTGGTTGTCACTTAGAATATTATGGATGGTTATATTTGTGTATATATTACTTTAATAGCCCCTCAAGCACAATAGTTGTTAAATTTACTGGACTGTAATTGGTAATAAGGTTCAAAAGCTTCAGGCTGACTTGGACACATTGAGTGTGTGGGCATCCACTTGGCAAATGTGGAGAAATGTAAAGTCTAACAACCTGAAGACCACATATGTCCTTGGGGGAGTAAAACTGGGAGAAACACTTGTTGAGCAAGATCTGGGGGTACTGGTAGATCACAGGCTAAATAACAGC
Source organism: Gastrophryne carolinensis (assembly GCA_027917425.1). Lineage (NCBI taxonomy): Eukaryota > Metazoa > Chordata > Amphibia > Anura > Microhylidae > Gastrophryne > Gastrophryne carolinensis. Next base: position 107,280,563 of record CM051241.1, on the reverse strand, counting down.
ATGCAATGCCAAGCAGCTGCTTCCAAGGCCACCAAGATATTATCATGCATTAAAAGAGGCATGGAATCACGGGATAGGGATGTAATTTTGCCTCTTTACAAGGCCCTGGTGCTCTCACCTGGAATATGCCGTCCAGTTCTGGGCACCTGTTCATAGAGAGGACGCTCTGACTATGGAAAGGGTTCAGAGGAGAGCCACCAAACTAATCAGAGGAATGAAAAATCTTAGTCATCTCCTCTCAAGACTAAACAGATTTAATTCTTGTAATCTTTCCTCATAACTGAGGGGGACATGATTAACTTGTATAAATATATAAATGGTCAATACAAAAAAATATGGGAAAATAGCCTCCCACAGAAGCTTGTTACAGCATAAACCGCTGACAGCTTCAAAAAAGGATTAGATGCTTATTTAGAAGAAAATAACATTAACAGTTACTATTAGCGGTTATCAGTAAAAAAAAACAAAAAATTAAATAAATAGCTTCCACCTATAAAATAAAAAATAACTTCCCTTGGTTGAACTTGATAGACATATGTTTTATTTCAACCATATTAACTATGTAACTATTGTTTGAACTGACAATTCAGGGCACTGCCCTTAAATATGACATTAACAAGTGGTCGAATTGACACACATGTGAACTACAATGAGAGGCCCTCTCCTGAGGCCAAAAAATTCAATAGCTGCGTTAATGCAGGGCTCTGACCTTTTATGTATGACATTAACAAAGAGGCCAATCTGACACGCATATAATTATCAAGGGGCTGATTTTACACACGTGCTTCAATGACTCCTATATTGTGCAGGTAGCTAATAGGATCCCCCCTGAGGTCCAGAATTCAGCACTTGAGATTTGAATAGACAATGCAGGAGCTCTGACCTTATATATAACATGAACAAGGCGGGTGACACGCATGTGGTACAATGAGCCAGCTATTGCGCGGACAGCTAGCTCTCATAGTTGCAAACAATGTGTAGTCATTCATTTGACACACATTGGTTACAATGTTCATGTATTTTCATATAGGTTATAACCAAAAAATCATGTGAAATCATACAAAGCTATGATATCTTACAATGACTATCTAGATTTGCTGAATATCTGTTGAATTAACCCAGCTATTTTATTTACTGGTGATGGGCCAGCCATTTCACAAAACAACTTCAACTGGCTTTCAACTTCAGAAACCATAATCTTATTTCTTTTAAATGTTTTCCTTGCAAGCTTGTGCATCCTGCCCCTGGAGCCAGACTTGAACCTGTTCCTATCCAGACATTTTTATAAAAAATATTAAATCCACTGTATGAGCCAGGGGATTTGACATTATAATAATGTTTTTTCAAGGTCTTTGTAGTAAATCATTATCATGGCATGGTTCTAAAACATGAAACACACACTTGTTAAGAACACGTTAAGTCCAGACATGTATAATGGGATTCACTATAAATGTAAAGGTTCAGCTTGTATTGTTTGTATGCGTGTATGTCTATAATGATGAATGCAATATATGTTTAAGACCATACATAATCAAAGACCATATCACTAGAGCAATCTACAAATCTATACACATTAAATAGCAGATCTACACAATTGTTCATGCGGTGGGGTATTGTCTGGAGTTGTCCGGGACATGCAGCAGATGTGGCTGAACATGTATTTTTACAAGGAATGCACACTGCACATGTGCCCGGGATGTGCAGCAGATGTGTCTGGACATATATTTTCACAAGTAATGCATATTGCGCATGCGTTGAACCACGAGGCCACAATATACAACACACCGGACATGCAATACACCAGAAATATGTATTGATGGCAGGCTGAGCATGACCACACCGGATATTGCATAAGAAGGCTTGGAAAGCCAAACCCACTAGCCACACCCACAAATATTTGTCAGCTTACAGGAAGTGGGTGGTTTGACATGACACATAGATGCTACACCACTACTGGAGCATATTCAAACCACATCACTGGTGAAGGAGTAGTTGGAAAACTTCTTGCAGTCTTCAAAAGGGGCCTGGCCTAGCTGTGGCATCAAGTGTCCTAAATATATGTTATAATGCAAAGAACAAGAAGTGGATGTTAAGTGTTCAGTTGAGTAATTGCTTAGTAGTTTTCGATTTTCCCTTTTTGTGGTTGTAAATACATCCCCAGCAGTTGTTCAAAACTTCATTGTACATAAAGTGACTATATGAATAATTTGTGTGACACCCCATTTCTTAAAAAAAAAACTACTGGGTGGAGCTGTAATACATACTTTTCTGCATCATCAACTGAAAAGCAGGGACCCCAGAGAGTGAGCAGCTTCTTGTAGAAAAATATCATTGGCTGACCCAATGCTGCCAATTTTAGCTATGAGCATGTCTCCCATGTCCTGCTATCCAAACTTGACAGCTCAGAGGTTTGATGTCGACCCAATTGGGGAACTATGGATCTCCAAGGGGACAATGTCTTGCTCTATATCTGCAGATCTTTCTGTCAACTTTAATATTAAGCACCACTGCAATTTGTTTGTGTGAGATTGGTGTATATAATGGTCACTGGCGCTAATAAAACATCCTTAGGGTGCTTGTAAGGTATCACTGGTGGAAGTCATACTGTTTTGATTTAGCTAGTTTGCAAAATCTCTACAAATGTATAATTAGAGAAAAACATAGGATAAGATGCTTGCAGGCTTGGCTCTAGATGCTGGAAGAGGTAGTTATTTTATTGAGGTAGTAAATCCAGTGGAACATCAACACAAAATATTCTACCTGTTATATAATGCAAAAAAGACACATTTTAAGTTGTGTCATTGGATTAGAATGGCTGTCTGCAGTAAACTTATGTATTTGGTTTAGGACCGTGCAAAAAGGAATTGACGTTTTTTACTAATTACCTAATGCACAAAACGTAAAAAAACATTTTAACTTTTTAATTGTTTTATTTATGTATTTTTTTTAAGTGTCAGAGGGTAACACCAGAGTGATTGCCCTGTATAAAATGGGGTAGGGACAGTACAAATATTATGTATCCTTTACTAAAAAAAAAGCCCCCCCCCCATAACCCTATAACAGGTTGTGTGACAGAATCCCCCCATCAACCCATGGCAGAACAAGCCCTTTTATCCCCCATGGCAGACTGTGTCTGCCCCCAGCTGTGTGACAGAGCCTTCCTATCACCCCATAGCAGACTGTGTGACAGAATCCCCCCATCACCCCATAGCGACTCCCGTACATTCCACCCTTCTCAACCCCTCTGCTGCCCCCTACCCAACTATTTAAAGAGAGGGGTCAGGAAATTATAATAATGAGGCAGCAAGCAGCTCACCTGAGGCCTGTCCCATGTGGCTCTCCTTGATATCCTGCAACTTGTTCTAGCAGGTTAGTAGGACTTCACTGTTTGCCCCTCCTTTTCAATTCTATTCCTTTGCAACCGCACTCCAAATGTGTTTTTTTGACTGCCGCCATCTCTCAGCACTTCCAGCATGAGTGAGTATGGCAAGCCACTCTGGTTGCACTAGCTAAGCCTGCTCATGCTGGGAGCACCAAGGGATTGGGGTAGCCAAGAAATAGAAAAACAGGTATCCTTTGAAGACCTGTTACAGCAGTGTTCCCTAACACCTCAAAGCCCACCAACAGTAAATGTTTTCTATTTGTTTCTGGCATAAAATTGTGCCATCTACAGCGCACTGCAGAAAATTGAGGAAGAGGCATATGGGACAGTGCTGCTTTATTATTGGTCCTGCTTTATTATTGTCATTGCCTGAACTGCCCCTTAAAATAGATACTTGGATCTGTACAGCTGCACACTGCAGTGCTGTATGCTTCCTACATCTGTGCATCTGATACACATGTGCATAGCTGCTTCCTGTCCCTGATCAGATGGTGTTCTGTTAAGAAAAGGTGATTAACTTTCTAATGCAGTGCTCAGTGTCTCTGAGCATCATGACCCTCCCTGGCAAAGTTCCAATAGAGGATTTGGCTCACTTTAAAGTAAAACTTAACTTTTGGGTTTGTATGATTAAACGTGCTCACACCTGACAAATACAGTGCAACAGTGCAATGCATATGAAATATGGTTCTTGTGGTTTATTGCTCTTTGCCTTATTAAACATGTTGAGTAGTCCTGAAAATACTTTATAGCCAAGCAAATGCTCAAAATGCATAAACAGATCTCTGATAAAAACATTTGATCCTGTAGATAAAAATGCTCCACTATCCTACCTGCTGTGAAGGTTTAGATTCCTGTTAACATGTTTTCTTCTTACATATTCATTACTGTTGAAGTTTATCCAAAGCTTTGAAATTATTTTGATTCAGCAGCCTCTATTTCCTCTGAGGGCAATTTATGAAATACCACAGCCAGCCAACATAGAATAAATTGTTAGTCTTTTTCAAAATAAAATATAATTTATGTAAATATACTGTAGAAATGTTAAGATGACTTTTGAGCTGAATAATGTGACTGCCTTAAAAGTTAGTTGGGTTTTTGTTTGTCTTCATTTTGGGTATAGATTGGGGAAATAGGAGAGCACCGGAATGGTAATTTCTTGTCTTTATGGCATAAAGTGTCGTAATGCAAACACATGATGTTTCATACCTTTTAGAGCAGGAGTTTCCAACCTTGTTTCTTAAAGTACCACTTTCCATTTTCTAATTTTGAGCGGTTTTGTACTTATTGAGCAAATCCGGGTTGGGTAGAGTTTAGATGGCAGTTGACTAGGTTAGGTTACAGGTCAGTCTATATATTATATTAGTCAATTAGATGGATTTTGGCCTGCTATAATAGCTGTAACCTTTAAATAATTTTTTATGTAGTTATGTATAGTTTTACATTATATTTCACTTAATAAGTTAAACAAAGCAAAAGGTAATTAATTTGATGTTACCAGTTTATGTGGGCAGCAGTCTAGAGGTAACAGAATTAGACCAACCCAAAAATTCCAGAGGTATTTACTTAACCTTTTTGTGCCCTATGGGTAGAATTACCCCATTCCCTTTTTTTGTGAATATTACTTTTATTTGGCAAACTGATATTGCTAATTTTGCACTGTTCCTGTTATTTTCACCTGCTTAATCGACCTATAGAAAACCATATTTATAGCGCCATGCTTGTTGAATTTTTAATTGGAATGCACCTGCACCAATTTGCATTTTTTTCTTATTTTAGTATCCTGTCTGCTAAGGTGAAGTAGTTATTCACTACATTCTGTATTAAACCAGGTACTGGGAGTCAGCACCTTTTTAAATTATTTAGAGCCCTAGCATTATATATTATCATTGACTGTTATTTCTAGGTACAATTAATACTAATAACTGCAGGAACATGATGTGCATTTTCTAGAACCTTAGCTGACATTTATGTATATCTGTAATAGTTTTTGACAAAAAAAGTATTCTAGGACTGCAAGTGGAGAGCGATAAACTTACCAGCATTAAAAAAATAAAAACCCATGAGAATTCGAATACTTAGCGACATGTTTGGGGATTTTTCTCTTTAGTCACAAGCGGTCCTGTCAAAATTAAACGCTGCAGACATTTAGAAGCTTAATTTAGGAAGACAGTTTTGCGATGGTAGCAGCTGTGCCATGTATAAAACAATTCAAAAGCAATATCCATGTTGTGACATTAGATGGCATCTGAATTTATACAGCGTACAGATCAATCGATTCAACACAGAGACTAAACAAACACTACTACTATGCTCAGAATGACCTCCACCGATTGGCGAGCTGCCAGGCGCTATTGCTTTTCACCTTCATTAATATAAATTCAGCCCACGGTCCTGGGCTATTACAAGGTGACATTCTGTGCATTACAACTTGCCTGCCTATTTTTTTTCCTTTTAGTCATAAATTATAGCTTCTCAGCAGAAAGTTTTGCAAGAGGTACAATTACTGCTATGTCAGTTTCAGGGCTCTGCAATGAGTCAAAACTTATAGCATGTCCTGTATATATTGCCTGGATTATACACTTAAAATTGACTCTCTACACAGGCACAGGTCATAAATGGATTAATATTTTTTTGCTAAAATCTGTCCTGCGGTAATGTACTTTTAAAGCCAGGTATCAAGATATTTAGGCCTAAAATGTATTACCTTTTCTACTTTTTACTGCTTTCAGTGGCTTCATTTGTATAATGCATTATTTAACCCTTTCGCTGCCAGCCTATCTGGATATTTTGTCACCCTTGTTGCCAGACCATTTTGCACTATTTTGCGCTCCCCATGTTCAAATGTGATTTTTGAAGGGATTTCCCAGGAAAATTATATATTGTTTTTTTCAGCATAGTCTGGGCTTTAACATGAAATGTATTGTTTGTCACTTTTTAGGTGTATTCTCAATATTTTTGGGTGAAATATGTGCAAAAAAATAAAAAACTATTTTTTACAATTTGTAGTGTTTTTTTGTAATAAAAAATGTAAGTTTGTCAATAAAATCTTATTGCGTGTGAAATCCCAATTTCTCCCGGTTACAGCAGCACCACATATGTATTGGTAGATGCCCTTTCCTGCCCAAGAGACTCCCCAAAACTGAAACAGAGCTTTAGGGGATTTTTAGATAAAATACAACTGTGATATGCGCTATGCGCACCTTGCAGTTTTTCCAGAAAAACAACCCTTTACATTTGAAATACCCCCAACAAACTATATATTCTCTGGAAGTACACACCTCAAGCTTTCTAGGTGTACCAGGCTTGTTGATGTGGCCACAGTGGCCAAGTAATCCCTCAATGTAATCTTTGGTTGCAAAGAGTTTCCCTAAGAAAAGGATAAAAATGCAGAATTAAAGCCACATTTTCCTAAAAAAACTATATACAAACAAGAAAAAACAAGTTTAATCTGAAAAATCAACATCCCCCCGAACAGGACGGTACCCAACATGCATAGGTCCTGTCAAGGGAAGAGTTGCCAAACACCCCAAAGTAAAGCGTGCGCGTAACGGACAAAATGCGCACCTTGCGATTTTTCAACCAAGACAACCCTATACATTTGGAATATCCCCCATAAACCATATATTCCCTGAAAGTACACGTTGAGCTTTCTAAGCGTACCCAGCTTGTTATAGTGGGCTCATCTTTCTGGAATTAATTCCTCAAGGAATTCTTTGGTTGCGCAGGGTTTCCCTAAAAAATGTATAAAAAAGCTGAATAAAAAACACCTTTTCCTAAAATATCAATATGCAAACAAGAAAAAACAAGCTAAGTCTGAAAGCGCAAGGTCCCCCGAACAGAACAATACCCAACATGCATAGCTACTTTTAACCCTTTTAATTGACAGCCTACTTGAGATTTTGTCACCCTCTGTTGACAGGTCATTTTTCCCCATTTTGCGCAATGTTTTGCGCCATTTTTGCTGGAATTTTCAGGAAATTTTTTTTTTACAATATTAAGTAAAAAAAAATAAATTAAACATTTTTTTTTTTAGAAAATTGACTCCTTTATTTTAAATAAAAGATGTATTTCATTTAAGAAAACCATATTGCATGTGAAAGCCCCATTTCTACCGATTTAGAGCGGTACCACATATTTATCGGTAGCCCCCCGTTCCTGCCCAAGAGACCCCTCAAACTCAAACAAGTACTTTATAACATTTACAAATAAAATACAACTACCAACCTCACTACAAAGGGTTAAATCGAGAAAAAAAATTACATAGGGTCCCCCCTACCGGGGGGAGGGGGGAACCCAATTCTTTTTTGTTTTTTTAAGGGTTAAAAACCCTTAAATATCCCCCCAAAAATGACATGGGGTCCCCCTTACCAAAAGTAACCAGCCCGGGACCAGCTGTGCAGGGCTTGTAGGAACAAAGCGCAGGGGCCAGCTTTTGTGGCCCCTGGCCCTGCAGGCTACGAGCCCGCATAGCCCGTGGCCATAGGCTCTTCTGCCCCCCCTGGGCTTTGGGGAGGCAGGTAATGGGGGTGCTGCGGGTTAATGGCAAGTCACCCGCTAGCCACAGGTGACTTGCCATCCCCCAGCCTTGTGAACTGGTATAGGGGTCTCATGGACCCCTTACCAGTTCACAAGGGGTTAAATGTAAAAAAAAGACAAAGACACAGAGAAAAAAAATGACATTTATTTTTTTTACTCTACTTACCTCCGATCCTGGCTCCCTCGCCACTGTCCCGCGCCGCTGTCAGCTGATGACAGATGCCGATAGTGATCGGCGCAGGGCGGGTGATCGGAGCCTCCTCGCCTCACACCCGCCCTGCTCCGATCATCACTGGCATCTAACAGATGACGGAGCTCGGATGGGGTATAGGAGGAAGAGGATGACATCATCCTGCTCCGCCCACGAAGGGCGGGGCTAGGAGCGGCGGCCATCACCACCATTAGAGAAGTTGAGGACCCGGAAGAGGGTCCTCACTCAATGCCTGCGGATCCCAGGGGGGATCGGACCCCCCCCCCCCCGGTGAAGAGAAGATCTGGACGGAGGGATCGGGTGCGGAGGTGAGTGACTGTCATTATTTGATTTTTTTTTTTTTTTTTACAGATTACTGTCAGCTGTGGTAACGGGGGGTTGGCGACTTTGGGCCCCCTCCTGAAGATGTAGGACAACGGGGGAGGAAGAGGGGACCCCCAGCTTCACATTGATACCAGAGGTAAGTGCTTTTTTTTCTATTTTTTAACTAGCAGTGGGGAAAGTCAGGCATGTAGATTATACGTGCTTGGCACTTAAGTGGAGTAGAAGCGAGCACGTAGAATCTACATGCTTGGCACTGAAAGGGTTAAAATAGGTGTCCTTCAAACCCGACTCTATCCAAATAGATTATGATTGCCTTTTACATCTCGTCATCATGTTCTTGGTGATAAAAACAAAAGTTCACATAAAAGAATGAGATGCCCCAGGAATATACCAAAGAAACTCAATATTAGGGGTTTGTCTACTCCTATAATGAAGCTTGACTAGTCAAAATGTGTTCAAGGTGTTGTATTTTGGAAGATCACATATTGAATTCTATAAGCCAAACTGACTGTGCCAACAATGTTTTGATTTTAAGGAGTTTAATAATGGTTTCCCTCAAGGATGGCTTGCCGCTTGTCTCCTCCCACCTGGAAGAGGAAACCTTTTTTTATGAAATCTCTTCCCTTTCCCTCTAGCTCCAGTGTTGTGTTTCCTCTTCCTGGAAACAAGCTAAAGTAGCTGCTCTTAGATTTTTATTTCGTTTTGAGTTTATTGTGGCAATAACCTCGGCCCAAAGAATAAGGGAAAATCAGGCCTGGTCTGTTAAAAAGCCTTATCTCTTATCTTGCTAGTGATAGGCCCTGAATCTGGGTCTCCGTTCTTGCCCATTCAGCCAGACCAATGTCCAAAGCATCCAGAGACAATAGTCGATTCATGCCCATGCCCCAAAAACCATGTGCAAGTGCTTCTGCATGCGGAAACTTGCGATTCAGTGCACGATTCATGGCACCGTGCGCTAGAATCGCGCATGTTCACATCGTACAAAATGCCACACAAGAAGTGCGAGCGCAAGTTTCAAGTTCATGCTCAGACTTGTGAATTTAGCATGAAATGAATCTATTCTTATGTGGAAATGGCCAAGCTAAGTGCACATTGTGCAGCCTAAGTCATTGGTCCCCGTGCCCCCCATGTTTCTCCTCCGTCTTTTTAAAGTTTAGCAGTGGCAAATTTGTCTCTCCAGCTTCTGTGTTTGAGGTGAATCTCTATTCTCCAATCTGTAGTGGATTCCCTGTGGCACCTGTGTTCTCCTTGGGTTTATGAGTAGTATTTGAATTGGCAATATCTTGTTGACCTACAGTGTTGTGTTTCCCAATGTTTGGCCCAAATGTTCTACATATATCTCCCTCATTACCTTGTTTCTTTAGTGCCCTAGTGCTTAATAATGTTTGTGGCCAAATGTCTACCTTTTTTGTTTTTTAGCTTAAAACAATCAAAGCAATCCCTAAATCACATGCAAATTTACGCTTTGAGTAAATTTGCACATGAAACAGGTAAAAATGTGATTATATTAAAACCAGGGATTTTGGTATTCCACAGGAGACGCAAGCATACTGTAGGTCCCCAGGCATATTTTATGAGATAATCGTCCCTGTGGTACAATACAGTATGCCCTTCAATCATTTAGGGAGGAGCTTGATAGACTGACAAGGCAAATATTTGGGTCCTCTCGTGCTCTTATGAGACCATCTATGGCCGTCCTAGTGTAATCACAACTGAAGACAATAAAAACGGGTAAAAAAAGAATGTGTGAGCTACTGAGTAATCTGACTGCATGCTGAGTGTAGAGGTGATCAAGTAGGGAGCCTATTTTTTTGTGAAATGTGAGAAATATTTTAGTTGCAACCCACCTGCTTTTTAAACTCTTCTGACTTCATTACAAGGGATTGCTGAAATGATACTGTCTTTGTAAAGGGAAATTCCAGTTGCAGTAAAAATCCTGCCCGTCCTTCTGCTTTCCTCCTGAAGCAAGGTTCATTTTGGGTATACCAATAGGCTTGAATTGCAACTGACTTCTAAGAAAGCTTTTTTAATCATCACACAAGAATATTTATATTGTTTCAAATAGATCACATGCACTTGTGATGGGCCATTTCTACAAGTGAGGTACAGTAGGAGGTAAGGATATATTTCTTAAGAAATTGGAAATAACCGCATTCTATAGCCAATGCCAATGTGGAGAGGTTTCTTTGTGTGGCCACTTTCACACTTTGGTCCGCACTGGAGTTGTTGTGGGACAATCTCTGTGGCCATCACAACTTTGCTGCAATGCAAGTGCAATGTGGTGAAAAACATAGGTCTTGAATGGATTGCTCCATATACAAAAAGTGCACTTTGGTGTAAATAGGGCACCTTAGGGAAAAATGTAATACAAGTGCCACTGTGCTAAATCACCCCCTAGGTATAGCAAAAAAGTGAATGGCAATTTTTCCTAAAAAAATGTGTATAGTGCACTTTTTGAAACTTGGGTTAAATAAAAGGGGTATTTCAGCAACTGGAGCAAATGTGTGCTACATTTTTTGGTGTAACACGTGACATGGATTAGAACCATCTTGCTTCCTATGTAATGAAGATAAAGGTAGATCTGCAGGTGCTCACAATTTGCTCCTCTTCATATTTAAATGGGCAAAATTGGGCTCCTGATTCATGATCAAGATGGCTGCTGTGAATTGGCACAGATGTACAAATTGCCATTGCTTGTCAGGAAAAGATAATTAGATAATTTACACATTTTTAGATCTTATACAAAGACTTTTTTTTAGATCAAAGATAAGTGCTCCTTAGTAGTAAAGATATTTTTATTATAAAAAAACAGGTTATGTCAGTCCATACAACAAATGTAGGCCGCATGTATTAACATTCTTAATCAATAAGCTTTAAACTCTTACCCTGGCAAATGATACTATAAGGAAACCGAATGCAATTTTCGAGTTGTCTTGTAGACCTTCACTGCTTGCTTGGATTCCTCTCAGCTGTTTTTCAGACATGTTATTTCCTTGACTTCTTTACACCTGTGATCTGCTTCTTATTGATTGCTCTGCACTTGCTCATCAGTTTACTGATCAAGTAGAGTGAAAACTTCTTTATTACATTAAAAGATAGTAAAAGACATACTGCTTCTCCTCATATATTGGAGTCACCCTCTTGTGTCTTGTGCGTGTGTTCTTCCAGCTGACACACATTTCGTCACTACGTGACATCATCTGAGCCTGTCCTTTATCTCGTCTTATTTCACGGCACTGGGGGGCTCAAAGTTCCTTTTTTATAGTTAACTATTTCACAAACATTTCTTGTCTGTATAATCCTCATACCTGCATAAAGATTAACTAAATCATACTATCATAATTCCTTTATCCTAGATTTATCCTATATAAGAACATACTAATATATTATATATTTGCCCCTCCAATCAGGGTCAAACCTTTCTATTATGCAGAAACCTAAATCCACAGGGTTCTTGTTATGTTTATGGTTGAAGTGAGCTGACCGACTGTGCATGAGCGCTCTCCACATTTCTTATATGCTCAACGAAACGTACTTTAAATTCTCATTTAGTTCTTCCAATGTATTTAAGGCCACAACTACATTGTATTAGCTATACCACCCCTCTTGTGGCACAGGTTGTGCCCTGTCAAATCTTATGGGATGCCCCTTTGTTATCCATTACTGCACCCTGCTGTTTAATTTGATTTATTGTGCAGGCTTTGCATCCCCTGCATTTTCCACAAGCTCTAAAGCCACAAACTGGTCTTGTCTTCTTATTGGAGGGTCCACAAAGCTCCTCACCAGTCTCTGAGCTGGATTTGGGGCTTTCCTATAGATGAAATGTGGATTCCTTTGGATAATTTGGCAAATGTTGGATCTGTTCTCAATGCCTTCCAATGTTTTCTAGTCATCTTCTACATTATATGTTGTCTGTTGAAACCAGTAATAAAACTCACTTGTGGGCATGTCTCCTTTGTGATCTCATAACTTCGTTCTTGCGTGCAAAGAAATTGCACAGACTAAGATAGATATTTGTACGAGGCCCAACTATAGAGAGAGAAGTTTGTGCAAAAGGGGTATAAAATAAAAAATTGAAACAGTCATAGTAGAGGTGGCATCCCAGAACAGTCAGAAAAGTGTACAGAATCCAACCAGAAAAAATCAAGAGGGGAGTTCTGAAATCACAAAGGAGACATTAAAAAAAAAAAAGAAATAGAGGGAGGGACAGGCTTGGGCTTGGATGATGTCAAGTATTGACGAAAAGCACGTCAGCCAGAAGGACGCATGCACATGACAGAGGGTAACTCCAATACATGAGGGGAAGTTGAATGTCTTTTATTATCTTTTAATGTAATAAAGAAGTTTACTTTATTCTTGATCCTGGGAGTGGCGGCATCACTAAACTGATGAGCAAGTGCAGAGCAATAAATAAGGAGCAGATTGTAGGCATGTGGAAGCCAAGGAAATAATGTAATCTGAAACACAGCTGAGAGAAATCCCAGCAAGCAGCGGAGGTCTGAAAGATAACTGTGAGGTATTCCAGCAAGGAGGTGAGGCTGGTCTGTGAGAGTGGTGAGAATGAAGGATAGTAGAGATGGCACGTCCTTTGTACTGACCCAGAATCATCAGCAGCTCAGGTACCTTTGATGCCTGGGCTGCAGTGGTGAGATATTACTATCTCACCACTGTACCCATATCAACAAGCCTGGTATGCCTAGAAAACCTAGTGTGTACTTCTACAGAATACATAGTTTGGGGCGGGGTTTTTCAAATGTAAAGAGTTGTTTTATTAGTTGATTTTATCAGTTTCAGTTTTGGGAGTCTCCTGGGCCGGTAAGGGAGTTAACCGATACATATGTGATACCGTTGTAACTGAGAGAATTTGGGCTTTTACACGCAATATGAAAATTGTAAAAATATTTTTTTTGCACAGTTCACCCAGAAAAGACAAAAGACAATTTCACAAGTTCAGACTGAAAAAAACAGTATATAATTTTGCCTGGGAAATCCCTTAAAAAAATCAGTTGAACATGAGTAGCACAAAATAGTAAAAATTGTCTAGCAACAAAGGGTGTCAAAAACTCTAGGTAGGCTTTAGGGTTAAGCAACAGGCTGTGTGTGCCACTTCATCTGATGCAAATAGAGTGGAGAATTGTCCACCTTTAAGGATAAATAAAGTGATCATGAATAAATAACATCCAGAATGGAGGCAAAATTTCAACATTTTTTATAAACCGCACCCCAAAATAAATCACCTGCTTTCATGTTTACACTTAGCTTGGCCCACAGTCTTATTTCCCACATCATTGAAGCCCTCTTGGCATTGGGTGGGCCAGTCCAAACCTGTTTCGACAACACATCTTGTACCACAAATTTGCCTAGCTATTGGAAATGGTGTTTCACATGGTCTGGTGGGGTAATGATGTGCTGTACTTTACTCATCTTCACTGACCTTTGCATTGCCTGGTTAATAAACTCCTCTGTTTGTCTTTGGTAGAGGTGTAGAAAGAAAGATCAATTTTTGTCCCACATTTTGCATAAAAAAAAAAGATACTTAAAACAATGATTAAAAGCTCAGGCTTGGTTGTTTTCCTCCCAAAATGTGGGTGTTTCTAAATCCTGTGACACTAATCATAACTACTTGCTAGAAGATTAAATTACTTAGCTTAGTAGCAATATATAAGGCTGCTGAAGGCATTAATAGATTATTAAATGCACCAGTGACTGTCATTGGTAATGTAGAGGGTTCCAGCCCATGTGATTGTGCCGCAAACCGTTGTAGAAAAACATTGCACACTTTCTCTAATATATTCAGCCTCTTGGCTTGTTTAGTTACGGTACTCAGAATGTCATGTTTGCATAATTTTTAAATTTCCCACTGAAAAAAAATCATAAGATCATTGCACTTGTTTATTCTATGTAAAAGTATGAACTTGATTTGGATGTATCACTCGCAAAGGGCATCTTGATATGTATGAATGTTACTGTAGAATATCAAATCAGTGACATTATTTAATTTTGAAGATAAAATGTCACAAATGGGGGTTTTCTACAGCGTGGCAATTTATCTGCTCTCAATAAAAGCTCATTTTCACAATAGAACAAGAAGAGACATATATCTGAGAATGATTTGGGGAATGTATTTGTAATTGTGTATTATGCTGTATGAGTGGTGTTAAGTATCAGTAAGCCAACTAAGGACAGACTGAACATGTTATCAAGATGTCAAGATATTTAAGCCTCCTTATAAATTATATTTTATTAAAGGGATTTATTAGCTGATTATTGGCATCCATTCACAACCACTGGCCATTCCTTTCTGTGCATTTGCAGGGACCAAAAGGTCATGCAGCTACAGCATGTATTTTTAAAACACTAGTTAATCTATAAACAAAGGTCTATACTTGCCTAACCTCCCAGAGGCCCTGTAGGCTGGATTTTCACTGGGAAGAAAGCAGGATGGGGGCAGAGGTGGACCCTCAAAAATGCTCCAGAGCTTATTGGAAGCACACTGTATCAAAGCTGACAAGTGAAGAATGGCAAAGACTGTAAATCAGAAAATACTTAGCGCTTGCTCATTCACTGGAATGGCAGCCATGTCAGATGACTGCTGGTTAAAAATAAGGTGCATAAGCCCATTTGGCACATGCAGTTTGTCACTGGCAGTCACATGTTTGGCAGCCATACAACGAATCAAGAAGTGGTATGATTGGCTGACGAAAAGAGTAGGTCTACTTTTGATTATATTTATGAACGTGTATATCTTTGTGTGGCAAATTAGCTTATCAAGTATTTCTTTCTAATGTTAAATGTGTGTTTTATGGAAGCATTTTCGCTATCTGCAAGCTGCTGTTGGCAACATCCTCCAAGTGTAGACTTGGTGTACATTGCCAGTTGCAACAGGTTGCAGAGCAGTTTCCCAGGAACACTGCTGTTGAGCGTATGTACCGTTGAGTGAGCTTCGTTGTCTTAGCAGTGGCCAAAGCAGCAGTGTTGTGTGTACAGCACTCACTCCTCCCTCCTTGGTGAACAGATTTTGTGTACATTGCCAATAGCAACACATCGCAGGTGCTAGATCAGCTCAGCACCTTGCACACATCCTTTGACAAAAAAAAAAATACACTTTCCAAAATTCTATCGACAGTGGACTTACCTTTTAAATATAGTTGCTCTTTAACCCTTCTAGTGCCAGCTACGTGAGTCACCTAGTCACCTATTTGATTTCCGCCCCCGGGCCTCTGATCTTCAGGAGGGGGCCCGGAATGCCCCCCCCTCTTCACCAGGAGGGGCTCCGATCCCCCCCTGGACTTCCCACTCTTCGGGTGAGGACCCAGCAACGGGCCCTCACCGTCCTCTTTTGGCCGGTGCTGGCCCTGCCCCTAGCCCCACCCACTGGGAGTCAGGGAGGCTCTGATCTCCCTGCCTCCCACCCTCCCTGCTCCGATCACTACCGGCAAGTGTCATCTGCATCGGCACGGGACACGGGATCAGAGGTAAGTATAAGTGAAAAAAGAATAAATAAAGAATTTATCTGGTGTCCTTTTTTTTTACTTAACCCTTTGTGAACTGGTAAGGGGTCCATGAGACCCCTTATACCAGTTCACAAGGCTCTGGGGCTGGCAATCCCCTGCGCCTAGCGGGTGACTTGCCATAACCCCCAGCCCCCCATTACCTTCCTCCCCAACGGCCAGGAGGGGCAGAAGGGCCCGGGCCACTTAGTGGCTATGTGGGCTGGTAGCCTGCAGGGCCAGGGCCACCAATGCTGGCCCCTGCGCCCTGTTCTACAAGCCCCCATAGCTGGTCCGGGTTGGTAATGCTGGGTAAGGGGGACCCTACGTCATTTTGGGGGGGGATTTTAAGGGTTTTTAACCCTTAAAATTAAAAAAAAAAAAGAGGACCCCCCCCCCTTACAACTATGCAATCATATTGCATAGTTGTATCCTATCTGAAATCTCCTAAACTGCTGTTTCAGTTTGGGGGAGTTTCCTGGGCAGGAAAGGGTGTATACCAATACATATGTGGTACCGTTGTAACCGGGAGAAATAGGGCTTTCACACGCAATAATATTTTATTAACAAACTTACATTTTTTATCACAAAAAAACACTACAAATTGTAAAAAACATATTTTTTTTTTTGCACATATTTCTCCCAAAAGTATTGAGAATACACAAAAGAAAGGCCAAACAAGACATTTCATGTTGAAGCCCAGATCTGCTGAAAAAAACAATATATAATTTTCCTGGAAAATCCCTGGAAACCCCTTCAAAATCAAGGTTGAACATGTGTAGCTCAAAAACGTGAAAAGTAGTCTGGCAACAGAGTGTGACAAAAAATCTAGGTAGGCTGGCACTTAAAGGGTTAAAGTGTTCTTTAAAGTCTTGCACTAGCTGCTGGTTTGACACAAACCCTTGATGGAGATTTTGTTGTGTAGCATGAACCAATTAGAGATCTCCTAGTTAAGTGGTTCACTTACTGTCCACGGTGCAAAGTATCCAAAGGAGGGTCGCCCAGACACCCTCATAGAGCCAGCAAAGGGTATGCAACACTAATTGTAATACAAAAATCACAGCAATTTATTAAGGGACAGCATATGAACAAACATAGACAATTTAAAACTTAACTTAAAAAATACACACATAAGGAGGCAAACTATGTGGACCTTAATTCATATTATATCACATTATATCCAAATGCAATCCATAATGAATACCCCTTGTAAACCTTTACTGGCCCCTATCTAGTAGACCCCAATCAAAGTAACCCAAATAGATACCACAAAATATACACTACACAAAGTGCCATGTGTTACTGCAAATATTAATGTGCATAAAATGTACCTAAAAACCTTACTTATATGCATATGTAATTAAGTGCGAATGCAACTGTTACTAACATACTATGCCATATTAATATAAGTAAACACCAACCAAGGAGGACCAGGGGGAGAGCGCAAAGGGAAGGTAAAAACAAATACTGTCACTGTCAGGCAAGTGGTCAATCATAGAGCCCTCCACAGACCCACACATTCTGTAATGACCCACACCCATTACTTCCTCAAGATATCACACAGAGCATAGTCAACATGGAGTCCTGATTTTTTTTTTTAAGCACCTAATGGTGATAAGCTTAAGCTGCAGGGAAGACTGACACGTGACATATTCGGTGTCCCCAGAAAGCTAGACAAGGAATGTTAGAAAACACAAAGAAAGCCAAGTTCTTCTGCAGCTCTACTATTCACCAATTTCTGATTTTGCCTTTTCACACCCTGGTATGTTATGCAAAACCCATGTCCTATTTTGCAGCTATTATCAAATAGAAGAAAAAAAGTTCTATATCTAATTGAAGATGAACTTTGGATGAGTAGTCTTTTAAAGTCGATTTTATTTATTAAAACTATGAGAATAGAAAGATATAATCACTATGTAAAGGCATATAGTAACAGACCTTTAATTTGTATGTGCTTGCAGAGGTAAACAATCAATGCGGTCTCTCGGCCCAGACAAAATTATGCAGTGCTGTGCCTTCCCTGCACCTTGGTGTGGGACAGGATTGGTGGTGGTAGGGGGTTTCCCACTCACATGCATCATGGGGTACTGAAACACTTGTTTGATGTAGTCTGTACTTGGGACCAGGTGGTAGGGGAGTAAGAGGGTTGTTCATGGGTGGCCAGATGTTAGCCCCTTGTTTTATGCGAGGAGCTGAGGCCCAGCTACCAACCATTGCATTTCGCTTTTTCTAAAATAATTATACGGTAGTGCCCATCACAAGACAGGCAATGTCTTTTTAGTCCTTTTTAGTCTTTTGTTTTAAGCCCTGAAGTACTTATTTTTTAATAAATTTTGTTTGTCCATTACAAAATGAATCATTTTAGAATACCTCAGAGGATATTTAAAGCCACTGCAATAGCAGTTGTCACCCCACATGTTAGGGACATCATTAGTGACACTGGGCACCAAGCAGTGGTGGACTGGGGCCAAAAATCAGCCCTGAATTTTACCAGCCCCTGGCTGGCCCAACACATCCTTGCTCACCCCCCACCAAGTTCCCGGGGCTATAGCATTAGGGGTACAATGGAGCTGGCTACAGAATGAGACTAAGGGGCCAGGAAATGAATGAAGGTCTTAAATGCAGCAGCCCAGACCAGGCATTGTCCCGGGTCTCCCTATGGGCAATCTGCCCCTGGCACCAAGTGTACTGCACATATATTGATCTGTTGGTTTTCTTGGATTAATTAATAAAGGAATCGGATTAATGAAGATGTGTGCTGGTGGAATCTGCTTTATTCAACATACTCCAGCACAACACCAACCACATTGTTCCATTGTAGCACTGCAAGGTTAAAGGGATTGACCACCCAAATAAAACAAAAGGGCTCTTACCTTTTGTCCTCCATAGGGCATTGGTCCTACTCTGGCAATCAGCAACTCACTTGATCACTGGATCGCTTCCCTCACTGGCCAGGCCCCAACTCCAGTCTATGGCACTTCAGTGTCCGGATTGCACCCCAGCACCCCAGCAACCATGCCCAGCCACTCCTTCTCCATTAACTGCAATGGAGGGTGTGTGTCAAGGCCTGACACACCTGTTTCATTATAGTGAATAGTGAGGACATGGTCGCTCCTCTGTGACTGATGGCGGAGGGGCGTGATCCCAACACAGTAGTGCCAGTGACTGGAGTTGAGGCCTGAATAAATTACATAAAAAGAAAGACTAGAAGAAATGGCAAAATATAAAAAATTAAATGATGCCCAGTCCTGGTTTCTGCATCCTTTAATGGGTGGGGAAGCCCAGGGAAGGGGATACTTCCCAAGGTGCAGGGGTCCTGGCATCTGCCCAGATAAGCCCGGTGCTGATGCTAGCCCTGAGCATAAAAACATTTGCAGTCTCCTTTTTGGTTTCATGTGTATTATTAAAGTGACATAAGTGTCTTAGCATTGACTGACTTGCAGCACTACCATGAGAGCTAACTAGGGACTTTAGAAGAAAACATTTATAAATAAAGGCAAATGCTGCAGCTTCCAAAATGATTAGCTGAGCTGAAGGGCTAATCTGCTTCTGTTTGCAAATTAATTATTACTTTTGCTTTTTACATTATATAAACCCTGTGAGCATGTAGTAACACGTCTACTCAGTAGATAAGTATACGTAGGAATAACTCTTAGGGTTTGCACCAGTTAACCAGAAGGGATGTAGGAAATGTTATACATACAGTATATATATATTTTTTATTTTATTAGCTACTTCCTTTTTCCTCTATGCCCAACATTATAGTTAGTTGTATGTGTAAAACATTTGGTAAAACATTCTATGGCAACACGCCCACACTCAAAACAAACATGTTGCGTTTTTTGGCACTGAAAAAAATAACAATTTCAAATACTTTTTTATCTAACTTTGTTCAGAGAAATAAAAATGTAACTAAAAGGGTTATCCAACTAGATTTTAAGAGGATAACCAACTTTTCTTAAAGACAAGCAACCAGCCCCTAAAGTCGCTTTATGGGTCATCTGGAATTGGGATGCCGTTCTGTGTGAAACCCCAGAGGTTACCCAATCCACTCACCTTTCCCCCAAGCTCAGGATGTATCTCAGTGCAGCATCCAAGCTATACACCAGTTGGGCATGTACCTGTATTGGGTATTTCAGAAAGGCTGACACAGGCACACTCACAGCTAGAGGCAAGTAGGAATGTGGCCAGCGACGCTTGCTCCTTTCAAGTATATCCCTGAAGTTTCAAATTCATTTTGAATCTTAATTGTTAGAAAATTATAGCTGAATATATGAATCTATTAGTTCATACCTATGCCTATACTTGTTTAAAGAGCAAAATAGCATAAAGTTCAGATTATAAATTGTGTAATTGTCACATTTTAGCTAATCCTTTCCTCAATTATTCTGAAGTGATAACCTTTGGTTGATGTCACATTGGGAGCAGAAACTATTCCTGACTTTAGTCAAAGAAAGAAAAAGGACTTTGAAACTGGTAACAGTTTTTTCTATTTCCAAATGGGTTTTTTTTTTTTAAATTCTTTATTTATATTTTTCAAAGAGATTGATACTGATACAATACATTGTTGGGTTCAAGAAACAGAACATTTGGATCAGCTCACAACTTTTGTCCAGAGTTGCAACACACAATTGGGGTTATTCAAGATGATACAATAAAATTGTGTCTACCAATTGCTTCCTGCTTCCGTGTGATCCTTTAGGAAAATAAGAAGAAACAAGAAAAAGGGGGGGGGGGGGGGGGGGGGAGGGATAAAAAGGGGGGGGATCAGTGGAGGGGGGTTGTGGACCCCCGGGCGCCGCCAAGCAAGGCCCTGCATTCTGCAGATTCCGAGTACTTCAACCAACTGAACCATGTGATTGTGAAACTATCGAATCTATTTTCCCGGGAGAGAATCACATTCTCGAACCGCATGAGTTCGTTAACCTTTACTATCCACATTTCCATTGTGGGCGGGTCTGGGGTTTTCCATTTGAGGGGAATGCAGGATTTTGCTGCATTGAGAAGGTGGCATAGCAGAGATTTCTTATATAATTTGAGGGGGACCTTGGTCAAGTGCAGCAAGCAGAGTGCCGGGTCGTCAGGTACATCTGCCTCTGTAACCCTACTCGCCACCTCTCTGACCAAACTCCAATAGGGTCTAATCCTGGGGCAGGACCAGAAAATGTGGAGCATGTCACCTCTTGCTTCGTTACATCTCCAACATTTTTCTGAGGTCTCTGGGAACCATTTGTGTATAACAACTGGTACTCTGTACCAGCGCGAGAGTATCTTGTAGTTGCACTCTTGGAAGCGCGTGCATATGGACGTCCTATGTGGCATGGCCAAGAGTTTTCTGCATTGTTCCGGGGAAAAGGAAGTCCCCAGGTCATTCTCCCACCTCCCCAAAAATGAGGGCTTTTCCCCCTCTGGAGGGCTAGTCAGTAATTTGTAAGTATATGACAGTGTGTGCTTGACTGCGTTTTTGCTGGCACACAGGTCCTCAAAAGGTGTGGTATTTCTCAAACCCTCCTCGAAGCCCCGCAACGAGTGAAGGAAGTGCGACACCTGTTTGTTTTGCCAACTTGACCATGCCGTAAGTTCCTTCAGACGGGCGAGAGTCTCCAGGTCCATCCATCCTTCTCCCCCCCAGAAATGGCTCGCTCTGTATATACCCGCTCTTCTCCACTCTCTAGGTATAGGGCCCTCGTTGCCGGGGGGGAAGCGGGGATTGCCCAGGATTGGGAGCATAGGGGAGGGGGTTGGGGAGAACTCCGGACGCTCAAAGTGGCGCCGACAGGCCCTGATGGTGGCTCCAACTGTGGGATGTTTCATGGCAATGGGGATTTCATGCTCGTCTATCCAGGCGACTCCGGAGATCGGGGCCTCCAGGAACCCCTGTTCTAACCCTACCCACTGTTTATGCGTCCCATGAAGACACCAGTCAACGGCTCTACTGAGGTGTACAGCTGCATGGTACAAGATCGGGTCTGGGAAGCTAAGTCCCCCATTGTCTTTCGCCCGGGTCAATACAGTTACATTCAGCCTCGGCTTTTTATTGCCCCAGACAAATCTGATGAAGAGACCTCTAACTTTTTGCAAAAAACTTTGGGGAACCGTCACTGGGAGAGCCTGCAACAGGTACAGCAAACGGGGGAGGAGGTTCATTTTGGTTGCATTAATGCGGCCAAACCAAGAGATCTTGCCCCGGCCCCACCTAGCCGTCTCCTCCTCAAACTCCTTCAACAACGGCGGGAAGTTTAGGTCGAATATTTTTGTTAGGTTATTACCAATTTTGGTCCCCAGGTATGTAATACTGTCCTTGGCCCATTTGAATGGGAAGGAATTTCGTAAGTTGTCGAGTCTCTTGGGTGGGATATTTAGATTGAGGGCCTCGGATTTTTGATAGTTAATCTTATAGCCAGATAACTCTCCGTATCGTTTTAGTTCTGACATTAAGTTCGGGAGGGAGACCTCGGGGCACGACAGGCTAAATATCAGGTCATCTGCGTATGCAGCCACCTTGTATTGCTTTGGCGTGATGGACTGACTGGATAAGCCCTTGATATCTGGATGGTGGCGAATGCGGCACAGGAAAGGCTCCAAGGTAAGTATGAAAATTAGGGGCGAGAGAGGACATCCCTGTCTCGTCCCATTCGTTATTTGGAAGGAATCTGACAGGACCCCGTTTACTCGAACCGCGGCAGATGGGGAACCATATAGACTACCGATCCAACTCAGGGCATTTGGGCCAAGCCCTATGTGTCTGAGTGTGGCATGCATGAAATTCCAGTTAACGCGGTCAAAAGCTTTTTCCGCATCTGTCGCGAGTAGCAAGGCAGGGGACCCAGTTTTTTGGGCCAAATGGATCAGGTTCAACACTTTAATTGTGTTGTCTCTTGCCTCCCTGTGCGGCATGAACCCCACTTGGTCCAGCCCAATAACATTATGGAGATGAGGAGCTAGTCTGGAGGCCAGGATCTTGGCGAAAAGCTTCAGGTCTGAATTTAGGAGCGAGATTGGTCTGTAGCTCGCACATTGGGCCGGGTCCTTACCCTCTTTCGGGATCACCGAGATATGAGCTCTTAATGTATCCACTGGGAGGGCGTTCCCATCTTTGATTGAGTTTAGGACTTCAAGAAGTTTCGGGGCCAGGAGGGGGAAGAACTTTTTATAGTATGGGAGGCCAAGGCCATCAGGGCCCGGGGCCTTCCCTCCTGCCGCTTCTGTAACTGCTTTATGCAGCTCGAGCAACGTTATAGGTTCCTCTAATTCCTCCAGGGCGTCTCTGGGAAGCCTTGGCAGTCCAGATTCTGTTAAGTAACGTTCTATAGGCCCCCCCCCCTCCCCATCTCGCCCCCCCGGAAGATTATACAGCCGATCATAAAACTTCCGGAAAGTTTCCCCAATTTCATTAAAAAGATGCGTTACACGTCCCTCTGAGGTGAATATCTTGGGGACATAGGTTTTAGCACGTTCTTCCCTTAGGGCCCTCGCCAAGAGTCTCCCGCATTTATCCCCAGATTCGTAGAAGATTCTACGACAATTATTTAGTTGCGCTTTTACCTTGTCACAGCAAAGCGTTTTTAATTTCTCCCTCAGGGAGGTTAGGGTGGGGAGAAGTTCTCTGGCCAAGGACTTTTTGTGCTTCCTCTCTATTTTATCTATTTCCTCTAATAGTTCTCTTACTTGTTTTGCCTTCTCTTTTTTGATTCTGGACCCAATTTTGATAAAAGTGCCCCTAATGAAGCACTTGTGCGTCTCCCAGAGGTTCCCTGGGCTAATCTCTGGAGATGAGTTAAGCTGGAAAAAATTTTTTATGTCATTCTGCACCTCCTCCAAGATCCTTTGGTCTTCAAGTAAGGACGTGTTAAGCCTCCATGACCAGCTCCTCGGAATTTGGGTGGGGCATGCGACATTCAAGGCGATTGGGGCATGGTCTGAGACCGTAATATTGCCTATCGTGGCCTCTGATACCCGACACAGGGAGGCGTGGGGGACCAGAAACCAGTCAATTCTCGAATAGGAGTCGTGTGGGCTAGAATAGTACGTGTAGTCCCGTTCATTGGGATGTAGGATTCTCCAGGGGTCAATCAGCTTATGGAGCGCAAGAATTCTTTTAAGTTTCTTGAGTCTCGAGTAAGATTCATGAGGGCCATCTCTAGTGGTGTCAATGAGGGGATCAAGGGCAAGGTTGAAGTCTCCCCCTATTATTAGTTCTCCTTCTTTGAAAGCCGATAGGGCTTCTAGAACCGATTCCAAGAAGGCCACCTGTCCCGTGTTCGGTAGGTATACATTGGCAAATGTATAGTTATGTGAGGCAATCTTTCCTTTAAGGAAGATCCACCTCCCCTCTTCATCCGTTTTGTAATCTGCCAGTTCCCAGGGGAGGCCCGCACCCAGGAGTATGCTAACCCCCCTGGACCTGGAGTCAACGGAGTAGCTGTGGTATGCTCTCGTGTAATACCTGTTGCCGAGGAACGGTGGTTTGCCCCTCTTGAGATGGGTCTCCTGTAGGAAAGCCACCTGTGCCCCAAGGCCCCTCAAGTTTCTCAATACAAGAGATCTTTTTTCGGGGCTATTGAGCCCTTTGGCGTTAAGGGAAACTATCTGGACATTAGCCGTAGCCCGAGCCATATTGTGTGAGGCCAACGGCGTGTGCTGGTGCGAGCCGCGCCCGGAGATCCACAACCGTGATGAGGAAAAGAAGGGATGCCGAGACCCCGAGGTAGGTACGGAGCGTAGGGTTGAAAGGGGAGAAGCAAACCAGGGAAGAGTAAACTCAATACAGGCAGGGGCCTGTGAAAGGGGTATGAACAGAACAAATTCAAAACTTTCCTTTCAGGGTAAATATACGGTCTATCTTTACACAACGTGTTTACTTAATCCGCCTACTGGGGGTGCCGAGTCCGACGGAGAGAAGAAGCAAGTCGTTTTCGGAGGATTGCTTCCCAACCCAGTCCGGCACGTCATCTAAGCAACCGGGCGGTCAAAAGGGCCGTGCTCGCAGGAGTTATGAGTCCTGCGCGCAGGGCATCAGTCACTATAATAACACTTAACAAAAATAATAGCAATCAGTAAAACTACTATTAAGAGGTGGAGAAATGGTCACGTAGAGGAGGATGTAAGTCAATGACTCACTGTGAGTAGGCAGCTGGAGGACCAGTCGCCGAACCCCCTCCTGCAGCTATGTTTGGGGCCCTCAGGTCGCCCTCCCCTCCCCCACCCCAGGTGGGTGGACCGGAGAGGGGGGGGGAACGAGGCGCCCCGACTCCCCGGGAGATGCCGGGACTTTCGAGCCCAGGTCTTCCACTCCTGGGGAACCCCCGCATGTTACCCGCAGACCGTTTTGACGAGGGTCCGAGGCGTCTAAGGTCTCGGTAAGTTCTCAGGTTTCGGTTCTTCCCGGTCATCGGGCGTGTGGACGACGCGAGGGCCTCCTGGTCCATCCAGTCGGGTATAGTGACAGGGTCACATTGTAGGAATTCAAATAGCTCTTCGAGTTCCTGGTGTGCTCTAAGTTGGAACAGACCCTTGGCGGACTTGACGATCAGGTGAAACGGGTAACCCCATCTATATGTTGCTCCCTTGTTGATGATGACGTCAAGCAGGGGTCTCATTATTCTACGCATTTGGAGGGTTCGTCTGGACAGATCTTGTAGAATCTTTACTGTTGCTCCGTTATAACTCACGGTACCTTTATTCCATGCTTTCCTCAATATCTCCTCCTTTAGTGAGAAGAGATGGATTCTGCACACAACATCTCTGGGGTATTCAGGGTCCATGCTCTTGGGGCCCAGCGCTCTATGTGCTCTGTCAAGTTCAATGGGAGTCGCGGGGTCTCTGTCCAACACCTCATTGAATATGGTGGTAACAATGGCTTTTACGTCCTCTGCGCCTTGTGACTCTGGGATGCCTCTGAGCCTCAGATTGTTCCTTCTGTTGCGATTTTCCAAATCGTCTAGGTGAAGGTGGCACGCCCTTATCATCGCATCTTGTCTTGCACACCTGTCCTCCAGCGCCTTCATCCGGTTGTCGGCTGAGGTCTCCTTTTTTTCCAGGACGTCTACTCTGGTCTCCACTCTGGCAACCTCCTGGCGGACCTTTGTTATCTCACGCTTATGTGCTTCTGTGTATCTCGCTATGAGGTTTTCAATATCCGTTTTAGTGGGCATCCCCTTCAGGAGGGAGATAGTTTCAAGGTGGATCCTGTGCTCCTCTGCACTCTCTGGAGCTACGTGGGAATCCACTGTGGCCCAGTCGCAAGGTGTAACCGGAGCGAGTGTTGGGGATCCAAGCGGGGTCGCCGGGGACATCAATACAGGGCTTGTGGTGAATGTGGCCGGGGCTCTCTCTGGTGTGGGAGGTAGTGGAGACGCTGGTGAACCCGGCAGCGGGTTTGTTCTTTCCGCCATCCCTTGCGCACCAATTTTCCCTTCGCGCATCTTGGCCTGTCTTTGCGGTAGTGCACTCAGGTGGGATCCAGGTACTTGCGCTGGGCATGTCTTGGGGGCGCAGGATAGGGGTGCCACTTCGCTGCGCTCTTTTGGCTGGTAGGCAAACTTTTCCAGCTCTGTAGCGGTCCTGCTGGGGCCATTCTTCTCAGCACACGTAATAATTTCTTCTACCCTTCTGGGATGGGGTGGGTTGTCAGGGGTTAGTGTGGGGCCTTTTTCCAGCTGCGTTGTCAAGAATGGTGCCTGCCCCTTTAAGACCGTCTGGGCTGAGTGACATTTTTGCCCTGCTGCTCCTCCCTCTGGGGCAGGTTGCCCATAGGGGTCATTGCGCCTCACATTGCTACTGATTGGCACTGGCACAGGGGTGAGGATCTGTGTGGCTTTCGCGCCATTTCCAGGCTGTGTAGCTGCTGTAAGAGGGACGGCGGCCATCTTGGTACACCCTCTATCTATGGACGATCCCCTCAGGCTGTCTGCTGGCACTTTGTGAGGATTGCACTCTCTTTCGCATCCTGCCCCCGGGGCTTCTGCCTCGCTCACCCCCGTCCCACATGGTCCCAGCCACTCTCCCGGGTCTGCTGCCTCCTCCTCACCGTCATAAGCAGGGGCGCCGTCCGCCATCTTGGGACTCCCTCCACCCTCGGCTCTCTCCAGATCTTCACCGCTCTGGCTGTCAGCGGTCTGCGTCTCTGCTCTCCGTGCTGTGCGCTGCTGCCACGGGTCAGTGCCGTCCTCACTGCTCTCCCCGCAGGATGATGATGCAGCAGGCTCGCTCTCTTTCTCCCCTCGCCATCGGGAGGTCGCCGCCGCCGCCATCTTTGCTGCCTCCATCGTCTCTCTCCTCTTCTCCTTCTCTGTCAATCCACGGCCAGCTGTAACTCCGCTGCCTGTCCTCCTTCCTCTGTGCTGCTTCTGGCGCCTGGTCATGCTTTCTTCAAGTCTGTAGCCGCCCGGTAAGTGCTCTTATATGGGCTAGGTAAGCAGGAGCTCGCTCACACAGCACCTCTCAGCTCCATGCCGGGACACGCCCCTTCCAAATGGGTTTTAAACAAAATGATTTAATTCCCTGTCAAAGCAAAACAAATAAGGGGGGAATACTTGCCAATAATCTCGGTCAGATGGTAGTCCCTATTTCAGACGTTTCATACTTACTGACATTGGTGATCTCTTCCCCTGAAATCCGGTGGTCCAGAGCTGAGCTGCCTTGTGTTAGTCACGGTCACTGAGCATGCTCAATCCATTCACTAAAATATAGTGGGCTTGAAATGATAGCGTGGCCAGTCACTGTAAGTGATGCCAGAAGACAGTCAGATGACCACAGGCCATGGTTGTGAGCAGGAATGCCATGGTCTGGTCTCCGGTATATGGCACAGGACTTTTGATGAGTATCTACTGTAATATTTATTTTTGCCTGGACAGTCCCATTAATGATTTAATTAGTTTGGTTGCTTGTTGGATATGCACAAAGTAACCTAACTGAATTGTTTTCTAAAGTCTGATAAACCAAGCGGCTCATGGCCATAGTTACCTGCCTTCAAGTTCACAGGATCTGACGCTCGGCACTTAAAAGGTTCATTAAATTACCCTGTAGCTGTTCGAAGCTTGTATAAAAAAAAAGCTTACTCTTGGCTTCTTTAGTCAGTAGCGTGGTTTTGGGAATCAGAATAGCCTGTTAATTTTACAGTAACTTCAAAGTGCTCAGGTTTGAGTATTAGAACTTTGCATCGGGGCTGGAATCTTGGTGGTGCTGAAGATTAATATGGCTGACATATTCAAGCTAACTTTGAAGAAGGTATTGGATCAGTAGGTGGTGGTGGCAGTACTGGATCAGTAGATGTTGATGGTGTTGAAGATAAATATAGCTGGCATATTAAAACTTCATGTGTACTTATTAAGATCTTGTGGGCAGGATTTTAAAGATGAATAAAGAAGGCATAATCAAACTTCATAATGATTTTGGATAAGTGATGCGTCTGGATCAGTAGATCATTTGGTTAGGAGCAGTAGAGAGAGTACTATTGCTGGCATAATCATACTTGGGTGACCTTTTTTTTTATTTTTTGGATCATTTAGTGTTGATGTCTATAAACATCCAATCCTGCCTAATTTTATAGCAGTGTTTTCTACTTTTAACCTATGTTATGGAAATGGCGATGATATCCTATCATGCAGGCAAACTATTTTAGTCAACAGAAGTTGAAATGGATCTTCTCTAGAAAATTTTCTAGTGGTAGGTATCCCAGAATGCACCATCCGTTTCCTTTATCATGACATCCCATTCTATATCTTGCTTTGTGATTTACTCCAATAGGCATACAGTAAGTGTTCATTCTGCAGTTTTAAAAGGAAGTCTCATCTTCTGCAGCTAACAAGATACGATAGAATTTTCTGATGTAGCTTGCTGCATGTCTATAAATTGATATTCAGGTTACTTAGACTAATACAAAACACTCAAATGTTGTATTACTATTTATGGTAAAGCACTTCATTGTTTGGGTTACTGCAGATTAAATGGAATGTGTAGAGTTCAAATCTAAGTATGTATACTGCATTACATTTCTATCTTCCTAAAAGAAAAGAAAAAAAATCTCTACTTAACTTCGCCCCCACAATGTACATTGCTGCGTGAAACATACATACATAATTATTTTGAACTTTTATTGACTATTTAATATCTATATTTTAAAAAAGGAAAGAAAAAAACGCACCAGCTAGTATCAAAGTACCTAGTAGTAACTGGTGTGCCTGGTTGGCAAGAAATTACAATAATCTCCAGAGCATGGGATCCCACAAGACCCCAAAACAATGCCTAACCAAACAACTGGCACCACCACATACTCTTATAACAAAATATATTCAATTTATTATTCATCCAATACAAAAAAAGTTTAAAAACAATTAAAAACACACATCTCATGAGGGGGAGGACTACAAGAACACATGTATGCCTAGTACATCTATATACATACAATTATTAACCCCGTGTTATCTTCAAAAACATCAATATACAATATCAACCAACTTATATAATGTGTATAAACCATCCTATATACATCTATATACATACAATTATTAACCCCGTGTTGTCTTCAAAGACATCAGTATACAATATCAGCCAGCTTATATAATGTGTCTAAACTATCCTATATACAATCCTATTTTATACAAATATACATCAGTAAAGTGCAATCCAGTGCTATCAGTATCACTCTACCCTAAAGAAGACACCGAGGGGGAAAAGACATAGAAAACAGTGCAGTAAATCATAACATGTGCTATGTGTACTTCACCAGGCAGACATGCGCCGAGCGCCTCACCCCGTCCCAGCCAGCCAACGCGTTTCGTAACGGACCTCCCGTTACTTCATCTGGGCCACAAGTATAGACTGTCTGTCCCCCCCTGGGTCCCCTAAATACTCCTCCAGCATCATAATAGAAAATTGGAAACACCGGTGTCAGTCAGCACGAGGCACCTGAAGTGCATCATCAGCCGCATTTGAAAACGAGGCTTGGGACTCACTGCAATACTCCGGCCGGAAGTAGGTCAGCGGTCCCGCCCCTTGACATGGTTACTAACGTTAACACAAAGGACAGCTGCACTTCCTCGCAGCGCATAGCAGACTGGGTGCCGGTATTACCAGAGTGCCACCCGGCAGTCCGATCTAGTTAAGAAAGGAGGGGGGGGGGTTTGGAGGGTAGATGCGGGACCCGTCAGGGACAAACAGCCTTATTGTTTAAACATATATCCCACAACCATACTTATGTTTGTAATCTATCTATAACCTAAACCATAAATAATTTTCTAATTGTGCCTTAGTATACCCACTTATCAAACAGGAGACTCTTTTGTCCTAGGGAATCAAAGACAGAAGGTGATATCTATGTGATTAACTCTAAGCCCATTTACATAGTTTGTCCCACAACCAAGAAAGAAGACCTCAAATATCGGGTTCTACTGGTCTCTACAGACTGTCTACCCATAAGTTCTGTACCTAAACTATGTATGGGTAAACTTATGTAATTTTGACTGCACATGTCGGACTGGCCTCTAGTCTTACCATAACACTACCCGGTGGTCCCATATTCTGCAAAACAGGATAAATAAAAATTCAAAGAGTAACTAATCTCTACACGGGTCAAGAGGACACGCCGAGGGGGGAAGATGAAAAACAGAGCGGGATCTAAACATGGCTATGGGCCGGTGGGAACACCGCAGGCTGCGGCCCTGGGCGAACAAACGATCCAGGATGGAACCCAGCCCATAGCCAATGAGATAGCTGCTGCAAATAAAGCTCCTGCTTAAAAAACAGTTTCAGACCCTATGGGTTGGAAAGAGGACCTGATCTGACATGTGAAGAATTGGATGCTCTCGATGATTTGATGTCCTTATTGGATGAGCAAAATCCACAAGAAGATAGGGCAATTTCATTTAGAAAACCCTCTAAATTCATGCCTCAGTGGTCCCTCAGTCCAGCGGTTTTCACGTTTTTTAAAGTCGTGAGTGAGGAGATCCGTAGACTAACGGTTGTGTTTTCTGGATCCAAGCCTCGTTTTCAAATGCGGCTGATGATGCACTTCAGGTGCCTCGTGCTGACTGACACCGGTGTTTCCAATTTTCTATTATGATGCTGGAGGAGTATTTAGGGGACCCAGGGGGGGACAGACAGTCTATACTTGTGGCCCAGATGAAGTAACGGGAGGTCCGTTACGAAACGCGTTGGCTGGCTGGGACGGGGTGAGGCGCTCGGCGCATGTCTGCCTGGTGAAGTACACATAGCACATGTTATGATTTACTGCACTGTTTTCTATGTCTTTTCCCCCTCGGTGTCTTCTTTAGGGTAGAGTGATACTGATAGCACTGGATTGCACTTTACTGATGTATATTTGTATAAAATAGGATTGTATATAGGATAGTTTAGACACATTATATAAGCTGGCTGATATTGTATACTGATGTCTTTGAAGACAACACGGGGTTAATAATTGTATGTATATAGATGTATATAGGATAGTTTATACACATTATATAAGTTGGTTGATATTGTATATTGATGTTTTTGAAGATAACACGGGGTTAATAATTGTATGTATATAGATGTACTAGGCATACATGTGTTCTTGTAGTCCTCCCCCTCATGAGATGTGTGTTTTTAATTGTTTTTAAACTTTTTTTGTATTGGATGAATAATAAATTGAATATATTTTGTTATAAGAGTATGTGGCGGTGCCAGTTGTTTGGTTAGGCATTGTTTTGGGGTCTTGTGGGATCCCATGCTCTGGAGATTATTGTAATATCTATATTTCCTAATATTTGTATTTTGCAAATCTTCCTAGTCATGAGTTAATCAGTTATAAAGTGATTTAAGTGTATTAAACATTGGTTTTAGAGATATAGGTTGAAGACACTTAACCCCTTGACTCCTCAACATTTTCTCGGACCTAACAATGTCATTTTAAATCTTCTCCTTCCTCTTCAATCTTCTCTAGAGCACTGGCTTCAGAAAGCAGACTGCCATTGCTGGTCTGAAAATATTACCAGTTTAAAGTTATGCTCCTTTCTTTAATTAGTTAGAAAGTATGCAGCAGCTTGCATGGGTGAGAGGAGGAGAGTGCAGTGGGTGTCTCTGGAGCAAGCTAGAGATAGCAAGTGGATGAATTGGAGTCAGAAAAGTTAATGCGGTAAACTAAATGTATTACTTTTGAATTTCAAAGACACGTTATACTACTACTCCTACTGTGTTTTGATTGTATCCTCTACTTTTTTTTTATATTGAAACACTTGTTGTGTGAGCTCTAGAGCAGGGGTTCCCAATAGTACACATAGCACTGAAGATGACACTGAATTTAGCATAGGCAAGGAGTTTAATTTGTTTAACCCCTCCATCCTGCCTCAGTGCCTGGGGGGCTAGTGTGGGGTTGTAAATCTAGACTGAAGTTCCTCTTCAACATGTTAAATAATCAGGGAAACCGTGTGTAAAAATCCATATAACTATGGTGTATGGCGGGATTTTGCTTCTGTGTCTTTAAATGGCTTACTTGCCTAGTTAACTAGTCAAGTTAAACTTGTGGTTAAGCCTGCTATATTTTATTTAAGGTATTATATGTGATTTATTTTATCTTCAAAATGCATTGTTTGGCTAAATTAAACTAAACTAAAACTTGTGTAATTAGAACAATGTACCGCGGATGTTTGGGGACTTCCAAAACAATTTAGATACATTTAGCTACTTAACCCTTTCAGTTCCAGCTGATTCCAACATAGTTTTCTCTCCAACCGTTAAGTGCCAGCTATGTGAGATTCCCGTAGCTGACACTTTCGCCTGCAAAAAATAAATAAAATAAAGAACATACAGATTTACCTCTGCCCGCGATCAATCCCGTCGGGCCTTTTTTCACTCTCTTCTCTCTAATCCCCCCCAGAACAAGCTCTCCACTTCTGCTGTCATTGCAGGCCGCCGTCTAGCCCCGTTTTTTTGGGTGGACGGATGATGACATGCCGCTGATGTCATCCCGCTCCTGGCAGCAACAATCACAGATGTGGTAATGATAGCTGATCCCTTGCCTCCCCACCCGCCCTCAAGGGATTACTGCTAGCTTTCATTGGATCGGTGTGGGACACAGGATCGAGGTGAGTAAAGTAAAAAAGTTAATAAATGTCAGTTTTTCACTGGTGTCAGCGTTTTTTTTTTTTTTTTACAGTTAACCCTCTGTGAATTTGTAATGGGTCCGTGAGACCCTTATACCAGTTCACAAGGCTTAAGAGGCCAGCAAATCACCTTCTGAAAGCAGTTGACTTGCCGTTAACCCCCAGCCTTATTACCTACCTCCCCAAAGCCCAGGGGGACTAAGACTATGTGGGCTTGTAGCATTCATGGACCAATAAAGTTGTTGAAAAAAAAGCACACCAACTATCAAGGTCTCTTTGATTGCAATTGATACGTGTATTCAAAAAAGTGAACAAGATTTCAATATAAACAATATATACATATTTAACCCGTATACAGGGTATCAGAAGTTAATGCAATAGAGATATACATGCATAGGTTTGTAACACTGCTGTTTGAATACGCCGCAATATATAAATTGGCCACCAGGTGGCCCTAGAGTTCAATGTGCAATAGTTACTATACAGACAATGTACATTCCAATATGCATGACAGTATAAACCAGGTTCCCAAATGCAGACAACAAGAGAGCCAGTATAAACATAGTTTTTGGGAATCAAAACCGATACATTACAGCGTGAGCAGGCACTTTCTCCAACGTTTCAGACCCCACTGGGTCTTTCCTCAGGGAGGCTGAAGAGCGATGCTGCCGGTGGGCTAAGGGAGAGGGGTTTAATAGCACAAATGGCGGGCTTTTCCGGGCCGGCTCGTGACGTCACTGGGGGCGCGCGTACATGTGCCAGTCAGCGGCATCACCAGGAGGCGGGTCGGGTCCCGGCCGTCCAACCCCAAGATGGCGATTGCGCAGACGCCATGCAAGTCGGGGAGGGGCGGCGCACGGGGCCTCGGCTCCGTCTCCTAGGAGATGCTAGGTTGTTTGTCATTGGTAGATGAGCAGAGGGGGGCGTGGCAGTAAGCTGGCGATTTCGCCGATGTGTCATACTGCGCATTTCATTCATTGGCAGTTCTGCTGACAGTTCTGTGGCATCGTCCGCAGGTGGGAAAGAGAGACGGGAGGGCGCATCTTAAGGAAGGCTCCTGCTGCCACCAAGTCATCCGGTTATGCTTTTTCAGCATGATGTCTATTTCATCAGGAGGTCCATTTTTCCTGTGCTGTCATCTGTGCTTTATTTCTTAGTAGGAAAAGCCGCCATGGTTCTTTCTTTAGAAAAAGCCGCCAGTGTCTTTTGCTATATTTTACTATATAGTAGGAGGTACAAAAATATGGTATAATAGAAATACAAGAAAAACCC
Source organism: Gastrophryne carolinensis (assembly GCA_027917425.1). Classification (NCBI taxonomy): domain Eukaryota; kingdom Metazoa; phylum Chordata; class Amphibia; order Anura; family Microhylidae; genus Gastrophryne; species Gastrophryne carolinensis. The sequence goes on along the minus strand of CM051241.1, from coordinate 107,246,267 downwards.
TTTTTGTCCCATAGTCCACCGTGCATCTCTTAAAGGTGTATAACGGGGAAATTTAAAAATCAATATAGTGAAGTGAATAAAATAGTCATATTTACATATATACATTAATAACCTCTTGCTAGGAAAAAATGAACATTTCGGTTAGAAAACTCCTTTAATTATGGGAGGTACAGGCAGCTGCGCCTCCACCCATTCAATGTGAACTATTGATGGGGGCTAAAAATAGCATTGATAGTCACAATCTTCATTTAGTCCAGCTGGGTGGATTGTATCTAACTTGTAGATCCAATGTGTCTCCCGTTGTAGTAATTTTTTTGTCGGGTCCCCCCCCCCTCCGGGGGCGTAACACCTTTTCAATTATACAGAACCTCAGTTGGGTGATCTGATGTCCCATTTCAAAGAAGTGTTTAGTCAGGGATGAGTCTAGGTTTCCCCTTCTGATGTCAGACCTGTGCTCCCCAATCTGTACTTTGATAGCTCGCGAGGTTTGTCCTACATACGCCAGCCCGCATGGGCACTTGATCATATATATAACACCTTTGCTATTACAGTTAAAAAAGTCCCTGAGTTCAAATTTTTGCCCTGATCTGGGGTGGCTAATCGAATTAGTGCGTAGGACAAAACTACATTGTGCACATTGTCCACAGGGGTACATACCCCGTGGTTTAGCTCCCATGGTAAGCCATGTGGGTTCTGGAGCTACAGGATCATTCAGCGTGAAGTCGGCATGTACCAGCCTATCTTTAATGCTTTTATTTTTTTTATAGGCCATCATTGGGGGGTCCTTAAAGACCATTTCCAGTTTCTCATCGCTAGATAGAATTGGCCAATGTCGTCGCACGATCTTTTTGACCTTCTTTGATTGTTCAGAATAAGTGAGTACCAGCGGTATTCGGGCTTCACTCTTTTTAGGCTTAAACTTTAAGAGGTCATGTCTTGCTTTAACCCTTGCCTTATATCTGTTTGCCTCCACCCTGGGTGCCTTATAACCCGGGCCAGGAAATCTTGTTTCATCTCTTCTGATCTTAAGTCATACAAGTCATCTGTGTCTACTATCCGTCTCACCCTCAAGAATTGGCTATAGGGTAAGTTCTCAATCAGCTCTTTAGGATGGAAGCTGTCTGCTTGCAAGTATGTGTTCTTATCTGTTGGTTTTCTGAAAATATCAGTCCTGATTTGTCCATCCTTCAATTGGACTAGAACGTCAAGAAATGTACTTGCTCGCAGCTAGCTTCCAATGAAAAAGTTATGGTCGGTCTTGCATGGTTTATGGTTGAATGAAAATCCTCTAGGGAAGAGATTGATCCCTGCCAGTTTAAGAATATGTCGTCGATATAGCGACGCCAAAGACGTACATGTACCTGAAATTCTGGTGAACTTGCTCGAAGTCCGCCATGTACAGGTTTGCGTAACTAGGGGCCATATTGGCCCCCATCGCGGTGCCCTGTCGTTGTAAATAAAATTCATTATTGAACATGAAGTAATTTTTCTTAAGTATAATACTCAATAATGTGATAACGAGTGTCCTCAGCCCTTCTGGGATATCTAGATCCCTTAGGCGTTAATTAATTACCCCTATCCCTTCTTCATGGGGAATAGCCGTATACAGACTGGTAACGAAATAAAGCACAGATGACAGCACAGGAAAAATGGACCTCCTGATGAAATAGACATCATGCTGAAAAAGCATAACCGGATGACTTGGTGGCAGCAGGAGCCTTCCTTAAGATGCGCCCTCCCGTCTCTCTTTCCCACCTGCGGACGATGCCACAGAACTGTCAGCAGAACTGCCAATGAATGAAATGCGCAGTATGACACATCGGCGAAATCCCCGGCTTACTGCCACGCCCCCCTCTGCTCATCTACCAATGACAAACAACCTAGCATCTCCTAGGAGACGGAGCCGAGGCCCCGTGCGCCGCCCCTCCCCGACTTGCATGGCGTCTGCGCAATCGCCATCTTGGGGTTGGACGGCCGGGACCCGACCCGCCTCCTGGTGACGCCGCTGACTGGCGCATGTACGCGTCACGGGCCGGCCCGGAAAAGCCCGCCATTTGTGCTATTAAACCCCTCTCCCTTAGCCCACCGGCAGCATCGCTCTTCAGCCTCCCTGAGGAAAGACCCAGTGGGGTCTGAAACGTTGGAGAAAGTGCCTGCTCACGCTGTAATGTATCGGTTTTGATTCCCAAAAACTATGTTTATACTGGCTCTCTTGTTGTCTGCATTTGGGAACCTGGTTTATACTGTCATGCATATTGGAATGTACATTGTCTGTATAGTAACTATTGCACATTGAACTCTAGGGCCACCTGGTGGCCAATTTATATATTGCGGCGTATTCAAACAGCAGTGTTACAAACCTATGCATGTATATCTCTATTGCATTAACTTCTGATGCCCTGTATACGGGTTAAATATGTATATATTGTTTATATTGAAATCTTGTTCACTTTTTTGAATACACGTATCAATTGCAATCAAAGAGCCCTTGATAGTTGGTGTGCTTTTTTTTTCAACAACTTTATTGGTTTACTGTATTATGGATCTGATTGGGGAATAGATCCTGTTGAATAGTATTGAGCACCCAGTTAAATATGCTCTTGTCTAACATGATGGTGTGCGGGCTTGCATAACTTATATATTTCTTGTAGCATTCATGGCCAGGGGGCACCGAGGTTTACCTCCATGCCCTGGTCTACAAGCCCACATGGCTGGTGCCCGGGCAAATGGTGAAAAATGACCAACAGAGGATGACAAAATCTCAAGTAAAAATACCAATGCATGCTGGGTATTCTGTTCGGGGGACTTTGTGCTTTCAGATTTGGCTTTTTTCTTGTTTGCATATTGATATTTTAGGAAAATGTTTTTTATTCTGCCTTGTTTATACATTTTGTAGGGAAACCCTGGTGAGTGCCTCCAACAGCGCCATGTAGCGTCATATGTATTACTAGAGGTGGCTCAGCGTATAGTGCTCAGTATTACCTGGCGCTCAGTGTCCCTCTGCCATACATAGTATATTGTGCAATCAAAATGATTTTTTTTTTTCTCAAATCATTGTGTGACCTTTCCTGGCTGCAAATAAACAATTTTGTAACACAAGATTAGGTATTTTTTCTTGCACCTAGGTTAAAAAAAACAAATGATAAAAAATAAAAATAAGAAATAACTACATTAAAAAAATTTACAAAAACCAAAATATAAAAAAAATAAAAGAAAACAAATAAATAAAAAACGCCAGGCCCAAGTTTCCTCCTGCTCCCCAGAAAAAAAAAAATTAAATAAACAAATGGGGACAATTTGATAACATTTAAGCAGACCTTAAGAGCTGTATAAAATATGACAATAACAGTAGATTAAAAAAAAAAAAAGGTCAGAACCAGTTTTAGCTAACTTTAAATTAATTCAAGGTTAAACAATTAGACCAGACACAGGGACATATGGGGACAATGTATACAAGTTTAAAAATGAACATAGAACACCTTTGTCTCCCTTACATGCAAAATAAACGTGATCTAGATTTGTTGAGTTGTAAAAAAAAAAAATTACAAATAAGTGCTAAATGTTAACATAACCACATTAAAACAAACATTAACATAAATTATAACTCAGTTGTCATCTAAGCTATTTATGTAATGTGAGTGGAAAAATACACTGCTACAGATAGTTTTAGAAACAATGGTTAATAGCAGCATTGGAACAGTCAAATATTTCAAATAGCTCAAATATATCAAATCTATCAATGTAAAAGTGGATAGTACAGCGTCATTTGTCCGGCCGCTATGCTAGGTTATAGCTTCAGACACCGCGCTTGCAGCGTTCACTAGCGGCCGCTCTAAGCGCTGCGACATAGATGCTCAAAAATAATAAAAAAAAAAAAAATTATACCTTATCAAAAAATAGGTCACATTTTATTCAAAAATATTTAAAAATGTTTATTTTGGGGGGTGTTTAAGAGAAGGTGACAGCCTCCAAGTGCCTTAAGAACTCCCTTCTGTTTTCTCACACACCACGAAAACACAATCTCACCAACAAATAGTGTCCCAAAGGGCCATTGGAAATTTCCAGTTGTAAATCCCCCTCTCTCACACTCTAAATATGGGCTCTGAATCATGTGGAAACTGTCACTCATCAAGAATTTTACACATAAATGTAAAAAGTACGCTATTACACTAACTGGAAAGACTTTCACACACAAAAAAACGCTAATGTGATGGAAAAAGCTAATGAGAAACCCAAACCCAATGGAAAAAATATACATGCTTTTTCATGTGAAAGTTCAGGTAAAAGAGGCTGTGAATTAACACCATGGTGTACATTGCCAGTGGCAACATATTGCAGATAGTGAAAACTACAAAACACACATTTTTCAACATAAGAAATAAATAAAAAAAAAAAAACTAGATAAGCTCAGCACCTTGAGGACATGATTTTGGCACAAAATACACATTCAAAAACTTGCCATTTTAAGTTGCATTTTACAGATACTGAATTTTTTCCTTAATGAATTTGAATGGTATTCTGCTGCTTCTGAACCCGATTATTCCAAAAATTCATCTGTGCTGCATCAAAACGTAACAACCCTCTGTTTGACTATCAAATTTAAGGCGCTTTCAGTCACTCATTCTATTGTACATAGAATGAATGGAAAACCTTTAACACAGCTATTAAAATAAAACCAAATTCAGCTTTGTAGTTTGTTTGAACTCATTACATTTCTTTTATTACAGCAATTTAATGACCCTACATCTGTAGAGTTATAACTTTGTTCTGACCCAGTTAGATTCAGGACAGCCAATGTAATTTTGGTTTCAGAAACTAGTACTAATACTCTTTACACTTAGTAAGATTGAAAGAAACTGAAGCAGTTGGGTTTGTGGCCCCTGTAGAGATTTCCATTTCACATATTTGTCCAGTGGAACCTGGACCTGTATTTTCATAAGTGAAAACTGTGAGGGTTTATAATAAATATATATTTATAGGACTGAAAGAGAATGTAACATTTTAAAATAAGGTTATTTAGCGCTATAGGTAGCACTATTTCTAGCTCTATGTAAGAGGCAATTTTGCACAACATTTTTGTGTACATGTTCACTGCGTATGTCTGCTCAGGAAAGATGCAATACTTTTGATAAAGAACTGAAAATAACATTTTTTTTTTTTACATTGTAAAAGAGCAACGTGTCAAAAATATATAAAAAAAGAGCTGTAGCATTCAAGATTTTTTTAAACAAGAGAAAAAAATAAAAATATAAGTACAATACACATTTGTACTCGGAAATATAGTAGTAAAGGAAAAATGCTAATCTTTATCCATCATATTTGTACCCATTAAAACAAATGGACTTTTTCCTAGTATGTCACACCCCCCACTTCCCGATATTCATGACACTTGGGAACCCGGCCTGTAGAGGGTGATCTTGCAGAGATGACATGGAAAAAAGGAGCCCCTCCTGGTCCATAAGTACTGGGTTCCTCCCACTATTCCTCAGTCTTTTCATCTCTGCAGTGGGCGAAGCATTCAGAAGACGACTCTCCTTCAAGCTGCAGGTAGCCGGGTTTGCTCCCGGCCCTTTTTTTCTCTATTTCTGTCTGAAACTCTTTAAACCTGTTTGGTTATATTGTATGCCTCCCAGCCCTGGCTGTGTGGTTCAGGCAAAGGTAGATACATACACCTTCTGGTGTATACAGAAGTATTACTCCTTCGTGAGACCTAAATGTGGGTAGGCGGCTTCCGGGTTGGTGTTCCCAGCATGGGATGCCCCTGTCCCTTTATAATCCCGGGAGCGTGGGGGTAGGTTCTCCCCTTGGGGAAGGAACCGTGATGCGCGGTTCCTTCCCCAAGGATCACGGTTCCTTCCCCAAGGGGAGAACCTACCCCCACGCTCCTCAGAAATTCCCTGACGTAGTCAGGAGTGCCAGTTACCCAATAATATAACTACCTACTCCGGGCCATCCCCACCCCAATTTCTCTAACCCCTCCCGCCACCAATCCCTTCCTCCCCCCCAAAAGCAAACCTTTATAATCCCCTTGTGCCTTATGGGTGCTTTTCTATCCTCTCCCCTTAGTTCTCCTTTAACCCTGCTGGGTAAAAAGGAGGGGGGAGGGGGGTTATCTGGGCTTATTTGTCACCATGCACACAAAAAAAATAAATAAAAGAGATATATAAAATAAGTCTTTATTTCTTATTTTTTTATGTATGTTTTACTATACTATTTAATAGGAAATGTTTTATTTAGATTTTCCTATCTCTGTCTAGGCAGCATTTTTTGCTTACCTATTAAAGCTCTGGAAGTGGGCGGGGCTTAGGCATGCTTTTATTCAGAGAGCACCTGTATGCTCTGTTTGACTTCCTGTTTCCTGCTTCCCTGTGGCCTTACCTCATGATGTGAGCTTATTGCATGGGCTGTGAGTACCCTTTTTTTTCTGTCATTTATTTATATTGTGTGCATTTGGTGACTGTTTTTTTTGTTTTCTCTGTAGGTATAAACTCCTTATTTAAAAAGGGGTTTCTCCTGGTCCTTATATAAAAAAAAAAAAAAAAAAAAAAAAGCCCTTAAGCCTTATTTAGGGGGGAAAATTGTGTTTCAATCCTCCCACTTGGGACTATTTAAAGGGGCATCCTGGGTAGCAATTGTGTAAATCCCATATATACTTGGCGACTATAATCAATTATAGTATAATACTAAACACCATATGGAGGCATCCCAGGATAACGGACATGCAATTCCCTCTGCACAGACTCGGCAATGTTTTGGATGTGGGGCATCCCTTGTTGGGGATAACGCAATTCTTTGCATCCCTTGTGCACAATTAACTATTATGCAGCAAACTGAGGCCCAGGCTTCAGGGCCTGCAGCTAATGCCTCATCTCCTACTCCGCCATGTCTTTTCCGTACCCCCAATGATATTGTCATGGGTGGTGAGTCGCATGCTGATTTATGTGCCAGATTGGCTCATCTTGAAAGATTAATGTCTACCTCTGTGCCTAAGAAGGCCTCAGCTAAAAGAAAGCACTTGCTCCGGCAAGGGAGTCAGACAATTGTGAATAGCTTGATTGGTGGAGAATTATTATGAGGAATCAGATGTTTCTGATGAACAGCAATTTGTTGGTACTGAGATTGAGCAGGGTGAAGCAAGTGTTGTGGATACCCCAAAAGCTCTTGCTCAGTTATTTGAGGTTTTGGTTATTACTCCTCCTGAAGTAGTCCCTCCTCAAAAAGGGGAATTCTTTGGAGTCTCTAAACCTCATTTAGAATTCCCAAATCAAAAGCATTTTGATGAAATTATTCTTAAAGAATGGGAGAAGCCTGCACGGCTTCCTGGCATTCCCTTGGGCTGTTGCAAGAAATATCCCTTCCCAGCTGATACTGTTAAGCGTTGGTCATCATTCACCACCTGTGCCCACCGCTCTGGGCATGTGTACACTCACTGCACGGATGGGTTAAATGCGGAGGACAAATTCCTATGTGTGCGCAAGCATACAATGGCCATCTATGCATTAATATTTAATTAATTTATAGAGAGACTGGATTTTTAAAAGATACTCTGCTCATGGGTGGATGCCCCTGTGCTTAATTTATCCAATTCTTCTGTGTTGCATTCTCCTGACTCCACTACACTTAAAGATAGAGAGGATAAGTGTATTGATCAAATGGCGTGCCACGCTTTTTCCAGTGTGGGCTCGGCCTTGCTGCCTGTTGGTGCTTTGGCACTCATGACAGTGGCTATTAGGTCTGTTGTGAGAGACCTAATGAATTACTCAGGGCTTGATCCGGCCTCTGATGAGTACGCCGCTCTTAAGCGATGTGAGATGTTTGCATCTTTTGTACTTTCTGCCTTAGATGATACTCTGCTCATGTGCAGCAGAACCTCTGCCTTGTTAGTCGCCATCCGGCGGTCAGTGGGCAGCTGATATTGTAGCCAAGAAATCGCTTACAGCGCTCCCTTTTGTGAGATTGCTCCTCTTTGGAGAAAAATTAGATTCTGTCACTAAAGGAGGTAAATTACCTCAGCGTAAGAAACATTGTTCCTTTCGTGGAATGGCCTCTTTTAACCCTTCCTTTCGGGGGTCTAGGTCCGGTAGAGGATCGGCCTTTTCAGCCCCTAGAGGGAATGCATGGAATAGAGGAAAGGGACGTGGCTGTCCAAGTCAGAATTGGGGGTCCAAAACCAAATCTGCCACTAAGCCTGCTCAACAATGAGGGGACGCCCTCACCCTTATGGGTGGAGGGACAGCTGCGGTTCTTCTTCCAGGTCTGGGTTCAGGAGGTATCAGACAATTGGGTTCTGGAAGTAGTCTCTTCCGGTTACAAACTGGAATTCGAGTCTCGGCCTCCCCCCAGATTTTTCATGTTCCCGATGCCGTCAGATATGGCAATTGCGCAGGGACTGCGGGCAGCAGTAGCAAATATGGCTGTTATCAGCCTAGTGCCTCCAGCGGAAAGGGGTTTGGGGTTTTACTCCAACCTATTCACGGTATCCAAAAAGGACGGCTCTGTTCGGCCTATCCTAGACCTAAGGAGACTCAATCAATTTATCCGTTTCAGAAAATTCAGCATGGAGTCTCGGCTATCAAGTATCGATGCTCTCCGTCAGGGGGACTTCATGACATCCATAGACATCAAGGATGCTTATTTGCACATTCCTATTTTCCGGGTCATCAGAGATTTCTCAGGTTCTTGATAGAAGACCAGCATTATCAATTTGTGGCCCTGCCATTCGGCCTTACCTCGGCCCCAAGAGTCTTTACCAAGATGCTGGCAGGAGTGATGGCTATATTCAGGGTTCAGGGCGTCCGCATTGTGCCTTTTCTGGATGATCTTCTTATCGTGCCCTCCTCCCTCGAACAATCAGAGTTGGACACCAGGATGGTGGTCTCTATGCTAGAGAGGTTCGGATGGGTAATAAGTTACCCCAAATCCTCTCTCTGTCCGTCCAGGGAAATTCCCTTCCTGGGCCTGATTCTGGAATGGTTCTGATTCAGGACATGATTCGTCTATTCTTGTCCAACCCTCGTCAGTCTATCCGTTTAGGGATGAGACTAGTGGGATTGATGGTAGCTGCATTCGAGGCAGTCCCGTTTGCCCAGTTTCATATAAGGATGCTTCAGCTCTTCCTCTTGGCAAAGTGGGACAGGTGACCACTATCATTAAATCAGGCTCGTCTATTGTCTCCCCAAGTTTTGCAGTCCCTTCAGTGGTGGTTAATATCGCACAACCTCCAGAATTGTAAGTCATTTCTGACTCCGCGTTGGGAACTGGTTACCATGGATACCAGCCTGGTAGGCTGGGGGGGGGGGCTTCTGGAAGAAGCATCAGTTCCAAGGATTGTGGGGGACTCAGGAGGCTCATTCTCCAATCTATGTATTAGAGCTTCGGGCCATACGTCTTGTTCTACTTCGACTGACCCATTTCTTACAGGGTCTGCCAGTTTAGATTCGGTCAGACAGCCGAACAGCATACATCAATCACCAGGGAGGGACTCGCAGTTGGGGTGCCCTCCGGGAAGTGTCTCTGATCCTTCAGTGGGCAGAGATCAATGTTCCCTGCATATCAGCAGTTTACATTCCGGGGATAGAGAATGTGGAGGCAGACTCCCTGAGCAGGGGATGTTCTCGCCAGGGAGAATGGTCTCTCAGTCCAAGGGTCTTTCAGTTCCTCTGTCACAAGTGGGGGACTCCACGGTTGGACCTGTTTGTTTGCTTCTCGTCACAATCACAAGCTGCCAGCTTTTGTGTCTCTATCCCAGGATCCTCTGGCAGTGGCAGCGGATGCCATGTCTCTAGCCTGGAGGGATCTGGGGTTCCTATATCTGTTTCCCCCATTCTCCATGATCAGCAAGGTGGTGCGCAAGCTAGCACTGGAGGAGGTGCCAGCAATTCTGGTGGCGCCAAGGTGGCCAAGACGTCTGTGGTACGCAGACATCGTAAGGCTGGCAGTGGATCGTGTCCATCTGCCTCTTCTTCCAGATCTCATCACTCAGGGTCAACTTTGTTACCCAAATTTACAAACGCTGGCTTTGACGGCATGGCTGCTGAAGTCTCCATCTTGAAAGAAGGTGGTCTTTCTGATGTGGTTATTCAGACTCTTATTAGAGCTAGGAAGAAGTCTTCCTCTGTCATTTATTATAGGGCTTGGAGGTCCTATATTGATTGGTGTGAATCCAGGGCTTTGCCCTGTAGAGTATTTTCTATTCCTAGAATTCTGGAATATCTGCACGAGGTCTGGATATGGGATTCCAGATTAGTACTCTGAAAGAAAATTGCCAAGGCAGAGACTTGCCCTTTCAAAGATCGTTTGCTCTTCATCCTTTGGTTAAGACCTTTTTCCAAGGAGTCGCGCATGTGCGGCCTCCCAGAAAGCCTTTACTTCCTGTTTGGGATCTTAATTTGGTGCGTTCGGCTATGCAAGCTGCTCAAGTTTCAAGATAGGTTGGCACTCCAAAAATTTAAAAACAATGAATGCAGTTGAATGCTTAGTAAAGGTGCTACTTCCTTGGGGACCAATTCCCATAGGGTCCCTATCACAATCTATGTACAAATATAAACGATAAGGAAGTAAAGCACACCAAATTTACTTATATGCCAAAAGAATTTAATATATTTATAAGAATGGAGCAGATATTTACACTTCTATATACAAAATCAATGGTGACAACATTTAAGTATAAACAGTGGTCAAAAAAAAGAAGAGATGCTTTAGGTATATATCTCTCTCAAGGAAAGGATACAGTATCCAAACAATGCCACATATGTTGTCCTGGGGAGGCTGTATGCACCAGAAGACTAAAGAGTATAGATGTATGTTAGCCTCATCCTGCAAGCTGCTCCCTTTTGAGCCATTGCAGGATATTCCTCTTCCTGTTCTTACTCAGAAGGTTGCCTTTTTGGTTGCTATTACTTCTGTCCGCCGAGTTTCTGAACTGGCGGCTTTGTCTATTCAAGCCCCTTATTTTGAGAGGCATCAAGATAAGGTTGCTTTCCATTTTAAACCGGATTTCCTTCCTAAGGTGGTGTCTGCTTTCCACCTAAATCAGGATATAGTTCTTCCTTCCTTGTGTCCTAAACCTAGTAACGACAAGGAAAGGGTCTTACATTCTTTGAATGCAGTTCGTTGTGTTAAGTATTATTTAGTTACTACCTCAGCCTTCCGCAAGATGGATGCCTTTTTTGTTGTGCCTTCTGGGCCCAAGAAGGGTTTTGCTCCTGCCAAATCTTCCCTTAGTAAGTAAGTCAGGCTATCATTGGGGCCTATATGGCGAAAGGGAAGGTTCCCCCTTTTCGTGTCACCGCTCATTTTATCGTGCTATTGGAGCCTCTTGGGCTTTTCAGCACCAAGCTTCTGTTGAACAAGGCTGCGACTTGGTCTTCTGTGCATACTTTTTCTAAGTTTTACAAGGTTGATGTGCGGGCCTCAGTGGATGCTGTTTTTGGCCGCAAAGTTCTGCAAGCTGCAGTAATTTAAGTTATGCATTATTCCTTTGGGATCCCCACCCATTATAGACACTGCTATTGGATGTCCCAAGTGTCATGAATATCGGGAAGTGGGGGGGTGTGACATACTAGGAATAATACAATTTTGTGAGATACTCACCTGTAAAATGGTTATTACGAGTATGTCCCCCGCCCTTTTTTGTTCGAGGGATCCTTTATATGTGATTATTATTATTATTTCAAGTAATTTTACAATTATTGAATATAATTGGCTTTTTGCTCTAGGGATCCTTTATTTGGTATTATTATTTCAAATAATTTTACAGTTATTGAATATAATTGGCTCTTTTTGTTCTAAGGGATCCTTTATTTGGTATTATTATTCTCATATAATTTTACAATTATTGAATATAATTGGCTCTTCCTGGTTCTTCACTGCTGTTAAAAAAAGACTGAGGAATAGTGGGAGGAACCCAGTACTTGTGGACCAGGAGGGGCTCCTTTTTTCCATGTCATCTCTGCAAGATCGCCCTCTACAGGCTGGGTTCCCAAGTGTCATGAATATCGGGAAGTTGGGGGTGTGACATACTCGTAATAACCATTTTACAGGTGAGTATCTCACAAAATGGTATTTTTTCACATTTATGTGCTGAGTTTTGCCAACAGCACACCAGGACACATACCACAAAAGTCTGAGCAATGCAGATGTATGACACGTAGATAAAGCTTGAAATTAACCCCCTGTCGGGCAAGTGCCTCAATGTAGCCCAGCGTTATAAAAACTTATCAGAGAGCCAGATTTCCTGATTATCTTGAATACCTTCAAATAGAGTAGGCAACGGTTTTGGACCCATTTCTTGATATCCACAGAGATGACTATCGAGGTTTTTGGTGTACTTGCTAGCTAAATGATTCTTAGGAAAATGAAAAGAATGCTTTGATGTGATCACATACAGCTGCAGCACCACTGTGGCTTGCTGTGCTTACTCACGCTGAGAGCTCGAAAGGACAGAGTGGCTGTAGGACCACTTTTTTGCTGGGTCCTGGAGGAATAAAATGTTAAAGTAAATTTTGGAGCTCTATTACGGCTTGGAGGAAAGGCACATAGGACAGACATTAGGTCAGCTACTTGCTGGCTAAATATTGCCTTTGGGTTTAGAGTCTCTTTAACTTTTTATGAACTCTGAGGGCCAGACTGCATTCTTTTCCCTGACAACGACAGTACAGAAGAGAATACATATACTATATCTGCTCTATGACATGCCCTTCCCAGTTCAGCCACCACCCAGAAATGTAAGCAAATAAATTGAGAATACATGAGGTAGTCACAAATAATCAGAGTTTTTCAGGTGCTGTGAAATGGCTTGTTTTATTCTGTACTCAAGGGGGATAAGGTGGGGGAAAGTTAGTGCAGGCTTTTTAGGCTACACATTCCTGCATAGGTGAAATATTAGAACAGTGTTCCCAAACATTTTTCAGACTACACATTCCTGCAGAGGTGAGATATTAGAACAGTGTTCTCCAACTCTCTCCTCAGAAGCCACCAGGCTATGTTTTGTGGATCTCCACAACTCTATACCTCTGCTTTCATTACTGTGCATCTCTGTGGAGATCTACAAAACATGGCCTGTTGGTGTCTCTCCAGGAGAGGGTTGGAGAACACGGTTTTAAATAGTCTTTTATTATTATTATTATTTTATTATTATAATTAAAGTATTAATCTTACACAATTCATCTTCACATAAATATGATTAAAAGGGATGTACTCTATTGGGCTAATTTACTAATCATTTAGCCATTGTTCATGGATATTCATGGTTTTACTCTGCGTTTTCCACATTTACCAAATAAAATCTTCCATGTTGATCTGACTACGTGCTGTATTTACCATCTTCTCAGGGTAGCTGGATGAATTCTAACAAACTCCTGTTTTCCAGCTTTAGCAATGAACCCAATTAAAAACATTTATTGATCTTCAAAGTTTAGGATTGTGCTTTTTTACTCACCTTTTTTTTTCTTAGAGAAAACTTTTTCTCATGATTTTCTCCTTTGGTGCAATTCAGCACAATATTTAGTGGAGCAATTAAAAAGAATTGCAAAGCTAAATGTGATCCTAAATTATACAGATGGATAACATCATTAGAAAAATGTGTTTCTCTTTAAAAAAAATGGTGCTGATTCAACCCTATTGAATTTTACATGGATACCTGATATTTTGAGCCAGAACAGATAGTTAGCTAGTTTTTGAGAAAACTTTCATATTACCTTTCACATTTTTGTTATGTAAGGCTTTCCAAACAATCAAGTCACTCCTGAGACACCATACACATATTTTGAGACCCACACCATGCTTACATGAGCTGTAAACTGGTGTTTGTCACGGGGACCCCCTTACACTCACCTGTCCTCCGGTTCCACGCCGGCTGCTCCCGCTCGGCCGGCGTGCGGGCTGGGCGGCGTCTCTGTCAGGCGGCGGCTCGGCGTCTCCTCTCCCCGGCCGCCGCTCGGCTGTTTCCGTCGCGAGCGGCTGCTCGGGCGGCTTCCTCTCCGGTGGCATCGGGAGCGGCCGCGCCACTGTCATCTAGGCGCGCAGCTTCCTACACGCGCGCGCGACAGGTGTCTCTATTTATGCCCTCCTGCGGCGCTGCACACAGGGCGCCCGCCGGAGGTAATTAGGTCTGGGCCAATGAGCCCAAGGTTGTCAGTTTGAATGGGGCAATCAGCCTCAGGGTTCCTAAATTGCACCAATCATTTCCCTTTCCCTGCCCCAACATTCCTATAAAGCTGTTCACTCTGCAGTTGTTCCTTGCCCGTGATAGCGTGCTGCTGGGTGTGATTGTGATCTCTGTTTTCCCTACGAATCTTGCCGTGTATGACCATTCCTGATTGCCGCCTGTACCGACCTTGCCTGTTTTTGACCACGATTCCTGCCTGCTCCTCTGTACCACGTATCTCTGACCTCCCGGTGTGACTTTTGGCTAGCCCTGACTATTCTTCTATCTAAATCCTCCTGTACCGTGCTTCCTTGGACTGATCTCCCGTGTATGACCCCTGCCCGATTGTCTCAACCCAGTCTTGTTCCTGGTTCGTTTGCCTTCCCCTGCATAAGTCAGCATCCTTTGTGCTAACAAGTCCTGGGGGCAACCGTGTCCCGTGCGTCCCGGCAAACGGGGGCTTGGCTATAGGCGAAGAAAGCAGCGGAGATTGGGGGTTGCTGACTTATTGGTAGGTGGGCGTCCCACGGGACCTGACAGTGTTCTCTGCAAAGATTTATTTAACTTTCACAACCAAATCTACTGCGACAAATAATCAGCTTACACCAAATTATTTTTCTACATAAATGCCACTCTTAGATCCAGAAGAAATGCAGGGAAACTCAAGGATATACCAGCAAATAGTTATCCCTATGTTTGCCACTAAAATTATAGCATGGTTTGCTAGAATTATAGCTCAGTTTGCCATCATGTTTACCAGCTGCAATGCACATCCCACGTGTGTAAGTGATTCAAGTGCTTCATAGTAAAGAATTAGGATCCTGCCATTTGGTAAACTTTCCTTGAAAAATATTTTAGGAAAATATATATAATATTTTAAAATCGGGCATGAGTTAAAATAAGGTGTGATGTATTTAATCACTAGTATATTATTACACTTACACATAGAGATGGCGATTCTCGTTTTTTGTATTTTTAAATTTGAATATGAATGTATTTTGTATGCAGCCCTCTTCTACATCTTGTACATGCCCCTGGCCAGCAGACTTTATTTTGCTTGGATTGAGCTCCTGGGGGGTGTGAGGGTGATTCATCTGCCTCGCCTCTGTGTCTTTAGGCCAGGAGGGGAGTCTTCCTGGTTTGCACTGGCTTATCACTTCAATGTCAGCCTCTGTCACTCCTCCTACTTTTCATGATTGGCGTATGGTCAGGGAGGGCAACTGGACCTTACCTCCTTGACTGCACATGCTGCCAGCAATATGACCGCTTTGGGACCAGGCATCATTCCTTCAGTGTTGTCATTAGTTATATGGAGCAGATTCCATAAAGGCTCCTCCTCTGTGGTATAAAAGCCTCCCTGTTCCAATGGCCCAGAATTAACTTGGTGGGGCACCAAGGGAAGAGGCGCGGGGGCCTCTTTACAGTTGCTGACAGGGTGCTGCAATAGAGGCACCCCACCAGCTGTTGACCAGTGCCCGCTGGACCAGGAGGGAGTCACTGACCCCTCAAACTGTATGTTTTATCCTTTTTTACTGTGAACTGGTAAGGGATCCCTATTCAGTTCATATGTTGAATTAGGTGGAGCTATTCTGTACTTCCAAATGCCAGATACCAGGACTATCTGGTCCAGGGGCTTATGAATTGTTTTGTCCCCACTACGGCTTTTTATTAATGCCTAAAACCTTAAATTATGAGTGGTAAACTATCCATTGTCTGTATAACTCAACTTTGCTTAAGATTTAATTTAAAAAGTAGATTAAATAGAGTAAATTATCACATTGCTGTGGTAAAAGTTCTAGATGCGAACCATTTTCTGGCTTCCTCCCTTTCCAGAATCATACCTTCTTTTATCTCCTACCTTATTTTAAAATCAAGAAATGGTCTGAATTGTCATGACCTATTTAAGGCAGATTTACTGAGTCAAGGCCAAACTTTAGTATAATATATTTAAAAACCTTTATAACATGTTAAATAATGTGGAGCAGTGTTACAGTATCTTGAAATTGTTCATGCCTTGTAATGCCTTCTGTGTTTTGCTGTTCAAGTTAAGCTCAAGGCGTAAAAGCACTATTGCAAAAAGGGCCCAATGATAAAAATGTATATAAATATGAAGGTTGCCAGGAGGAGGGGTCACTTATATATCGGGCATCACGTTTTTAATGGAAGGAGGAGAAAATCCTAATACACTAAACCTGTCACCCCTGGACTGTATTTCTTCCAGGAGAAGAAACCACAAAATTGGCGGGAGTGTTATTCAGTTTGGGTGTATAAGTGATCCCTACTGTCATTAGCCGAAGTCTTTATATGGATTTTTATATTACACAATTTTGTGATAGTGTTCCTTTATGGATTGCTATTTTTATATTTGTGATGTACATGTGATTTTTTTTATTTGAAAAATAATCTGGCTAAAGTTGACATCTAAGACTGTTTTAATTAGAAAAATGTTTCTTGAATATTTGGCAGTCTCTCCATACACTTTTGAGCTATTAGGCTGATTTAGTTGCATTCCACAGCCCAGAACTACGCAACACAAATTTTAACTGTTAATGGACTTGAATAGTATTTGGATTCTGCTGAATTCAAACAAGAATATTCCAAATATTTCACCCAAACTTTTAACACTATTTTTGATGATAACCTTTTAAGGTGCTTTCAAAGTCACTCATTAAATTATACATAGAAGAAGGGCAAAGCTATTACAATAAAATTGTATTAAGCGCTGTAGTTTGATTGAGATTATTATATTTCTTTTATTACAGCAATAAAATAACTTTCTGTAAAGTTATTTTGTTCTGACCCGACAGAATTTAGTACAGAAAATGTTATTTAGGATTCAGAAGCTGGTGCTCATTCTATACACAGAACGAGATTAAAAGAACTGAAGCAATTGAATCCGTGGCTCCCGTAGAGATTTCCATTTTTACTTATTTGTCCAGTGGCACCTTAGGATGTATTTTCATAAAGTGAAAACTGTGAGGGTTTATAATAAATATATATTTATGTAGGAAATAGAAGTGGTTGTAACATTCTAAAATGAGGCAATTTAGTACTATAGGTATTTCAAACTCTATGTAAGAGGCAATTTTGTACAGAAGAGACAAAGCAACCTCTTTGACAGGGGAGTAAAAAAAGTATTTCATAGACCTTTTTTGTAAGCACAATATGTCTTTAGCAGGAATTTCTTTGTTACATTTTTATGGGGTGTGTGTTTACACCACAATGGGTAATTCCCTGTACGTGATTGAGAATTTTAATTGAGCAGGCCTTCATGTACACAAATTTTCCAATGAGGTGGAAATTATTTTTTTAGAATTTTGTAAGTAATAGCTCATAATATTTGTATATTTCATTTTGCCTGCTTGTTGCATCATATAGCTGATAATTATGATTTCACAACTAATGTCTGTCTTTTTATTGCTAGACAGGGCTACAATGAGCTGGAAAAGCAACTCAAAGAGGTTTTTCTGGAAAGAAGTGGCATCCTTCGGCAGCTTTCTAA
Organism: Gastrophryne carolinensis; assembly: GCA_027917425.1. Classification (NCBI taxonomy): domain Eukaryota; kingdom Metazoa; phylum Chordata; class Amphibia; order Anura; family Microhylidae; genus Gastrophryne; species Gastrophryne carolinensis. The sequence goes on along the minus strand of CM051241.1, from coordinate 107,228,619 downwards.
AACACGGGAAAACGAGGGCATCAAAGGAAATATCCAGGTGAAGATGTTGATTGTTCTATTATAGTGCTACTATATTTGACCTTCACTTGAAACAAAAATGAAAAGAATATATATTTTATTTTACGCTAATTATTATGTGTGATTCTTTATAACAGTTGTTACAGAAGCCAAGAGGCTATGAATGGCCTGGCAACGTGATTCTTACCCATACATGTTCGGAAAACTTCACCATTACCATTGCCAATAAACCTAAATCCAAGTTGCTATATATCAGTTCTAATGGACACGGAGCAAGTCTATTTTTTTTGGGGGGGGGGGGAGTGGCTTGTTTGGCAGTTTTCTCTCTATTTAAATCTAGAAACACAATTGCCCCCCCCCTCTCGGATGCTACCAGCCAGTTCCTTAGTCATAAGGGCTGATAACCCTAATGTTCAGAGGCCTCTGGATGTGGGGGCATACCATCCCCCTGTTGCTATTTGGCACAGGTCTGGTGATCCTCCAAGGTGCACACACACTTATTGCTTGCACCATGTGTATATGGCATAGAACCACAGAAGGGTTAAATATTATGGGCATTGAGAAAGTTGTGTGAGGAGGAAATGGAGGAAGCTGCATTCGGTTCAGGATGGTAAGGTAAGCGTCAGGGTCTTGGGGCACTGTGGGGTGTCACCCTTTTGTTTTTTAAAAAAGAGTGACACTCCTGGCTGAGAATTCCGCCACAGGAAAAAGCAGCCATAAGGTTTTTGTCTGGTGAGCCTGATTGAGGGGAACCAGGGAAATTAATTTCCTCTTTATTGCTCTTTCCCTGTGTTTTTACTGGTTGAAAAGTTAAAAATTTGCGCCCGCCGCTATGGAAACCTTTTCGGCTTAGCATAGCAGCGAGCACTGGTGTGTGGCTCTTTTCTTACCCCACTCGCGCTGGAAGATTTTCAGCCGGGTGAAACGGCAAGCACCGCTAACAGCACGTTGATCCTCCGGCCGCTCCCACTGCAACATTTTCGGACGGGACTAAGCGGCAAGTACCGCTAACATCGCGGTTCTCCTCCGGCTGCTCGCACTGCAATATTTTCGGCCGGGACTAAGCGGCAAGTACCGCTAACATCGCGGTTCTCCTCCGACCACCTTCAATTAAAACATATAAGACAACTGTAATATCCTTATCTGCCACCGGGGGGCATGGGTGTACCATATATAAAGTCATCCAGTAATGTAAACCTATGTGCCCTAAATAATACCCATATATCTCCTAAAACTAACTATAACTATATACAGTCCAATATATAATAAAGTGCAATGTGCTAAAGTGCATCAATCTCAAACAATAATAATTCAAAAACATCCAATCTGTGATCAAACCTCAGGAGACATAAATCTGTAACAAAAACAATCCATAATCACTTATCTCAAAATGGATGATGGTGACACCTCAGCTCCCCGTACAGCGAGCCCACGCGTTCCGAGACGCTGGGTCTCTTCCTCAGGGCAGTATAGTGGCTGGCTGGGTAGCAGCTCCCATGGTGGCTTTATACCCACCCCACCTCGCTCCCCCGCCGTCATTGATAGAAAGCCGGTGTGTCAGGGCGCGCTCCGGCCGGAAGCGCGTCACCCGACCTCCGGCGGATGTGACATCACTGCTACCCAGCCAGCCACTATACTGCCCTGAGGAAGAGACCCAGCGTCTCGGAACGCGTGGGCTCGCTGTACGGGGAGCTGAGGTGTCACCATCATCCATTTTGAGATAAGTGATTATGGATTGTTTTTGTTACAGATTTATGTCTCCTGAGGTTTGATCACAGATTGGATGTTTTTGAATTATTATTGTTTGAGATTGATGCACTTTAGCACATTGCACTTTATTATATATTGGACTGTATATAGTTATAGTTAGTTTTAGGAGATATATGGGTATTATTTAGGGCACATAGGTTTACATTACTGGATGACTTTATATATGGTACACCCATGCCCCCCGGTGGCAGATAAGGATATTACAGTTGTCTTATATGTTTTTTAGACATGTATATGTTTGTCTTGTAATTGCATATTTGAATCAAATTATTAAAAATCACTTTTTTAAGATTATCAGTGTGTGCAATAGTAAAATCTTTGGTTAGATATTTCATAGGGGTATTTGGGCTTCCCCCACTTTCTGCTTAGTTAAATTCATGGAATACCAAAGTAGTGCACCACAGCATTAGGAGTTGTGGGTGCCACCTAATTTACCCCCCCGTTTGTGTGGGTGGTCTTTTTTCTGTCACCTTCAATTAAAGATTTTCGGATGGGGAAAGCACAAAAATATCGTGAACCGCTGCGCGTCCACCCTCGAGCGCACCTAAATCTTTAGGTAGGTCATTTTTTAATTATGTGTATTAATATGATATTTATTCATATACACCTATTAATGTTTTAATTGTTTTTGTTTTTAAAATTATATAATATGTGATTGTGGGATAAGACTGGCAATATATTGATGTGGTTCACCATCTGAGCTCTCAGAATAGTCTTGCGACTATCGGGAACTGTTCACATACTAGGTTTTAGACCCCCTGGGAGGTAATCTAGTATTAATCACCATGACGGAGGCATCTGGGGTAATCGGATCTGGTCCTTTAGCAGATAGATTCACCCTATGTCCAGTATGCAAACAGACACTGGACGAGGATAGCACGGTGTGGAGGGTTATGCTACTGTATTAGTGGATATGGAAGACAATTGTCTCCTCCCTGCAAGGGCTCTAACCCTTATTGCCGGTGCCCTCTGAGCTTTAAAAAAAACCCTGGCAGCCTTCAAGCTGACCTAAAACCTTTAAGTCATATCAGCTACTAAGAAGGTTTTGAAGAGGATATTGTAGCTGGAGTCTGAAGGAGTGCAGACCCTCCATAAATATCCTGGAACTGAGAGTGATTCTATTGTATCTCAGTCATTGGACATACCATCTGAAGGGGCATCCCATCCGGATTCAAACAGATAATCGGACGGCGGTGGTATATATCAACCACCATGGGGGCATCTGAAGCAGTGAAGGCCTCATGGACATGAGCTGGTTTTTACTTTGTGCCGAGAAGTTTCATGCATTTCGGCTGTACGCATACCTGGAGTGGACAGCCTGCAGGCTGATCATCTCAGCAGAACGGTCATGCATCACAGGGAATGGTCTCTTAGTCAGGGTTTTTTTTCAATCCCTATGCATGCACTGGGGGATTCCGGACATAGATCTTTTGTGCATCACGACACAATTGGGAGGTTACAAAGTTTGTGTCTGGGTCCAGGGATCCTCTAACTATAGCAACAGATGTCCTGACTCGTCAGTGGTCAGCATTCAAGCTTCTTTATGCATTCCCTCCGATTCCACTCCTGGGTCAAATACAAAGAAAGGTTGGCTCACAAGCGAGTCCCAACCATTCTGGTGGCTCCTCGGTGGCCAAGAAGAAGCTGGTTCTCAGACATAGTAAGGATGCCCGAGGGCAACTTGTGGAGGTTACCTAACGATCCAGATCCTCTCACACTCTAAGGCATCCCAATTCACATGTTCTGGCTTGGACAGCCTGGCTATTGAATCCTTTATCTTGGCAGAAAGGGGGCTCTTCTGACATAGCCATGCAGACTATGATTCAGGCCAGGAAGAAGCCTTCATCAATGATCTACTATAGAGTCTGGCAAGCATTATCGCTTGGTGCGAATCCAGAAGGTTCGCTGGTAGAATTTTTTCTGTTCCCAGAATATTTGATTTTTTGGAAGAAAGGTCTTGATGAAGGTTTTCAATTGAGTACTTTAACCCTTTAAGTGCCAAGCAAGTAACACCTACGTGCTGGCTTGTCCAGGACCTAAGTGCCAAGCACGTAGGTGTTACGTGCTTGACTTTCCCCCCTGCTAGTTAAAAAAAAAAAAAAAAAAAAAAAAAATGGGTGGGATGGCTCCCGGAAAACCCCTGGAATAACAACCCCCCCCCCCCAATTTTTTGCGGGGCCGCTGTTAAGTAAAAAAAGACATTTACTCGCCTGCGATGCATCCTGCCGGGTCTCTTCTTCACCGGGGGGCCTCCAATCACCCCCGGGCTCTTCCGTGGTGAGGAGAGGGTGAGAAATTGCCCTCTCCATCACTTCCTGGGTCGCGACTGCTAGCCCCGCCCCTTGGAATCACTGTGACGGTAGCCGGCTTCTTTCACCCGCACCCGAGACGATCAGTCTTGCCGGGTGCTTTGAGAAGAGAGGATGGAGGGGGAAGAGGGCTGTGATCCCTCGCCCCCCCCCCCCCCAGGCTCCCTCCACCGAGCACCCGGCAGCTGCCATCGGGAATCGCCGAGGGGTAGAGTCTGTGTTTTTATTTTTACATTTAACCCTTTGTGAACTGGTAAGGGGTCCATGAGATCCCTGTACCAGTTCACAAGGCTGGGGGCTGGCAAGTCACCTGCAACTAATGGGTGACTTGCCATAAACCCCTGGCACCCCCAATTACCTGCCTCCCCAAAGCCTGGGGGAGGCAGAAGAGCCTGGTCCCAAAGAGGGTATGTGGGCTTGTAGGCTGCAGGGCAGGGCCCCTGCACCCTGTTCTACAAGCCCCCATAGCTGGTCCCGGGCTGGTAAGGATCCTATGTAATTTTTTTTCAAATTAACCCCTTATGCTCTGTCGCCCAGCAGCTATAAAAGGCTTCCAGCAGCAGCAGGAGAGCAGAAGCCAGATTGATCAGCGTGGGGCACAGGGATGGATGGGAGGTAAGTATTAAAAAATAAATAAAATATTTTTTCTGCTTGTCTCTGTATTTTTTAAAAAAAACTTAACCCCTTGTGAACTGGTAAGGGATCCATGAGACCCCTATACCAGTTCACAAGGCTAACGGGTGACTTGCCATTAACCTCCAGCACCCCCAATTACCTGCCTCCCCAAAGCCCGGGGGGGGGCAGAAGAGCCTGGCTCACGAAGCTTGTAGCCGGCAGGGCGGGGGCCACTAAAGCTGGCCCCTTCACCCTGTTCCTACAAGCCCCCATAGCTGGTCACGGGCTGGTTATGATGGGTAAGAGGGACCCCATATTTTTGGGGGAGTTTTTAGGAGGGGGGAGCCTATGTCATTTTTTTTTAAATTAACCCCTTATGTTTATAGTGTGGATAGTAGTTGTATTTTATTTGTAAATGTTATAAAGTGCTCTTTTCAGTTTTGGGGGGTCTCCTGGGCAAGAATAGGGGGCTACCGATACATATGTGGTTCCGTTGTAATCGGGAGAAATGGGGCTTTCACATGCAATATGGTTTTCTCTAATACCGGCGAAATTACGGCAAAAATCACGGTTAAACATGGCGCAGAATGGGGAAATATGACCTGTCAACAGAGGGTGACACTACTTCAAGTAGGCTGGCAATTAAAAGGGTTAATAGTACCTATGCATGTTGGGTATTGCTCTGCTCGGGGGCCCTTGCTCTTTCAGATTTAGCTTGTTTTTTCTTGTTTGCATATTGATATTTTAGGAAAACATGTTAGTTATTCAGCTTTTTTATACATTTTTTAGGGAAACCCTGTGCAACCTAAGAATTCTTTTGAGGGATTACTTCCAGAAAGGTGAGCACATTACAAGCTGGGTACTCTTAGAAAGCTTAACATGTGTACTTTCAGGGAATATATGGTTTATGGGGGATATTCAAAATGAAAAGGGTTGTTATGGTTGAAAAATTGCAAGGTGGGCACTTTGAGGCGTGTAATTCCAAAGAATATATAGTTTGTGGGGGGTATTTCAAATGTAAAAGGTTGTTTTTCTGGAAAAACTGCAAGGTGCGCATAGCGCATATCGCAGTTGTATTTTTTTTTTTTTTTTTGAATTAAACGTTTTTATTGAAGGAAGCAAGAATTACAGTGCCAAAAATTACATTGCTTGGCAACGCAGTGCCACAAGTTTATGCAAGGAACACAGAGCACATAAACAAATATCTAAACATGTACGGAGTCGCTTGGTGAGGATCGCTGATGATCATAGAACCACACGAAAGAGGTGCAAGGCCCCAGCAGGCCCTGTTCCCTACGGCCCCGGACAGCGGCCCCGTTCAATGACACACTTTATCTGCTGTAACCCTCGCCTCCAATTATCCTTTCAGAGGGTAACACAAACAGAACAAAACCAAAACAATCTGGAATAAGGAACGGGGGGAGGGGGGGGGGGAGGGATAGACAAAACGGACACGATCAAGGAAGGAGCGGAGGGAGAGGATAACTGCGTGGATACTTAAGAGAGAAGGGTAGGGCGGGAGGGTCGCCCCCTCCGATAGTCAGCTCAGGTCATGTTACGTATAAAGGAGGAAATCTGACGAGAAGGTGAACTGGTCCCACTCCTGCCAGAGCCGCCTGTGTTTTTCATGGGTCCCCCTAAGTGAAGCAGTGAGTTCCTCCATCCTACAAATCTCCTGGACAGCAGCCAGCCACTGCGCTGTAGTGGGGGGTTCCGTGGACTTCCATTTGGCTGGTATGCACGATCTGGCAGCACTTAGTAGTGGGGCAAGGAGGGATCTACGCCTAAGTCTCATAGAGGCCGGAGCCAAGTTAAGCAGGTAACACGCGGGGTCTTCGCCTAAATCAATCCCCGTCAATTTCCTAACGACCTCCCTCACCCCCCCCCAGTAGCCGGCCAACTTCTCGCATTCCCAAAAGACGTGTAACATGGTCCCTCTACTTCGCAGGCACCTCCAGCAAAGGGGGGAGGAGGAAGGGAACATGGACGCCAGGAGCGCTGGGACCCGATACCATCGGGAAAGGATTTTGAAAGTGGTCTCCTGGTACTTACAGGAGATGGAGCTTCTATGCGCCAGTTGAAACATGGCGCACCTCTGCTCGTCCGTAAAGGTTCTGTTCAATTCCTTCTCCCAGCCCCTCACGTAGGATGGGACAAAGTCATCTGGAGGCTCCACCAGTAACGAGTACGAGTACGACAGGGCACCCCTAAAATGGCCGACCCCCAGACAGATCTGCTCGAATTGCGTTAGCCGCCTCGATACGTCAGCCACAGACCCAACCGACCGCTGGTAGTGCAGAAGCTGGGAGGGTCTGTAACTGTGTGATGGGTCTGAGGGCGAGGTCCTCAACCAGGGCCTCTGGTCTCTTCCATTCGCCGTCAACCTGCATATGGAGCCTTCTAAAACAGTTCTGCTGAATCCAAGCCTTAAAGGGGCCCCCAGCTATCTCCACCGGAAAATCAGGGTGGCCCAGGACCGGGGCCAAGGGAGATCGCCCGGGCGAGAGGCCCGGCTTTGGAAAAAATCTGTCCACCACCCTCCTGGACGGGCCAATTGTGGGGTGCGTGTTCAGCTGCGAGAGCTTATTCAATGGGACCCATGGTAGACCCGGGAGAGGGCAAGGAGAAGCAGCTTGTTCCAACTGGACCCACTGTTTCAAGGCAGAGTGTCGGCACCAATCAAGGACTCGGCTCAAATGGGCCGCTGCGTGATAACATCTCCAATCCGGCAGGCCCAACCCCCCCTTAGATTTAGAGATTGTCAAGAGAGAAGCTGCCATGCGGTGAGCTCGACCAGCCCATACAAACCTGGTGCACATTCCCGTGAGCTTTTTAAAGAAGGCAGAGGGGACATCTATTGGGAGGGTCTGGAATAAATACAGTACCCTGGGGAGGATGTTCATCTTGATGACACTGACCCTTCCGAACCAAGAAAAGACCCCCCTGTTCCACTTCAGGAGGTCTTCCTCCAGCCGTTTTAACAGTGGGGGGAAATTCAAGGAATATGTTTCTTGCAGTTTGGAAGGGATCCGTGTGCCCAGATATGTAACTGCCTCCCGCTCCCAGTTAAAGTGAAAATTTTTCATGATTTGGCTCAGTCTCTCTGCGGGGACATTAATGTTCAAAGCGGAAGACTTTTGGAAGTTGATTTTATAATTGGCGACCTCTTGGAAGTACCTAAGCTCTGCAAGCAGATTTGGCAGAGTGATCTCCGGCTTCGTAAGAAAGAACATCAGGTCGTCGGCGTACGCCGCCACCTTATGTTCGGTCCCGCCCACCTTCACGCCCGTCACATCAACATTTTGTCTAACTAGCAGAAGGAATGGTTCCAGCGAAATGATGAAAATAAGCGGGGATAAAGGGCAACCCTGTCGCGTCCCGTTAAATAATTGAAAAGCCTGAGAGGGCAGGCCGTTCACCACCACGGATGCCGAGGGGCAGGTGTATGAGGCTAGGACACGGCGAAGCATCTTGTCGCCCAGCCCGATGTGTCTAAGGGTTTCTTCCAGGAAGGCCCAACTCACCCTATCAAAGGCCTTCTCGGCATCCGTGGAGAGAAGCAGCGTAGCCCCCCCCATCCGTCGCGCATGGTGGATCACCCCCATCACTCTGATCGTGTTATCTCTTCCCTCGCGGTTCGGGACAAAACCCACCTGATCCCAATGTATAAGGTCTGGGAGGAGGGGGGCTATTCTGTCCGCTAGAATCTTATTATAGATCTTAAGGTCACAATTTAGCAGGGATATGGGCCTATAACTGCCACACTGTGCTGGGTCCTTACCCGGTTTGGGGATGACTGTAATGTTAGCACGGAGGGTATCCCGCGGGGGGGGAGCACCATTGCTCAGGGAGCCAAAGGACGAGATAAAATGGGGGCCCAGGACGCCCGACAATTCCTTATAATACTCCAAGCTGAAGCCGTCCGGGCCAGGGGCCCTTCCAGGCTTCATGCCTCTAATGGCCCTCGTGAATTCCCCCATGTCGATCTCCTCCTCCAGAGCTTCTGCCATGCGTCGCTCGATTCGGGGAAGGCCCGATTTCCGGATGTAGGCCCTGATTTTTTGTAGGTGAGCCTGAGACTTATTCTGCGGGAGATTGTACAGTTCAGCGTAGAAGTCCCTAAAGGTCTTCGCAATGTCCCCTATGTTGTGGTGTCTGTTACCGCCTGAGTCAAGTATGCTGGGGATGAAATTTCTGGCCCGCTGCCCCCGCAAAGCTCTAGCTAGGGCTCTGCCGCTTTTGTTACTGAATTCGTAGAAAAACCTACGGCATCTAGCTAGCTGGCCTCTAACCTTCACGAAGCTCACATCCCGGAGGGCCTCCCGAAGTTCAGCTAATTTTACACCTACGGCGGGATCTAAGGATTGCTTGTGCTGGGTCTCCAGGCTCTGAATCTCCCGCAGCAAGTGAGCAGCCTGTTTCTCCCTCTCCTTTTTAAGGTAGGCACCCCTTCTAATCAGCAAGCCACGGATCACACACTTGTGGGCTTCCCATTGCGATAGGCGAGGAACATCGGGGGTGTCATTTACAGAGAAAAACTCAGTGAGTGCTGTGCAGATTTCCGCCTTGAAGTCAGGATCCTGGAGGAGGGAACTATTAAGCCTCCAGTGTCCCGATGGGGGGGGCGAATCCGGGACGGATAGGATGATGGAGATGGGAGCGTGGTCGGAGACTGAAATTGAGCCTATGGACGGCCGCGATATGAGATGAACGTATCGGTGGGGGACCAGGAACCAGTCAATACGCGAATAAGTATTGTGGGGGGGAGAGAAGTAAGTATAGTCCCTGTCTCTGGGATTCATGATCCGCCAAACATCTAGAAGTTGATGTTCGAACAGGAGGGCTTTAATTCTCCTTAGCGCTGAATATGGGACACTGGAGATCCCCCTAGAGGTGTCGAGCTGAGGGTCCAGAACACAGTTAAAATCGCCTCCCAGAAGGAGAATGCCAGTAGCGAACTCCGCCAACCTTGCCAGGGAGGACCTCAAGAACTTAGTTTGGTTCGAGCTCGGGCCATAGCAGGTCGCGAGCGTCACCTTCTGGGCATAAAGAGTGCCCCGCACGAAGAGGTATCTACCCTCAGGGTCATGGACCACCTCCTCCATTGTCCAGGGAAGGTGTCCTGCCAGGACGATGGCTACCCCCCTTGACTTGGAGTCAGGGGATAGGCCATGGTACTGGTGACGGAAGTAACGGCTGGAGAGATTGTGCACTCTCCCAGCCTTTAGGTGAGTCTCCTGGAGGAAGGCGATCCCCGCACCCAGCCGCCTCAGCTCAGTTAATACAGCGGACCGCTTTACGGGGCAGTTCAGGCCCTTAACGTTCAAGGACGTACATTGGACTCTAGCCATTTTAAGCCCAGTGAAGCCACCCCTGAGTCAGCAGTTAATGACACCAGGGAGAAACAGACCCCAAGCCCGAGCGAGGTGCAAATGGAGAAAAAGAAAAGGGTGGGGAGGGGGGGGGGGCGGAGGGAGGGGGGAAGGTAAACACACCAAGGGTACACTAGTTGACAGGCACACAAGACAAGGGGAATCACACTGAGGAAGGATAAACGCCTAACTAACTAAAACGTGAAGGATGAAACTTACGTGTGAGGGGGAAACGAGGGGAATCTAAGAACGGGAAGAAAACCTTCTTTCCCTAAGTCGGACCCGAGGCACCTAGGGCCACCAGAACGTCACCTCAGGGGGCCTCGGGGTCCTGGCCTATGGTGGGGGCGAAACGGGTCTGAGAGGTAAAAGGAGGGTCCCCTGGCCGTCCCCTCTTCCAGCCTACTGGGGGATCCCCAACCGACAGAACTGTCGGCGGAGGTCTTCCCCGCATAACAATACCCACAGAAACTTTAAATCCTTAGTTGACTAGCTATCAACAACCAATCAGAGAATCATAGGATGGGCAGCCAGAACCTCACGTGTGCCTAGTAGTGACACAGGTGAGGATGGAGCTGGCCCGCGGCTCGCTGGGCCCGCCCCCATACAAGGGACCCTGCCAAAGCCGGGAATGATGTCCAGCTCAGCGGGCCGACCATTAAGGGGGAGGCAGACATAACACCCAAAGGCGCCTGCCTCGACCTCGCACTCCGAAAGCCGCCGGAGCGGGCGGGGGAGCAGCCCAGCGATCCCGAGCCATCCAAAGCCGGCGAACACAATCTGAAAGATGTTGAGGGATGTCCCGCACGACCGATCGTCGCGGGGAGAAGCATAGTTAAAAAGTATTAAGCACTGCTAACAGTAAAGGGGCTGGTTCAGGCCCGTCGAGACCGGCCCCATAAGGGGGTGGCCCCCAACTCACCCAAGGTAAGCCCCGCATGAGGGAGACCATCCCGCACAGGTACAGGTAGGGCCCGGGCGCGGAGCACCGTGCCACCCACCCGTCAGACCGGCTGAATGATGCCAGGAGCCGTCCAACGAGCCCGAGACACAGCCCCCAAAATCTTAAATACCATCAAATTATATTCAGCAAGACAACATTCCATGTAAGCATATTGCCGATAGCGGTAAGACACATTTAATCTTCATTGGGCCCCCCGCGGGGGTCTCTTGATGGACCCATGGCGGGCCTGCCGCGGGCCGCCGCTCCGCCCCTCGGCCGCCGAATCCTCTGCGGCCGACCCTCCGCAGGCTGCAAGGGGCCCGAAGGAAGCGAGATGTCCCTCCAATCCGGAACCTCTATCGGGGGAGAGTCCAGGAAGGAAAACAGACCCGAGAGGTCAGCATGGGTTTTAACGGTGAAGGAGCGTTGGTTTCTGCGGACCACCAGATGGAAGGGGTACCCCCAGCGGTACGAACCCCCACAGTCCCGTATCTTGGAGAGCAAGGGCTTCAGGACTCGCCTCATCATTAGGGACCTTCGTGAGACATCCGGGAACAGCTGTAGGGGAGCTCCGTCGAAGCATATTCGGCCCTGCCCCCAGGCCTTTGCAAGAATGTCCTCTTTCACAGCGTAATAGTGCAAGCGGCAGATGACATCGCGTGGACGGGATGGGTCCGCAGGCCTGGGACCAAGGGCCCGGTGGACGCGGTCAATCACTATCTCGGTATCCGGCGGGCGGCGAAGAATGTCGTTGAAAATGCCGATTATGGTATGGCGAAGCTGATCCGGACCCGTCGCTTCAGGGAGGCCTCTGACGCGGATGTTGTTGCGTCGCCTCCTGTTTTCAAGGTCGTCAAGGTGCAGAACCGCCGCCTGCGCAATTGCCTTCTGATGGGTCAGATCCCTCTCCAACGCCTCCAGCCTCTGGGTGGTTGCGGCCCGGAACTGCTCCAACGAGTCGACTCTGGTGTCAAGATTGCCCACCGTCTGCTGCAGGTCTGAGATATCCTTTTTAAAAGCGCCTTCCACCCTCTGGATGAAGGATTCAAGGTCGTCTCTGGTCGGTAAGGCTTTGAGCTCTGCCTTCAGGACAGCAAGCACAGGATCCAAAGAGGGGTGCAGCGTCGACTGGGGGTCACAGGCCACGTAGGGGGCATCGCTCCTGGGCCGGTGCGCCACTCCCACCCCAGGGGGATCGCGGTGAAGTGCACTCTGGGGGCATCCCGAGATTCCAGGCAGTGGAGGTCGGACAGAGTCAGTGCTAGTGGGAGCCCCTGCGCATGCATCGCCATGTGGAGCTGGCATCGTTGCTCCCCCCCTCTCCGTCGGGGGCCAGTTGTAAGGCCAGGCAGGCCCCTGGGGGGTATCTCTCTGCTGCTGGGCCGGGAGAAGGGGCATCCCAAGCCAGGACCCCCCCGCATGCCCCACGATCGGGGAGCCCGGGGGCGGAGGTGCATCTGTCCCAGTTCCATAGGTGTGAGGCGAGGCCAGTGCAGCCCGAGGGTGGGGATCTCCAGCCGGCTGGGGGAGATCAGGGCCCGGACTGAACCCCAGGTCTGCGGAGTCCCGCCAGAATGATGGGGAAGGGGTAGCCGCCGAGGACCGGCAGGGGGACCCCATCACAGCCCCAGTCCCACCCGAGTGTATCCCGCAATGGGGGGAGGGAGGGCACAGGTCCGGGCTGGGGCAGCTCAGCTGGGACATACCTGGGCTTACTGGGGGTTGCTCTTGCGCCTCTGTCCAAGCCCGCTCCTTCTGCATGCCTCCACGGGGGGGGGGGCTTCTCCTCTCTCCCCTCTCCCCCGCACGTGTCTTCCCCGGGGCGGCCTCCTCGGCACCGCACCCGCTCCGGCGGCCCTGATCGTGTCTCCTCGCATCGCAGGCGGGGGGGAGGCTCTCCCCCGCCCTCCGCTCAAGCTGCACGCCGGTCCCCGCGGCGCCGCCGCCTCGCGTCTCCGGGAGGGTGATGAAGGGAGGGCAGCTCACTGCCCTAGCATCGCGTGTCGCGGCGGGGGTCCCCGACGGTGAAAGGGACCTCGCGTCCATGCGGTCTCGGCCTCCCCGCTGACCAGCGGAGGTCTCAGCGGCCCCGGTCAGGGCCGGCGCCATTTTGGACAGGGCGCCCTCGCCTGGCATGGAGCCCCGGTCCATATAGGCACTTATCTTGCGGCTCCTATTGCTGGAAGGCGTTTTGGCACCCCTCCGCCTCTTCACCATGGTTTGGCAGTCGCTATTTCAGGTGGGTAAATTCGTTAGGTTATAGTTTATCAGGACGGCCAGCGGGAGCCCAAGCTGAGCATGTCCTCACTCTCCCATAGCCGGCCACGCCCCCATCGCAGTTGTATTTTATCAGAGAATCTCCTAAAGCGCTGTTTCAGTTTGGGGGAGTCTCCTGGGCAGGAAAGGGTGTCTACCAATACATATGTGGTACAGAAATTGGGGTTTTACACGCAATAAGATTTTATCGACAAACTTACATTTTTTATTACAAAAAATCACTACAAATTGCAAAAAAAGATTTTTTTTTTTTGCACATATTTCACTGAAAAGTATTGAGAATACACTAAAAAAAGGCCATACAATATATAATTTTCTGGGAAATCCTTTCAAAAATCACAGTTGAACATGTGTAGTGCAAAATAGTGAAACATGGTCTGGCAACAGAGGGTGACAAAAGCTGCAGGTAGGCTGGCACTTAAAGGGTTAAATGGACAGATATCTGCTTTATCTTTCTTTTTATTCAGAAACCCATTGCTGTGAATAAATGTATCAAAACTTTTTGTATAGGGAGTCGCTCATGTGCGGCCTCCTCATGAGCTACTTCTGCCGGTTTGGGACTTGAACTTTTTGAGCTCTTTATCAGGGTCCTCCTTTTGAACCACTGGCAGATGCGTCATTAAGTTTATTGACTCTTAAGGTTATCTTTTTTAGTGGCAATAACCTCAGTAAGGAAGGTTTCTGAATTATCAGCTTATCAGTTAAGTCTCCTTATTTAGTGTTAGTGGTCGTCTTCTGTTTTAAACAGGATGTTCTTCCTAAGGTGGTTTCCGTCTTAATGAAGAGGTGAATTGCCTTCCTTATGTCCTACTCCAGGGTCCGATAAAGAAAGGATTCTTAATTGCTGGATGTAGTGAAAGCACTAAGATACCATCTCACTGCTACACAATCTTTTCAAAGGACTCCTTATTTTGTCATACCTGAGGGTCCACGGAAAGGCCACCATCTAAGTCTACCATCAGTCGATGGATTAGACAGGCAGTGGTAAGAGCCTATATCCCTAAGGGGAAGGATTCATCTTTTAGGACTACTGCTCATTTGACAAGAGCTATTGGAGCTTCTTGGGTTTTTTAGCATCATGCTTCAATAGAATTACATACAGTGGTAATGAGATGGTTTTGGAATGTCTTAATCCTGAAAGGAATAAGGGTTTTTGGAATGTCTTATTCCTGAAAGTAATAAGGGTTTTGGGGATCCCACCCGAATTAGGGTACTGCTTTTGGAGGTCCCATTCGTCTCTGAATTCTTCTGATGGCCTGAAGTAAAATGGAAGACAAAAGAGAATTCTGTGAGTGCTCACCTGTAGAATAAATTTCTCTTCCATTATTACTTCAGGACATCAGACCCTCCCTGTCTGCTAGGTTACTATGTCAATATCTTGGATGCCTACTTTTAGTGGAGTGGTAAATATGTAAATACTTGCTGTAAATAATGATCAGCATTTAAAAAAAAAATAAACGGAGAGAGGAGTATTTTGTCTCCAGCCTTTTGTTTCCAACAGGATAGGTATGCCTCGTGGGTGGCTGGTTCTACTGCTTTTTAATTAAACTGAAGTGCATCAAGTCAGCCAGGTGGATATAGGCCCGGGAGGTGGAGACACACCTTTGTTCTTGCAGACCACACCCTTCTGGAAAGATTAACCCATTCATCTCTGAATTCTTATGATGTCTTGAAGTAGTATGGAATTCTACAGGTGAGTACTCACAGAATTTTTCTTCTGATCCATTCCAGACCCTCCTTACACTTGGGATTATTTCCTGCCCGAAGGGTGTGACTGCAAGACAAAAAAGGTGTGGCCCTTCCCAGCCCATAAGTAGCAGCTGCCTCCTAACTAAACCAGTTTCATTCTTGCAGTTGAGTTGACTGTGAAGGTTGCTTAAATTTCTCTCTTAAGGATTGGCAGCAAGCGGGGGAATGCACCCTGTCGGCTTCCTGCACAGCCTTATTCCCACAGATCCCCAGACCCATGAAGCGCCCGGGCCTTGGGGCGCTTGCAGAGTGTATACGCTCTGTGCTGCAGGCTTTCTTTGAAGAGCACGCTAGCTGCAGGTTTTTTCTCTGGTGTACCTGCTGCGTAACTCTGTGCAATTTTATATGACCCACCCTTCTTCGCATGTTTTTAGGTTTATTTTTAAAATTTCGTGCCTTCGGCTTTAAGGGGCGTGTTTGTTTATGGTGACGTCACGTCGGGGGCGGAGTCGGGTGCGGAAGCGAGATGCGGCTTTCCGGTCCTTCATTCGCACTCCGGCATGAAAGGAGGTAGAGAGAGCGCGTTCTCCGCCACCGAGACCTCCGCTGCATACCCCTGCATAGTAAGGAGGTAGGTGCAGCGGACCCCCGTACATACGGCAGCAGCAGCAGCGGGGGGGAATGGCCATATGCCGGGCTCCTCCGCAGACCACGCTGCGGCTTCTTTCTGCCCCTGGCTTAGCAGCAGCTACTCACATAGTAGTAGGGAGGCGGGGAACGGCCATGGTCGGGCTTCTTAGCAGACCCCGCTGCTGCATCTTGCCCTAGCCCTAAGAGGATCTATGGGGGGCTCTTGAGTACTAGGCCGCTCGAAGGCGTTTCGGCCGGGCAGGTGCACCTGAGGGTGCGGTATAGGTGTGGGCCCCTAAAGTATTAACCCCTGCTCCACTGTTTTTTCACTTTGGGTCTAGGGTGCCATTGTGTGGAGTTTGTGGTGCATGTGGGCAGATTTCTGAGTGATTTGGCTGCTGCAGGGGTAAGTGGATGTCGATTTGTACTATTTTTATGATTATTATGTCTTATTGTGTATTCATTTTTGAAAAAAAAGACATTTTTTAAAAAAACCTTTCTCCTGTTTATTTCTTAGATTGGGAAGAAGGATAAAGGGGTTGTGGTTCCTCCCAGTCCTCCTGGGGATTGGTATAGGCTTAGGACCTTAGGTCTTTTTTTGCAAATTAAAAACACCATGGAGGGAGATAGTGAGTCGGGCATCCCACTTGAGCAAGGCAGGCTCTGCCCTTTATGTAAGGAAAACCCCCTGGGTGGTTTCACCACGGTTTGTTCCGCTTGCGCCAGGAGAATTGGTTCAGACCATAATTGGACGGTTGCTCCTGTATCCAGCCCAGCAATAAATTTGGTTTCTCCTGAAGCTCAGCCTCCTCAGGTAGCCCCTAGAGAAGGGGAAGGCAGTGGAGCGCAGGTGGATATGGCACACAGGTTGGATAACCTGGAAAGACAGCTCTCTTTGGTCGTCCCTAAAAAGGCTGCCAATAAGAGGAGGCATTTGGAACCTGCTTATGAGGAAGAGGATTTATTTGCCTCTTTTGGTTCTGAGGAGGAGGAAGAGATTATTGAGGAACCACTCTCAGAAGGTGAGTTACGCTCCGGTGAGGAGGACAGTAATTCTATCTTATTTTCTACTGATGAAGATCCCTTACTCTCAGACGAAACAGAGTTTACTTTCTTCTGTGTTCGAAACTTTAAACATTAGAAACATAGAAAATTGATGGCAGAAGGAGACCATACGGTCCATCTAGTCTGCCCTTTATGTGTATACTGTATATACTCTTTATCTTAGGATAGATGTGTGCTTATCCCAGGCATGTTTAAATTCAATGACTGTTGATTTTTCAACTACCTCTGCTGGAAGTTTGTTCCAAGCATCTACTACTCTTTCTGTAAAATAATATTTTCTAACATTGATCCTGATCTTCCCCCCGACTAGCTTGAGGTTGTGGCCCTTGTTCTATCATTAAGTTTCTTCTTAAAAAAACCCTCCTATGTTGGCGAAGAGGGGGAAGGGTGACCTGTTTAGGCCTGTGAGACAGAGGCAGGTGTTTCCGAAGCAGTCGCATTTCTCCAGGATGGTGTTAAAGGAATGGGAAAATCCTAACAAGTTGCCTGCTGTCCCTAGGATCCGAGATTCAAGGTATCCTTTTCCTGCTGATATGATAAAGTTATGGTCATTTCCACCTGAGGTGGACTCGCTGTCCAGCAGAAGAGTTTGGCTGGGTGATCAATTATCCAAAGTCGCATATCACCCTATCGTCAGTAAGGTCTTTTTTGGGAATGACTCTGAACACAGTTCAGGTCAGAGTTTTTCTGCCGGAGCAGAAGGCTCTGCTACTCCGGAGCAAGATAGAGACCTTGCTAGCTTGTCAGCAGCCGACTATTCGGCTAGGGATGAGACTAGTAGGCTTTATGGTGGCCTTCTTCGAAGCAGTGCCCTTTGCTCAGTTTCACATGAGGCCTCTTCAGTTAAATCTGTTGTCAAGCTGGGATCGAGCCCCGCAATCTCTGGATCAGTCGTTTGTTCTGACTCCCTCAGCCAGGCAATCTCTCCTGTGGTGGTTGGATCCTCTACACCTATCAGTAGGCAGGTCCTTTATGACACCTCAGTGGCAAATCGTTTCCACGGATGCCAGTCTTACAGGCTGGGGGGGCATGTGGCAGACCCAGAAGATCCAGGGACAGTGGAGGCCGAAGGAGAATCGGCTTCCCATAAATATCTTGGAGTTAAGAGCAGTCTGGCTAGTACTCCAGCATCTGACCCCCAGTTTAAAGGGGCAGGCTGTCCAGGTCCAGTCAGACAATCGGAGGGCGGTAGCCTATATCAACCATCAGGGGGGTACTCGGAGCAAGAGTCCCCTAAGGGAAATAAGCCGGATTCTGGTTTGGGCAGAGGAGAATGTTCCCTGCATCTCGGCGGTTTACATTTCGGAGATAGAGAACCAGGAGGCAGACTCCTTGAGCAGAGGGTCGCTGCGTCGGGGAGAATTGTCTCAGTCAGAAGATCTTTCAAACCCTTTGCCTTCGCTGGGGTTGTCCAGAGGTGGATCTCTTTGCGTCCAGACACAATCACAAGTGGCCGAGGTTTATGTCTCTTTCGAGAGACCCTCTGGCCATAGCAACAGACTCTGACATCTCCATGGACAAGGTTCAATCTCCTGTATGCATTTCCCCCGCTCCCACTTCTGAGCCGTGTACTAAGGAAGGTAGCTCAGGAGGGGGTACCAACCATCCTGGTGGCTCCTCGCTGGCCAAGGAGAAGCTGGTTTTCAGACATAGTAAGGATGTCAGTAGACCATTGGCGCCTGCCAGGCGATCCAGAGCTTCTCACACAGGGGTCTCTTCGGCACCTGAATTTACAGATGCTGGCTTTGACGGCCTGGCTATTGAAACCTCGATCTTGACAGAGAGGGGTTTATCAGCCATGGTTATTCATACCATGAATCAGGCCCGGAAGAAGACCTCTTCCAAGATATACTACAGGGTCTGTTCATCTCCTGGTGTGAGTCCAGGAATTTTTCATGCAGAAAATATTCTAGAATTGTAGAATTTCTGCATAATGGTTTAGAGCTGGGTCTCCAATTAAGCACCCTCAAGGGGCATGTTTCAGCCTTATCTATATTCCCAGTATGTCACACACCCCGCTTCTGAATATTCATGACACTTGGGTAACTGTCCTGTAGAGGGCGATCTTGCAGAGATGACATGAAAAAAGGAGCACCTCCTGGCCCATAAATACCTGGGACCTCCCACCATTCCCCAGTCTTTCGTCTCTGCAGTCGGCGAGCAAGTCAGAAGATGGTTGTCTCCTCCTTGCAGGTAGCCGGGGTAGCCCCCCGGCCTTTTGTTTCTATTGCTGCCTGAACCTTTTTTAATTTAAACTATAGCAGTATGCCTCCCAGCCTAGGCTGAATGTCCAGGCAATGGTAGGCTGCACCTTGTGGTGCATATGGGAGCTTGCTCCCCCGTGAGACCCCATACAAAGGGGTAGGCGGTGTCCGGGTTGGTGATCCTGGCTTGGGATGCCCCGTCCCTCTTACCGTTTCACCTATTGGTGTGGGTTCTACCCCTACCATGTCCCTCTGTGCCCCTTGGGGGGGGGGAGGCATTTTCTCCTGTGGGTTGTTTTACTTTATTTGGGGGAAAAGGTGTGTGGATTGTGTGTGTTTGTATGTGTTTTTGCGGCCATTGTTGCTGGGCCAGTTTCACTTTTCAACAGGTGCTCGTTGTGGCCCGTTCAACCCCCCCCCCGCCCACCCCCCCTCGAGGCCGGCTTCTCTCAAGCACTCTTTCCGGCCTCGCTGCCTGCTTTGCTGCTCTCATTCCCTTGCTGCTGTGAGGGTTGACGGTCGCTGCTTTGCTGCGGTGAGTGGATGATTTTTATTTCAACATTTTTAACTGTCTAATATGGTGGGTGATGTGCATGTTGACACTTGTCTGTTCTCATGTCTTCTAGGTGGGATCCCTTCTTATGAAGTTTAAAGAGGGAGTTCTCCCGGTCCTAGGGCACCTTAGAGTTTAATTTAGGGTTCCCAAAAAAAAAAAATCCTCCCACTTGGGACCTGAAGGGGCATCCCAGGTAGCTTAATAGCGTAAATCCCTCTGGTCATTGCGACTACATTAAAATCACCATATGGAGGCTTCTCAGGATACCGGGCTTGGGCTCCCCTCGAGGCAACCCCGGCAGTGTGTGGGTTGTGGGGCATCCCTTGCGGGGGATAATGTACTTGATTGCATACCTTGTGGTCAGCGGGCCATAACGCAGCAGTCGGGGGCCCAGACGTCTTGGTCCGGGGTTCCGGCCTCATCTCCTTCCCCACCCTGCCTTATCCGTACCCCTAGTGATGTTGTCACAGGTGGGGAGTCGCAATCTGATGTATGTGCCAGACTGGCTAATATTGAGAAATGTATTTATGGCTCTGTTGCCAGAAAGACCTCGGCTAAGCGAAAGCATTTGTCTCCAGCCGCGCTGGCCTTTGAGTTTGATGATTATGATTTCCTTGACTGGTCTGATTATTCCCCGCTAGAAGAGGGGGAATAATTTGAGGATTCTGAGGGTTCTGACAATCAGCAGTTTGTTGGTGCTGATACTGAGCAAGGGCAGGGGGATGCTGTGGATACCCCGAAGGTCTTGGCTCACCTTTTTGAGGTTCTGGCAATTTCTCCTCCTGAGGAGGCCGCTCCTCAAAAAGGGGAATTCTTTGGGACTTCCAAGCTGCGCCTGGAGTTCCCAAATCAAAAGCATTTTTGATGGCATTATTCTTA
Source organism: Gastrophryne carolinensis (assembly GCA_027917425.1). Taxonomy (NCBI): domain Eukaryota; kingdom Metazoa; phylum Chordata; class Amphibia; order Anura; family Microhylidae; genus Gastrophryne; species Gastrophryne carolinensis. The sequence goes on along the minus strand of CM051241.1, from coordinate 107,208,292 downwards.
AGGAATGGGAGAAGCCTACTCGGCTTCCAGGTATTCCTCAAGGTTGGGATAAAAAGTATCCCTTTCCGGTGAACGTGGTAAAACGATGGTCGTCTCCTCCCGAGGTGGATGCCCCGGTGCTCGGGTTATCCAATACTTCTATTTTGCATTCTCCTGACTCCACCACTCTCAAAGATGGTGAGGATAAACGCATTGATCAGATGGCTTGCCACGCGTTTGCTAGTGTCGGTTCAGCCTTGCGGCCTGTTTGTGCTTCGGCGCTTTTGGCAGTGGCTACCAGGTCTGTGGTTAGAGACCTGTTGAGTACCTCCAGGCTTGACCCGGCTAGTGATGAGTTTGCCGCCCTTAAGCGGTGTGAATTGTTCATGTCCTTTGTGCTTGCCGCCTTGGATGACACCATGGTCATGTGTGGTAGAACCTCGGCCTTGCTTGTAGCTATTCGGCGGTCGGTATGGTTGCGCCAGTGGGCGGCTGATTTTGTGGCCAAAAAGTCTCTTACAGCACTTCCCTTTGTGGGATTGCTACTCTTTGGAGAAAGATAAGATTCTGTCACGAAAGGAGGGAAGTTACCTCAGCGTAAGAGGCAACGTCGTCCCTTTCGGGGGGCAGCCTCCTTTAACCCTTCCTTTTGTGGTGCCAGAACTGGCAGAGTTTTGGCCTTCTCTACCCTCAGAGGTGATTCCTGGAGTAGAGGTAGAGGCCGTGCCCGGCCAGGTCACAATTGGGGTTCCAAACCCAAGCCCGCTGCTAAGCCAGCTCAGCAATGAGGGGGCGCCCTCACCCTTGCGGGTGGGGGGATGGCTGCAGCACTTCTTCCAGGTCTGGGACCAGGAGGTCTCAGACAAATGAATTCTGGAAGTGGTGTCTTCCGGTTACAAGCTGGAATTCGAGATCCGGCCTCCTCCCAGATTCTTCAGGTCTCGAGTGCCTTCGGATCCACTGGCCGCACAGGGGCTCCGGGCAGCAGTAAGTTATCTGCTGGACATGGCTGTCATTTGCTCAGTGCCTTTCGCGGAAAGGGGCTTGGGATTCTATTCCAATCTGTTCACGGTGCCCAAGAAGGACGGCTCCGTTCGACCCATTTTGGATCTGAAGCTCCTCAATCGGTATATCTGCTTCAGGAAGTTTTGCATGGAAACCTTGCGGTCATCCGTCGATTCTCTTAGTCAGGGGGACTCCATGACGTCCATAGACATCAGGGATGCTTATTTGCATGTACCTATCTTCCTGGCACACCAGAGATTCCTCAGGTTCGTGGTGGAAGATCAGCATTTTCAGTTTGTGGCCCTTCCATTCGGGCTTACCTCGGCTCCGAGGGTGTTCACCAAGGTATTGGCAGGGGTGATGGCCCTCCTCAGAGTCCAGGGCATTCGCATTGTACCATACCTGGACGACCTTCTCATTTTGGCTTCCTCTCTCAGCCAAGCGGAGCTAGACACCAGAGTGGTGGTATCCATGCTGGAGAGGTTCGGTTGGGTGATCAACTATTCCAAGTCCTCCCTCTCCCCATCCAGGAAGGTTTCGTTTTTGGGCATGACTCTGGATGCCTTTCAGGCCAGGGTGTTGCTTCCTCAGCCCAAGATTCTTCTGATCCAAGATTTGGTTCGGCTTCTGCTTTCCAATCCTCGCCCGTCTATCCGGCTAGGAATGAGATTGGTAGGTCTGATGGTGGCTTCCTTCGAGGCAGTCCCTTTTGTCCAGTTTCACATGAGGACGCTTCAGCTCCATCTTCTAGCGACTTGGGACACGTGTCCGCTGTCATTAGATCAGTCTTGTCTGCTGTCTCCCCGGGCTCAGCAGTCCCTTCAGTGGTGGCTAGTGTCAAGCAATCTGTTGAAGGACAGATCCTTTCTGACCCCTTGTTGGGAAACGGTCACCACGGACGCCAGCCTGTCGGGCAGGGGGGGCTTCTGGAGGTAACATCAGTTCCAGGGGTTATGGGGGCCTCGGGAGGCTCATACCCCTATCAACGTTTTGGAGCTATGGACCATTTGGTTGGTTCTGTCTCGCTTGACCCTTCTATTGCAGGGATTGGCAGTTCAAGTCCGATCGGACAATCGGACAGCGGTCGCTTACATCAATCACCAAGAGGGACTCGCAGCAGGAGTTGCCCTCAGAGAGGTATCTCTGATCCTTGTTTGGGCAGAGAGCAATGTCCCATGCATCTCAGCCATTTACATCCCGGGAGTGAAGAACACGAAGGCGGATTCCCTGAGCAGGAGATCCTCTCGCCGAGGAGAATGGTCTCTCAGTTCCAAGGTATTCCAGTCCCTTTGTAACAAGTGGGGGACTCCGGAGGTGGATCTTTTTGCCTCTCGTCACAATCACAAGCTTCCTGCCTTTGTGTCTGTCTCAGGATCCTCTGGCCCTGGGGTTTCTGTACCTGTTCCCCCCCCCCCTTCTCCATGGTGGGCAAAGTGGTGCGCAAGCTGACTCTAGAAGGGGCACCAGCAATTCTGGTGGCTTCAAGGTGGCCAAGACGAGTGTGGTTCGCAGACGTCGTGCGGCTGGCAGTAGATCAGTTTTATTTGCCTCTTCTTCCGGATCTTATCACCCAGGGTCAGCTACGCTACCCCAATTTACCAACGCTGGCTTTGACGGCGTGGCTGCTGAAACCTCCATCTTAAAGCAGGAAGGTCTTTCTGATGCGGTGGTTCAGACAGTTAGAGCTAGGAAGAGATCTTCCTCTAACGTCTACTATAGGACTTGGAGGTCTTATATTAACTGGTGCGAGGCTAGGGCCTTGCCTTGTAGGATGCTTTCTATTCCCAGAATTCTGGAGTTTCTTCAACATGGTCTGGACTCGGGGTTCCAGCTTAGTACTTTGAAAGAAAACAGTCAGGGCAGAAACTGCCCCTTCAAAGGTCTTTTGCCCTTCATTTTTTCTTTTTTCGTGGTGCCCTCCGGGCCCAGGGAAGGTCTGGCGCCCGCTAAGTCTTCCATTAGTAAATGGATTCGACAGGCCATTGTTGGGGCCTATTCTGCCAAGGGGAAGGTTCCCCCTTTTCGTGTTACTGCTCATTCTACTCCTGCTGTTGGAGCATCTTGGGCTTTTCAGCATCAGGCTTCTGTTGAACAAGTTTGTAAGGCTGCTACTTGGTCTTCTGTTCATACTTTTTCCAAGTTTTATAAGGTTGATGTGTGGGCCTCAGCGGATGCTGTCTTTGGCCGCAAAGTTCTGCAAGCTGCAGTAGTTTGTTTGCATTATTGCCTTTTTGGGATCCCCACCCATTATGGGCACTGCTATTGGATGTCCCAAGTGTCATGAATATTCGGAAGCGGGGTGTGTGACATACTGGGAATAAGACCATTTTGTGATTACTCACCTGTAAAATGGTTATTACAAGTATGTCACATACCCAGCTTCATCCCGCCCTTTTTTGGTTTTCTGGGATCCTTTATATGGTGAACCTTTTTCTTTGCTGTTTACATTTGGCTCTTCCTGGTCCCTTTACTGCTGTCTTATACTGGGGAATGGTGGGAGGTCCCAGGTATTTATGGGCCAGGAGGGGCTCCTTTTTTTCATGTCATCTCTGCAAGATCGCCCTATACAGGACAGTTACCCAAGTGTCATGAATATTCGGAAGCGGGGTGTGTGACATACTTGCAATAACCATTTTACAGGTGAGTAATCCCAAAATGGTATTTTTTTTCCAGAAGTCTATCGCTAACAATAGACTCATTAGAACTTTTTTTCAGGGAGTCACTCATGTCCGACCACCGCGCAAGCCTATTTTACCGGTCTGGCACTTCTGGTGCTATCTGCTCTCCAGTGTGCTCCCTTTGAACCTTTGATTGACACTCCATTGAGCATTTTGACGCTCAAGGTGATATTCTTGGTGGCAATCACCACTGTGCGGCGAGTTTCCGAATTAGCCACCTTATGTATGAAGTCTCCATATTTTGAGTTACACAGAAACAAGGTATTTTTTCAGTTTAAGCCTGATTTTTTTACCTAAGGTTGTTTCTCCTTTTCACCTTAATGAGGAGGTAATTCTACCTTCTTTATGCCCAGTTCCGGCTAATGCTAAGGAAAGGGCTTTTCATTCTTTGGATGTAGTCAGAGCCATAAGATATTTCATGGCGGCTCCAGGATCCTTCCGGAAGTTTCCTTTTTCCTTTTGTTATATCAGAAGGCGATAGAAAGGGGCTTCCACCTGCTAAATCCACTGTCAGTAAGTGGATTAGATAGGCAGTGGTAAGAGCCTACTCGGCCAAGGGGAAGGAACCCCCTTTTCGGATCACGGCCCATTCCACTAGGGCCATTGGCGCTTCCTGGGCTTTTCAGCATCAGGCTTTGGTGGAACAGGTTTGTAAAGCTGCCTCCTGGTCTTCGGTTTATACATTTACCAAATTCTACAAGGTAGATGTTAGGGCCTCAGCTGACGCTGTGGTTGGTCGAAAGATTCTTCAGTCGGTAGTGAAATAAACTACCTGCTGTTCCGTGCTGGGGATCCTGCCCATAGATGTCCAAGTGTAAGGAGGGTCTGGAATGGATCAGAAGAAAAAACACAATTCTTTGAAACTCACCTGTAGAATTGTTTTTTCTCTGGATCCATTCCAGACCCTCCGGCCCACCCTTTAGGGTCATGATCTATCTTTTGATGCTTTTTTGATGGTGTTAGTCCATTTATTATTTCATTGGCATTAAAAAAGTATATTTTGAGAGAAATCAAGCGGAGTTCGGTGTGAGGTAACATTGTCTCCTATAATGGGGCCTCCCTCTGGTTATATGATTTACTGCTTTTTAAGTACTGGTTTGGTTAGGAGGCAGCTGCTACTTATGGGCCGGGAGGGGCCACACCTTTTTTGTCTTGCAGTCACACCCTTCTTCGGGCAAGGAAGTAATCCCAAGTGTATGTAGGGTCTGGAATGGATCCCCAGAAAAACCAATTCTACAGGTGAGTTTCACAGAATTGTGTTTTTCTTTTTCCAACCACACATTAATATGAGCATCCAAAGAAGCTGATTGAAAGAAACATAAAAGGTTGACGGCAGAAGGAGACCATACGGTCCATCTAGTCTGCCCTTATGTGTATACTGTATGTACTCTTTATCTTAGGATAGATGTGTGCTTATCCCAGGCATGTTTAAATTCAGTGACTGTTGATTTTTCAACTACCTCTGCTGGAAGTTTGTTCCAAGCATCTACTACTCTTTCTGTAAAATAATATTTTCTAACATTGCTCCTGATCTTCCCCCTGACTAGCTTCAGGTTGTGCCCCCTTATCCTTGCTGAGCACAATCCATAAGCTTTCCATTCTGAATCACTGTTGTAATTAGATGCTCTTTAAAGTGGACCAAAACCCAGAGTTTTCACTACCCTGATTTTCACTCACTCAGGTTTTGGTGCACCCCTCTGGGCACCTCAGTTTGGGGTGCTCTGCTGTGTGAAACCTTGCTGTTTGCCCAGTAAACCCATCTCTCCTTGGCCCAACAGCACATGACTGCACATACAGACACCTGGCTCAGTACAGCGGTGGGCATGGCCGATGCTCAATTTCGGCTATGCCCACCCGCTGTATGAAGCCGGGTGTCTGTGTGTGCTGGCACTCTGTAGAAGCAACAGCAGATACAGCTGCCTCCACCGCTTCTTCTCAGCAGCGTGGACTTGCACTGTCCTCGCTGCTTCTTCAGACAGACATCTGGCTTCATACAGTGGTGGGAGTGGCCGATGCTCGAGTTTCAGCCATGTCCACCTGCTGTACAGAGTCAGATGTCTGTGTGTGTGCTGGCGCTGCGGAGAATGCGACAGATATAGGGGGGAAGCCGGAAGGTTGGAAAGGTGAGTTGACTTTTCCCTTTCCCCCCCCCTCACATTCGCCCGATAAGATGCACTTTTAGGGAAAAATAAGTGCCTCTTATAGGGTGAAAAAATGCGGTAGATATTATTATAACAGGTGAGTAAAAAACTTCATTTATTTTGCAACAAATCTATACATACACAGAAACAATGTATGTAATAATTCATGGCTAGAGCAAATTAAATACGCTGAAAATTACAAACCGCTCCAGGGAGTGGATATTGTGACCACAAGCATAACATATATTACTTAAAGTGGACCAACACCCAGGGGGGATCGGCCCGGGAATCTATAAGATCTATAAGACGCGCATACCACAGCGGCTCTGAACGCTGTGATTGGCTGGAGCGTGGGAGCGTGGTGAGGTGAGTGTTTCTGGGCTTTCGGGGGGGTTTCAGACAGCGGGGCACAACCGATCGGGGTTCCCCACCGAAGTGGACCAAAACCCAGGATAGTCAAAATCCTGGGTGTTGGTCCACATTAACAACGTATAGTAATTGGTGCAGCCCATTAATGACATCAAGTGTTATCCCAGTGTTGCAGGCCCATCTAAACAGCAAGATGAATGATTTAGCAGGTTATTGGTTTCTAAGAGCAAGAAGGTGAACAAAAAACAGTTTAGTAATATATTCTTTATTTTAACTATATTTACCATCAATAACATAAAAAAGATGCCCATGACAGATCCATATTTAGAACTTCTGGAAAACCCACATGTAGATTACAAGGCTCGATTCAGAGAGACAAAAAAATACTTCCGTTTTAGTGCCGATCTGTTTTTTTTTGGAAATGTTTCCGCTCTCGTATGAGTGTGCGAGCGATTCTATGCATGCATTGCAATCCTTCTGTAAAGTTTCCGTCCGTTCGTACGGCAGATTACGAATACGAGGATGTCATTTTCCATCGTGACTTTTCCGTTTCATTTTCACATGTTACAACTAGGGATGAGCGAATCGGTCCGGACGAACCCGGATTCGTTCCGAATTTCATGGAAAATTCGATTCTGAACGAATCCGAATTTCCCTGCGATTCGATCGATCGAAGTTTTCCTTTAAACTCCATTTATTTCAATTACAGGCATTCTAAAATGGTGGATGAACATGTCCAGACATACCCCCTGGGGCAAGGTATCATGGGTAAGTCACATGCAGCCTATCGGCAGCCAGGAAGCCCGGTGATGTCACCGTGCTATATAAAGCGGCGGCCATCTTGCTTGTGTGCATTTCAGCCTTGCATTGTGGTCAGAGCACAGCTAGTTAGAGATAGGTAGTGAGAGGCAGAAAGGTAGACAGAGCCAGGGAAAGATAGGGAAAAAACGGAACCATCCAGCCAGGGACAGCTTAGAAGTGACAGTGAAAAATGTTTTTTTCATTAGCCAGATCAGTTTTCAATTCAATTTCAGTTCTTTGTGCTGTAAATCTGCCTTGCCACTGTGCATGCCATCTATGCAGGGGCCTATTTAACCCTATCTGTTACACACAAGCATTTATCATAATATATAACTGGATTAGTTTAATATTTTTTGGTCTGCCTTTAACCAAAATAACACCAGCCCACCTGGTTATCCCAAACCTGCACTGAGCAGCCTATCTGTTATACTAAATACGCTTGTTCATCCTTCCTCTGCTTAATCAAAGTATTGCATTTAGAATTGGTTTTTGTCCTGCTGCCAAAACACTAGGCCGCAGGGCATCCCAAACCTGCACTTAGCAGCCTGTTATACTAAATACGCTTGTTGATCCTTCCTCAGCTGAATCAAAGTATTGCATTTTGAATTGGTTTTTGGTCTGCCTTTAACAAAAAAAACACCAGGCCGCAGGGCATCCCAAACCTGTATTAGGCAGCCTATCTGTTATACTAAATACGCTTGTTGATCCTTCCTCAGCTGAATCAAAGTATTGCATTTTGAATTGATTTTTGGTCTGCTGCCAAAACACTAGGCCGCAGGCTATCATAGTATCTGGTGCAGAGAAGCAGTCCCTCACTTTATTTAGCTTCTTCTTTTTAAAGAAAACACATTTTTTATCGTACCTATTGCGCATTTCAAATACATAAAAATGTCAGGCAGACAAGTGCAAGGATGTTCAAAGAGGAGTGGCAGAGACCAAGATTCAGCAGGCAGAGGTCGCAGCAGACTAGGAGCGAGTGGCAGCAGGAGTCACGGTGAGAGACCTGAACTGCCAGTATCTGCTAGCGGTCGTGTCTCCACCAGTAACGCATCTGTTGTAGTAGATTGGTTAACGCGCTCATCAACATCATCACAAGTTACATCTGACACCCCCAGTCTAGGGTCGGTAGGTTCCTCTGACACAACCCTGCGTTGGCATGCCCAGAGAGCAGTCCCTGTCCTCCCATTGCCTCTGTCCTACGCCGTTCCCTCCCCCAGCGACGTATCCTATGCTTTGGGTTCAGCTCCACTCTTTAGTGAGGAGGACGATCAGATAGAGGACAGTCAGCAGCTACTGCCCAGCCAAGAAATGGAGGTGGCTTCTTTAGCTAGGCAGACAGATAAGGATGTGGACAGTGTCGTGGGTGTTGCGAGCGTTCCAGCTCTGCGCCAGACACTGTTGAGGAAACCGAGAACATCAGTGACGTGCAGCCGCAACTCGATGATGATGAAGCCGATCGCACTTGGGAACCGGATGATGAAGGGGCTTCATCGTCATCATCAGGAGAAGAGGGGCGCAGGTTGCCCCCGGAGTCAGCAGCTGAGGCAGCAAGGTGTTAGCAGCATGGTTGGCAGTCAGCATGGGGGCACAATTGTAAAGCCTGGAGCCAAACGGGGCCGGGGTAGAGTACCTTCTGTGCGGCAGGCTACCTTATCGGGAGGTAGTGGAGCAGGGGTTCCTGGAGTTGGCGACAGTAGCAGTGAATCAGTGCGGCCTGTTGGTGGGAAAAGTAGCTACTCTGGCAGTTTTTCCTGAAGCATCCGCAGGGGGGTAACATGGCCACATGCAAGATATGTAGGCAGAAGGTGAAGCGTGGCCAGGGCCCAAATGATGCGTCACCATAAAGCGGCCTGGGAGAACCGAGGCTCCGAAGAGGTGGTCCAGCCTGCTTCCTCACCAAGTGGCACGCCGCTCCCAATTTCTGCCAGCCAAGGCTCCAGCACCTCAGCCGAAGGCAGCTGTGCGTCATACCCATCCTCTGTCGCTCCTGCTCCTCCTCCTCCAAGTCATGCATCCCGCCAGCAATCCATCAGCGAAGCCATGTCCAAGAGACAGTAGTATGCACCCACTCATCCTACGGCGCAGAAGCTGAATGTGCTCCTGTCCAAGTTGCTGGTGCTGCAGTCGCTCCCTTTTCAGGTGGTGGACTCTGCACCTTTCAGAGAACTGATGGCTTATGCCGAGCCGAGGTGGAGAGTCCCAAGCCTTCATTTCTTTGCCAAGAAGGCAGTACCAGCGCTGCACACTTTAGTTGAACAGAAGGTGGGCCAGTCCTTGAGCCTGTCGGTGTGTAGCAAAGTGCATGGCAGCACCAACGTCTGGAGCTGTAACTACGGTCAGGGACAGTACATGTTGCTTACGGCCCACTGGGTGAATGTGGTCCCTTTGCAGCAGCAACTTGGGCAGGTCACGCTGCTTCGGCCTCCGCGCTCCCTGCCTGTTGGGCCTGTGACACCGTGTGACTCGGCCTCCTCATCCTCCGCCATCTCCTCACCCACTGTAGGCTCAAGTCTCAGTGCCCCTCCAGTCTACCATGTGTGCAGGGCACGGAGGTGTCACGCTGTGCTTCACATGGTTTGTCTTGGCGAACGGAGTCACACAGGGGAGGAACTGCTTAAATGTATTCATCAGGAAATCCAAACATGGCTTACTCTAAGAAAACTTAAAATGGGAAACATGATTACCGACAATGGGAAGAACATTTTGTCTGCGCTGCGACAAGGAAGCCTGACCCATGCCCCCTGCATGGCTCACGTCTTCAATCTGGTTGTCAAGCGGTTTCTGAAGTGTTCCCCCCATCTGCAAGACTCCTAACAACTTCAAGGAAACTTTGCATGCACTTCAGCCACTCATACACCGCCAAACACACCCTTCTTGAGCTACAGCGTCAGAGCGGTAGCCCCCAACATAGTCTGATTTGCGATGTTTCCACCCTTCACATGTTGTACCGATTATATGAACAGAGAAAAGCCATCACGGATTTCCTGATGATCCAAGCGGATAGGGGGACTCCCCTGTGTAACTTCAATGTCAACCAGTGGCAGCTCATACGTGACACCTGCCATTTGCTCAGGCCCTTTGAGGAAGCCACTTTATTTGTCAGTCGGCAGGATTACGGGATGAACGACGTGATTCCACTGCTTCATGTACTACAGCACATGTTGGAAACCATGGGTGGTCAGGGCAATGGAGACATGGCGTCTACATCTTAAGGCCACATGAACCCCGTTGGAGCTGAACTGGAGGAGGAGAAAGAGGAGGAGGAGAAAGAGGAGGAGCAGTGGCCCAGTGAAGCACAGTTTAGGCTTGGCGAAATGGCTGGTTTATCTAGTCAGCGGACAGGAGAGGAGGAGCAGGAGCAGCCAGAGGAGCTAGAGGGTTTTGAGGAAGGCGAGACAGAGGACCCGGACACACCGTGGCAGTATGCAGTGGAGATGGAGACAGGTAGTCCCTCCGAGTCACTTGCGCAAATGGCAGGAAGCATGCTCACGTGCTTGTGTAGTGACCCCAGAATTGTTTCCATTTGTCGGCGGGATGACTTCTGGCTGTCCACCTTATTGGACCCTCGCTTCCGGCACAAAATGGGGGCATTTTTTAAACCCACCGAGAGGGAGGACAAACTGAACTACTACAAAGACATTCTGCGTAGTCAGTTGGCCGATGCCTATCTGCGCCATGGTCCATACTCTCGCAGGTCTGACTCGGGGGACCTCTGCACTCACCTTCCACTGTCATGGCTGCTGGGGGGGTTGGCAGGAGCAGCAGCAGCAGCTCCATCAGCAGCAGCCTCAGTCTTCAGTCGCTAATGAGTAGCTTTCTACACCTGCATAGTGAGGCTACTCATGAGCAGCAGGAAGACCTGGAGCAGGTCATGTCATACCTTGACATGACCATGCCAACACACCTTGAGGATCCGCTGGACTTCTGGGCAGCCAAACTTGGCTTGTGGCCGCAACTAGCAGAGTTTGCCCTGGAAAAGCTGTCCTGCCCGGCCAGTAGCGTGCCATCTGAGCAGGTGTTTAGTGCGGCGGGGGCCATAGTTACGGCGAGGAGAACTTGTCTGTCAACTAAAAATGTGGAGAGACTCCCCTTTGTCAAAATGAATCAGGGATGGATCAGCCAGCATTTCCACCCACCAATGGCTGATGCATGCAACTAGATTCAGCATGGTGCCACGTTTTACACTTTCCAAATGGTGTGCCTTCCAGCTAATGCTTGTGCTCCTGCTGCTGCTGCCAACTTCAGGGTGCCTTCCAGCCAATTAATTTCTGGGTTCCTGCTGCGGCTGCTGCCAACTCCAGTGTCTCTTTAAAGCAATGTTTGGGCTCCTGCTGCTGCTTGCAACTCCAGGGTGTGATTCATCCAATTTTTGGGCTCCTGCTGCCAACTCCAGTGTGTCTTTCAAGCTATGTTTGGGCTCCTGCTGCTGCTTGCAACTCCAGGGTGTGATTTATCCAATTTTTGGGCTCCTGAAGCCAACTCCAGTGTGTCTTTCAAGCTATGTTTTGTCTGCTGCTGCTTGCAACTCCAGGGTGTGATTCATCCCATTTTTGGCCACCTGCACCCATCTCCAGCGTCTCTTTCAAGCAATGTTTGGGCTCCTGCTGCTGCTGCTTGCAACTCCAGGGTGTGATTCATCCAATTTTTGGGCTCCTGTTGCCAACTCCATTGTCTCTTTCAAGCTATGTTTGGGCTCCTGCTGCTGCTGCTGCTTGCAACTCCAGGGTGTGATTCAGACAATTTTTCGGCTCCTGCTGCCAACTCCAGTGCCTCTTTAAAGCAATGTTTGGGCTCCTGCTGCTGCTTGCAACTCCAGGGTGTGATTCATCCAATGTTTGGGCTCCTGCTGGCAACTCCGGTGTCTCTTTAAAGCAATGTTTGTGCTCCTGCTTGCAACTCCAGGGTGTGATTCATCCAATTTTTGGGCTCCTGAAGCCAACTCCAGTGTCTCTTTCAAGTAATGTTTGGGCTCCTGCTTCTACTGCTGCTTGCAACTCCAGGGTGTCATTCAGCCAATTTTTGGGCCCCTGTTGCCAACTCCAGTGTGTCTTTCAAGCTATGTTTGGGCTCCTGCTGCTGCTTGCAACTCCAGGGTGTGATTTATCCAATTTTTGGGCTCCTGAAGCCAACTCCAGTGTGTCTTTCAAGCTATGTTTTGTCTGCTGCTGCTTGCAACTCCAGGGTGTGATTCATCCCATTTTTGGCCACCTGCACCCATCTCCAGCGTCTCTTTCAAGCAATGTTTGGGCTCCTGCTGCTGCTGCTTGCAACTCCAGGGTGTGATTCATCCAATTTTTGGGCTCCTGTTGCCAACTCCATTGTCTCTTTCAAGCTATGTTTGGGCTCCTGCTGCTGCTGCTGCTTGCAACTCCAGGGTGTGATTCAGACAATTTTTCGGCTCCTGCTGCCAACTCCAGTGCCTCTTTAAAGCAATGTTTGGGCTCCTGCTGCTGCTTGCAACTCCAGGGTGTGATTCATCCAATGTTTGGGCTCCTGCTGGCAACTCCGGTGTCTCTTTAAAGCAATGTTTGTGCTCCTGCTTGCAACTCCAGGGTGTGATTCATCCAATTTTTGGGCTCCTGAAGCCAACTCCAGTGTCTCTTTCAAGTAATGTTTGGGCTCCTGCTTCTACTGCTGCTTGCAACTCCAGGGTGTCATTCAGCCAATTTTTGGGCCCCTGTTGCCAACTCCAGTGTGTCTTTCAAGCTATGTTTGGGCTCCTGCTGCTGCTGCTGCTTGCAACTCCAGGGTGTGATTCATCCAATTTTTGGGCTCCTGCTGCCAACTCCAGTGTCTCTTTCAAGCTATGTTTGGGCTCCTGCTGCTGCTGCTTGCAACTCCAGGGTGTGATTCATCCAATATTTGGGCTCCTGCTGCCAACTCCAGTATGTCTTTCAAGCTATTTTTGGGCTGCTGCTGCTTGCAACTCCAGGGTGTGAATCATCCAATTTTTGGGCTCCTGCTGCCAACTCCAGTGTCTCTTTCAACCAATGTTTGGGCTGCTGCTGCTTGCAACTCCAGGGTGTGATTCATCCAATTTTTGGGTTCATGCAGCCAACTCCAGTGTCTCTTTCAACCAATGTTTGGGCGGCTGCTGCTGCTTGCAACTCCAGGGTGTGATTCAGCTAATTTTTGGGCTCCTGCTGCTGCCAGCTACAGGGTGTGTTTTTCAGGCACTATAGGGGCCCCTCATAGTGATGCCACTTCAACTCTCTGCAATTGTGCTGCTCTGCGGTTCTATTAGCAATGCCTCTGATCTGCATGTGATAATTATTTACAGTATTATTTCAATAACCCATCACGCGTCCTATGCGTGTTACAGCAAGGCAGAATGGTTTACAACCCTATTGAGGCTCTAGGAGGCTCAGAAATAGCCGTTTTTAATAGCGCTTCGCCGCAAATAAATTCGGGTCGAATCGATTTTTGTCGGAAAATTCGGCTTATCAGTCGAATCGAATTTTTCAAAAGTTCGCTCATCTCTAGTTACAACGTAGGCTTTTGTTTTTGCCTTTTTTCCATCGTATCCTCCCACGAATCCTTTACGTTTCCCATTAGTTTCTGTTTGCCTTTTTCAATAAATAATCATCCAGACAGAAATCCTTATGATCTTGCACCTGCACACTACAAGCTTAACTCATTAAAGTGCTCGCCTACATATTTGCCACCCTCACTTCTACTACAATGTTTAGCTAAATCACTCTCCTCCATCTTCCCTTTTGGACCCTTAAAGCTCACCCAAACCACTTAGCACTATCCTCCATCTTCCCTTTTGGACCCTTAAAGCTCACCCAAACCACTTAGCACTATCCTCCATCTTCCCTTTTGGACCCTTAAAGCTCACCCAAACCACTTAGCTTTATTCTCCATCTTCCCTTTTGGACCCTTAAAGCTCACTCAAGCCACTTAGCACTATCCTCCATCTTCCCTTTTGGACCCTTAAAGTTAACCCAAACCACTTTGCGGTTAGATTGTTCTTCCATTTTAGCCCCCTAAAACGTACCCAAATCACTTCTCGGTCATGTGAATATTCATCTTTAAATATTTCTGGGCCCATTAGTTTTGTTTTAATATATTTTGTAAATAAAATGACACTGTAACATTTTTTTTTATTCCATCATAAAATATAACATTTTAAAACATTTTGAAAATTTCTAATTTTTACAACTATAAAAAACAAAATACATAGCAATGGCAGGCCACAGAACATTATTCTTCATCTGTGGTCCCCAACGAGTTGCGCAGCTCCTGCATCTCGCCCACCAACTGAAGGACCCTGACACTCAGTTGTGCCACTCTGGCACGTGTGGTCCCTTTTAAAAAACGTAAATTAAAATATTGGTATAACCTTGTTGGGGTCATACTGCAGTGCCCCCCCCCCCCCGTATGGTCCAAACACCTAAGTCTGGACTTCAAAAGCCAGAGGGCCCTCTTCACCATGGCCCGGGTTTTGCATAGTGCCCGATTAGAGAACCCCTGGCCCGCATTCTGCAGGCAAAGAGCGGGCATCAGAAGCAAGGGCAGGAGTATATATCCAGAATCCCCTGAAAGAATTTAAAAATACTAACATAAAATACACATTCTAAGCTACAATATTGTTTAACATGTCATCAAGGGCTAAAAACAACCATAGGTTAAGACATGAGTCATCAACTATATTCATTGCCATACAGTGAAAATGGATTGATGGAATGTGAGCAAACTTACCCAGGAGCCATCCACCAGATAATTCTCCAGACTCAAACTGATGAAATAAGCCGGAGCTCTGCAATATATAAGCATCATGGGACGACCCTGGATGCCCTGCAAGAACACTGAGGAATCGTATAGCTGGACCAAACACTGCTTGTATGTTGTGCGAGTGGCACATCTTGCGGTTCCTGCAACCAAATATAAAATAATTACACAAAGCAAAGGTAACCAACTAAAACAATAACTCCTACAACAAATTAAGATTCAAGTTCAACAATCCAAATATAATTCACAAAGGACGTAAGTCTAAAAAAATATAGCAATTATATGGATGTGTGGGAAAATAAAGGTTTACATGCAAAGACTAATTAAGGTCAGCATTAAAATGCTTTGATAAGGCATACATGAAATGTATTGATTTAGGTATGCATTGCTATACAATTTATGGCCTCGGCCATGCTGATACATGCAATGCCTTGCTAAAGGCGCGCAGACTCCTCCACATAGCCGCAAAACATGTTCAACAATAGCAATCCGAGCCCTCAAAGGTCCCGTAAGTGGATCGGAAATGAAACGGATTTATAGGGTGGTGGTCAAAATCAGCTCTCTGAATCAGACGCAAGCCCATCCCAACAACGTAAGTTATCTGAACGAACGAAAAATATCAGATTTTGTTGAAA
The DNA here is from genome assembly GCA_027917425.1 of Gastrophryne carolinensis. NCBI lineage: Eukaryota > Metazoa > Chordata > Amphibia > Anura > Microhylidae > Gastrophryne > Gastrophryne carolinensis. The sequence goes on along the minus strand of CM051241.1, from coordinate 107,192,950 downwards.
ATGATCCGAAATGTTCCAAGTGCATATACGCATTTTCCTGAACGTTCGTACGAATGAAAAATGAACGAAAAAAAGCAAAAAAATGGCAGACACCCGCTAAAACTTTTACAGACAGCTACGGAAGTGCAGACGAATGTGTCTCTGAATCGAGCCTATAGATCCAGTTCCCCTCATGTTTGCGTAATCTAAATTTAATAGGTCCACCCCTTTCATTCCTGACTATTTGCTCCAGTCCCACCACTCTCATGGTGTCAATTTTTCCACCATAAAAGTGGAGTAAGTGCGACACCACAGGTAAAAGAACAGACCCTCTCTTCCTATGTCATTGACTCCAATGTATTATTAAACACAATATGAAGAACATGAGAATATTTACAAGAGTAGTTATTGACTATTGTTCTTGGTAGAGATGAGCGAACTTTTGAAAAATTCGATTCGGCCGATTCAACAACGTTTCCGGGAAAAATTGTTTCGGTCCGAATTTATTCGTGACAAATCGCTATTAAAAACAGCTATATCTGGGCGTCCGAGAGCCTCTATAGGGTTGCAGAACGTTTTGCTTGGCTGTAACATGCATAGGATGCATGCTGGGTTAGTTAAATAATATTGTAAAGAAGTCTTACAAGAAAAAATATGCAGATCAGAGGCGTCGCTATTAAATTCGCTTTCGCAGAGCTGCACAATTAGAGAGCCTTGAGGTGGCATCAGCATGATGAGCCCATATATTGCCTAAAAGACACACTCTGGACTTGGCAGCAGCATAGGGAGCCCATATATTTCCTGAAAGACAAACCCAGGAGTTGGCAGCAGCATAGGGAGCCCATATATTGCCTGAAAGAGACACTGGAGTTGGCAGCAGCATTAGGAGACCATATATTGCCTGAAAGACACACCCTGGAGTTGGCAGCAGCATTAGGAGTCCATATATTGTATGAAAAACACATTGGAGTTGGCAGCAGCATAGGGAGCTCATATATTGCCTGAAGGACACACCCAGGAGTTGGCAGAAGCAGAAGGATCTCATATATTGCCTGAAAGACACACCCAGGAGTTGGCAGCGGAAGGAGCTACCATGCATCAGCTACTCGCATGCATCAGCTATTGGTGGGTGGAAATCCTGGCTAATCCATGCCTGATTCATCTTCACAAAGGTGAGTCTCTCCACATTTTTCGTTGACAGAAGAGTTCTCCTTGGCATTACTATGGCCTCCGCAGCACTAAAGACCCGCTCAGATGTCACACTACTGGCCGGGCAGGACAGCTTTCCCAGGGCAAACTCTGCCAGTTGCGGCCACAAGTCAAGTTTGGCTGCCCAGAAGTCCAGCGGATCCTCAAGGTGCATTGGCATGGTCATTTCAAGGTATGACATGACCTGCTGGTTCAGGCCTTGCTCCAGGTCTTCCTGCTGCTCATGAGTAGCCTCACTATGCGGGTGCAGACAGCTACTCATTAGCGACTGAGACTGAGGCTGCTGCTGATGGAGCTGCTGCTCCTGCCACCTCCCCGGCAGCCATGACAGTGGAAGGTGAGTGCAGAGGTGCCAGAGTCAGACCTGCGAGAGTATGGACCATGGCACAGATAGGCATCAGCCAATGGACTACGTAGAATGTCTTTGTAGTAGGTCAGTTTGTTCTCCCTCTCAGCGAGTGTAAAAAAATGCCCCCATTTTGTGCCAGGAGCGAGGGTCCAATAAGGTGGAAAGCCAGAAGTCATCCAGCAGAAAAATGGAGACAATTCTGCGGTCACTACGCAAGCACATGAACATGCTTCGTGCCATTTGTGCAAGTGACTCAGAGGGACTGCCTGTCTCCATCTCCACTGCATACTGCCACGGTGTGTCTGGGTCCTCTGTCTTGCCTTCCTCACAACCGTCTAGCTCCACTGGCTGCTCCTGCTCCTCCTCTCCTGTCAGATGACTAGATAGACCACCCGTTTCGCCAAAACTAAACTGTTTCACTGTGCTGCTCCTCCTCCTCCTTCTCCTCCTCCGCTCCCACGGGGTTTATGTGGCCGTGAAATTTATGCTCCATGTCCCCAGTGCCCTGACCAGCCATGGTTTCCAACATGTGTTGTATTAGATGAAGCAGCGGAATCACGTCGTTCATGCCGTAATCCTGGCGACTGACAAATCAAGTGGCTTCCTCAAAGGGCCTGAGCAAATAGCAGGTGTCACGTATGAGCTGCCACTGGTTCAAGTTAAAGTTACACAGGGTAGTCCACCTATCTGCTTGGATCATCAAGAAATCAGTGATGGCTTTTCTCTGTTCGTATAGTCGATCTAACATTTGTAGGGTGGAATTCCAACAGGTGGGAACATTGCAAATCAGACTATGTTGGGGGATATCTTTCTGACACTGTAGCTCAAGAAGGGTGTGCTTGGCGGTGTAGGAGTGGCTGAAGTGCATACAAAGTTTCCTTCCTGTTGTTAGGATGTCTTGCAGATGGGGGAAGACTTCAGAAAATGAGTGACTTTAAGTAGGAGGAGCAGGAGCACCTGGAGCTGCAGAGGATGGGTATGATGCACAGCTACCTTCGGCTGAGGTGCTGGAGCCTTGGCTGGGTGAAATTGGAAGTGGCGTGGCACTGGCTGACGCAGCAGGCTGGACCCCCACTTCAGAACCTCGGTTCTCCCTGGCCGCTTTATGACGACGCTGCAAGTGTTGCTGCAGGGCCGTGGTACCAACATTTAGGCCCTGGCCACGCTTGACCTTCTGTCTACACATCTTGCATGTGGCCAGGTTACCCTCCTGCGGATGCTTGATGAAAAACTGCCACACTGCCGAGTAGCTAATTTTCCCTCCAACAGTCCACAATAATTCATTGCTACTGCTGCCAACTCCAGGAACCCCTGCTCCACTACCTCCCGGGAAGGCAGCCTGCAGCGCAGCAGGTGGTCTACCCCGGCCACGTGTGACTCCAGACATCCCAATTCTGCCACCTTGCTGACTGCCAACCCTACTGCCACTTTGCTGCCTCAGCTGCTGACTCTGGGCAACCTGGGACCCTCTTCTCCTGATGATGATGAAGCCCCTTCTGCACCGGGCTCCCAAGTGCAATTGGCTTCATCATCATCATCGAGTTTTGTCTGCACGTCACTGATGTCTTCCTCGATTTCCACAAGAGCGCGTGCTGCAGGAGACGGAACGCTCGCCACACCACCTCCCATGCCCCTCTCCTCCTCCGTGTTTGTCTGCCTAGCGAAAGAAGTGGCGGATGTCTCCTTAATTTCTTGGCTGGGCAGTAGCTGCTGACTGTCCTCTAACATATCATCCTCACTGAATAGTGGAGCTGAACCCAAAGCATAAGATACGTCGGCTGGAGGGGGGGCGTAGGACAGAGGCAATGGAAGGACAGGGGCTGCTTCCGGGCCATGCCAACTCAGGGTTGTGTCCGAGGAACCTACGGACTGTTGACTGGGGGTGTCAGATGTCACTTGTGATGAGGTCGATGACCGCGTTAACCAATCGATGATGGCAGATGCGTTGCTGGTCGAGACACGACCGCTTGCAGATACCGGGAGATCAGGATGCCCCTGGTCAGAGTTAAATGCACCACAGGCAGTTTTAAAACCTGGTTTTTGTTCAAAATGTAAAAAAGGTAAAGATGCAGGTACTATTAAAAGCTAAGTGCTAGTATTCGGGATGTCCCCCCCCCCCCCCCCCCCCCCCGGTGAAAGGCAATGGGTGCTTTGAAACCAGACTTTTTTAAACAAAAGGCAAAAGGATAGTAGGCAGGTACTCTTAAAAGATAAAGTGGTAGCACTGACAATGGCCCCCGGTGAAAGGCAATGGGTGCTTTGAACTTGCAAACCAGGCTTTTTTATACAAAAGGAAAAAGGTTAGTAGGCAGGTACTCTTAAGACATGTGCTAGTATTTGGGATGCCCCCCAGCGAAAGCCAAAGTTTGCTTAAAAAGTGACTTTGATTGCAAAATCCAACCAGTTAGTAGACAGGTACTCTTGAAATATTTATGCTAGTGTTTGGGATGCCCCCTCTTCAAATACAGAGGTTGGCTCCTTTGATTGTGGAAAAGTGACGTTGATTACAAAATGCAACCATTTAATAGGCAGGTAGTGTTGAAATATTTATGCTAGTGTTTGGGATGCCCCCTCCTCACATACAGAGGTTGGTTCCTTTGATTGTGGAAAAGTGACGTTGATTACAAAATGCAACCAGTTAATAGACAGGTAGTCTTGAAATATTAATGCTAGCACGCTTTTTAAAGAATGACACCAGGAAAACGAAAAGCTAAATAGGCAGGGGTGTTATTAACACTAAATAGCCTTGGAAGCTAAAGAAAATACTTTAAACTGTCCCTGTCTTTATCTGTCACTTTCACAGGCTCTCTCCTTCTCTATCTGTCCCTCGCTTCTTCTGTTTCATCAATCTATCTATCTAGCTTTCCCTCGCTGTATCTATCTATCTATCTATCAATCTGTCTATCTGTCCCTCACTCACTCCCTGCCTGATCTGCTCTGGCCGCAATACAGTGTCAGAATGATCTTCCGCAAAATGGCCACCGCTGATATGGGGCTGTGACATCATCGATAAGCCTGTCTGCTGATAGGCAGCATGTGACACCTACCCAGGATTCCTTGCCTCATGGGACATGTCCTGACATGTGGATCCACCATTTTAGATGGGCTGTATTGCAGTAAATTTAAGGAAGCGATCGAATCGCAGCGATATTCGGAATCGTAACGAATCGAATATTTCCTGAAATTCGTAACGAATTCTGGTTCGTCAGAATCGATTTGCTCATCTCTAGTTCTTGGATACACTAAAACTTCAAATGGAACAATTACCACATGGGAATCTACCTGTGTTTTTGTGCTGGAAATTCTGGGTGCTGGTTTTCTCAGTGATAAATGCTCCCTGATGTTCTTTGAGCATTTAGCGATCATACTGGGATGAGAGGAAAGGTAAGGGGCCAGATCTTTATCAGATGTAAGGATGGACTAATGTCTACTCATGATGTTTCTCAAGTCCTGCTACTGATTATTAAACACTGTGGCAAAACAAATTATAGTACCTTTAATGTTGATTTTTTTTCCATAGCAATCATTTCCTATCCATTTGTCTGACTTTAGCCACAATTCTATCTAAAAATTTGTTGGTCAAATACCTGACCTGATGTCAAACAGCTTCACCTGTGGAGCAGTTCTGTCTAATTCTAAGAAACTGGATGCCTAGAGAGTGGAGTAATGAGCAGCCACTAGGGTCAACATAGAATTTTTAATTTTAGGACTGCATTATAATTAGATTTTGATACCCACCTTGTCATCAATCCAGGTCGACTCTACTTACTTAGCAGACTATTTTCGGACTATCTGAGGCAGTAAGTGATACTGACTAAGAGCAAAGCCATTGCCAAATTAAAGCTCTGGCTTGAGTCTTTTATCTGCAACTTATGTATAGGTTTAAATGTTCTGCAATAAAAATGTATTGCCTATTTTTAGTAAAATGACAATTTTTTTTTTTTAATTTCTAGTCGACGAAAACTAACGAAGCATCTTCCAAGAGTGATGTACAAAAGCTTATGGAACTGGAGGAAAAACAGAGGTAAGAATAACCCCTTAATTCTCATAGTCTTTATCATATTGAGGGAAATAAATTGCACTGTATACTAGCATTGCCTGCATGGTTTCTTAAACCTTTCAGGCACTGGGCCTTGAAAACATACAACTGCTGCAAGTGACAGTTGGCTAATGAAAATGGGTAATACATCCCATACTTATTTCAGCCTTCCTTAGGCAGCACCTTTTGTACATGATGCTTCCCACCAGGTTCATCATTCTAAATTTGTCTGCCATATTTTCTACAGATAACAAATAGAAATAACAGAACCCACACTTGGCATTGAGGTGTGCTCATAAAACGTTGAGAGGCCTTGCCCTTTATCTTTTGTAATTTGGTGGATTAAAGTGGACCTAGAATGACTATAGTTCCATGGGACAACTCGGTTTTGGATACACCTAAAGATTCCAGGGAATGCCAAAATTGGACAGACTTAGCAGGTCTACACTCCTGCTCCACTCCCACACCCCACATAACTGAAAGTGCAAGGTTGCATGGTTTTAGTTACTGGTCTGAATATCAGATCATTATGTTTTTCTTTATATTTCTGCATTTACTGCTTATTTACATATGCATCTTGCATTCTTCAATGTCTGCAGCAACTGGTAGGATTCTATTGAAGTCAATATGATTGTCTGCCTACTTCTAGGAAATGTAGGAATACATTTTGTATGTAAAGAAATGTTGTTATATATATATATATATATATTAAATATAGAAATGTACTTTGGAGGTGGAGCCTCATTTAAAAAAAGGAATAAAAGGAATAGTGACTAAGAATTGAGATGTTTTTACAGTACATGTGCTGTTTGCTCAAGGGGTAAGATTTGGCCTCAAAGGTACTGTACATTGTCACTATTTCTGTCTACTCATTAAGAGCCAAAGGGAAAAATTCTGTTATAACTGGTCTGCATGTGCCATGTAAATAGTTTCTTTGTAGAGAGAGTGTTCTGAAAACTTAACCAACAACAACTTCATACAAAATACGAGGTCTGCTGGCAGACAGAAGTGGACTCTGTGCCATGTGACTGCCAACAGCAAATCACAGGGCACGGTCAAATTCTGTAAAGTTTGATTTTAAGGAATGCTGCATATGTACATATGTTTTAGGCTGGTTACACACCAGCAAGGCTGCAGGGCACTCATGCTTTCAGGCAAGCGCTGGTGTTAGCACATGGAGGGCATCAGTGTTTGCGCTCTCCACTCACATGGAAGGTAAATGGCAAGTGCCGCTCTCTCCAGACACTGCTGGCAAGGCCCAAAGCATATGTGAAAGCTCCCATAGGTTACTATGGGCAGTGCTTCACATGTAAATGCAGACTGCTTGTCTGAAAGTGCAAACGCCTTGCAGTCACGCTGGTGTGAAGCCAGCCTCTAAAGCTAATACCAGATGTACGAGTTCTCTTTAATTGGGCATTGGATACATACCATCAGTGCACATCTCTAATGAATTTTTTGGTAACTTCCACTATGGGAAAAAAAGTTGGGAATGTCAGCATGTTTTACGGTCATAAAATATATTAAACATTGCAATGCCCTGTCCATATTTTAAAAAAGAAGACCAAAATGTCAAGCAGAACATAAAACATTTGTTACAAGATACCGCAAAAGCTCAAGACCAGCCTGAAAATTTATAGCACTCCTCAGTAATTCTTTACAATTTCCTTGAGCTCATTTCTTTTGCAGGCTGAATTCACTGAAATGCAGGATGTTCAGCAAGGCTTTTCAATTTGCAAAATCTATTTTCTAGCAGAATAGCGTAAATGGAAGATTACGTAAATATTCCCTTTCCCACAAACCGCTCGGGCACACCATTCCAATTAGAAGGAACTTTAAAAAACAAAGCATAAAAAACCTTTTAGAAATCTTAAACCGGACCTTCAGCATGATTTAATGAAAAGCCCAAACCCTTAAAAAATTATTCTCCAGCATCTAAAATTAATATATTTTAAGTTTTAGTCACTTACTTATTATTCTTTGCCCCACTGGGCTGTAACTCTGTTCAGGACTCTAGGATATGGGCGCCGCCATCTTGATTTAGAAGCATCACACTTACTGAGGAGAGGAGTGCCGCATAAAGTTCAGGGGTGGTGTTTTAGCTGTGCTTTGCACAGACAGAGATGAGCTGGGGTCGGGGAAAGGACTACAATCCCAGAATGCAGAGCAACACAGTCAGAAGACACTTCCTGTTTGCAGGCTGACTGATGCTCCATGAGCCACCATCATGCGTGTTTAAAGGCTCATAGCATGCAGTAGATGCAGGTAGGTTGATTTTTAATGTGAGCAATCTGTATGTTGAGGGTGTGGGAAACACATAGCTCTTATTCAGGATGAAGGTCCACTTTTAGCCACTTTGGTTCTTTACAAGGCACACAATTTTATTATTTGCCCTGTAAAATCCCAGAAAGGACTTTGATGTGGATGTTGCTACACAAGAAGGCATGCAGCCAAATTGCACAAGGTACTCTTGAGTGCCTGTTTATCCCTACTCTTCACTGAATACTGCCAGAGAGTGGTGGGGATCCTCCCTTCCATCATCCTCATCCTCCAGCCCCTGGGGCTTATTTTCACCAGATAAGCCACCCAGTGTTGTGAACAGGGCCTGGAGCTTCTCCAACCAGCTCCGGACTCAGTTGGACATGATACATGTGAGCACTGGGCTGGGTCCCCTCACCAACATGATGTTGCAAGACATCCTACAGTACCCGATGCTGTGCTGACACAATGTTCCTCTTAATGTCCATAATGATGGTTCAGATGTACAGTTGGTTAGGGTATGCAGTTTAGCAGTTCATGTCCGGTATGCAGCTTCATTCACCAAGGCTCCCAGGTACAGGGCATCATGATGACATGTCTGGCATTGGTGTTATGAAACCTGAACATGGTGAACTCTTGACAGATGGGGAGGTGAGTAAAAGCTGGAGAGGGGGTTGCACTTCCCTGACAATTATATGCTTTAAATTCGATCTGTTGGAAGCATTTCTTTTGGTGATGAGTTGGAGTGAATATGATGGAGACCAGGATAAAATCTGAATGATCACATCTGTGTTTGCCTATTAATATTGGCTGTCCGGTAAGAGGCTTGACTACTTGGTGGTGGATTATTTAGCCTAAGAAGAACACGCGTGGATTCATTTGCACCACTGTGGACTTTTCAATAGCTCTGTGTAAATTTGGATATATACAATTTGTAAATTTTGGTAGGAAGTGGAATCCTACATGTCACACGTCGAGCTGTACCTTTCTAAATCTTAACATAGCTTTGAGCAGCGCGGTATTACACATTTGTACATTAGTGCAATACACACACCCAGGGTTACGGTTGAGGGACTGGCTTACAAAGCTTTTATTTTGATTAATCTGGCTGTAATCTGGCTGTAATCTTTGAGTAAAGAGAGCCCACTGCTAAGAATATCTCCAAGTCTCCCCCTTCGTTGTAGTGCTGGCAGGCAACCTGTGAAAAAAAAAAAAATCCCCCCCCGACAATAAAACTATCTATCTCTGTCCATCACTAGCTAAGCCCCTGATGAGGAGCCAGTCAGAAATCTGGAAGCAGCAATGGTGCCATTTGTGCAGCCAGAACATTTCAAACTAGCTGGACCCATAGGACATTAAAATCTTCCCCACATTTTGGTTCAGGGTAGGAAAAACAAAAACCCTTTTTATGTCGCATTGTTGAAAAAAGCCATATGTCCATTAAGGTCAAGCAAGGGATACAATAGACTAGAATGAAGTTATTATTTGCAAAGAACCGCTACTAGTAACAGGTATGTTATCTTCCCAAAAAATCCTTATCCATTTTTGAAGCTGTCAGTTGTGTATGCTGTAATACTTGAGATCCTTGCTTCTAAAAAAACTCAAAATTGCCCTCAAATTTCTCGCCAGAATAGAAGTAAGCCATCTGCTGTAATGACTCATCGTTGCTCTGCACACAGCTTTTCCACTGTGAATGCTTGTTTAAGTTATGAAGAAACATAGCAACAGCTTACCCCTCACACACAATTCCTCCCGCAGTTGTTTATTTAGTATGTATAACATGACCAACATGTGTCTGAGGCATCTAAATCTCTGGTGTGGGCTGGTGCTGGCACCGCTCCTCCTCATGTTAATTTATAAGCAGGGCTGTAACATGTTGATTTATAAGCAGGGCTGTAAGATGGCTGCTTCCATGTAGCTCAGAAGCAAATCATCTGCATACAATTTCATGGAGTTAAGCCCCTTTTCTGACTGTTGGTCTGCTTTAAAGTGTTATGGTAAAGAAGTATCATGCAAATTGAATCTCTCTTCTCCAGATGGATGATGAAGTTGACTTCTTGTCTTTCTAGAGGATTTCCCAATATTTGTATTGCCCATTTATATGTTAGAATGCAATTCTTTCCCCCCTCTTGGGACTAAAGAAATGTAAATCCCATAATCTATCTTGTCAAGGCAATAGTCAGGTGAAAACACGCTAAGTGTTTCACCTGACTATTGCCTTAACATACCATAGTGGAATAGGGATTAGCACCCCCTTTTGTGGTGTTGGCTGTGTGATGCTCCTTGTTTCATAATCTTTCTTAATAACTACAGTATAATCTCTAAGAATGACTACATTCAGAACAAGTATATACTTGAGGACTTTAGGATAGTCTGAGCAGGAGCAAGCTTTATTTCCCCTACCCAGACATAATATCAACATCAATAAACCCCAATCTCAATGGTAATGTATTTTAATAAAAATACCAGGTTAGGGTCTTCCACATATGGAAAACCCCACAGCATACTCCTCTATAGAGGGGCAATTCTTGAGAATGTGTGAGGCTCAGATTTATCTGAAAACTCTCATGCTTCCTCTGGCAACATTTACCCTCATCTCTTCAATTGTTATTTCTAGCTCCAGAAGACATGTTATCCAACTATATCATTGTACAGTGCTGTTATTGCAAAAATAAAGTACCAGCTTCCCCTGCCTTATCACAAAAAAATGAAAAGCTGACTTCAAGAAGACCTTTCCCTAACTTTTTAAAACAACGATAAAGATCCCTTCAACCCCCCCTAAAATATTCACCCTTAAATTTGTTGCTAGATACTATTTCACCACTGATTGAACAACAAGGCCCTCCCATTTCAGTGCTGGTGGTGTAAGGCACATCAGACCACAGTCTTGCATTTGTGGTAGGACTGTAGCTTTGCTCAAAATGTATGGCAGAGGACATTAAAGGGTCCCTCCTGGTCTAGCCATTTCAAATAACCATAAATGAATTCTCTCTTTCATAGTATGGGCTACAAAAAATAATTTTTCTGCTAAGATGGTCAAAAGTGACATCTCATCTTAAATTAGGAAAAACCCAAATGTCCCTCCAGCTAGACGAAATCATAATCACATCTAGGTTAGACTACTTGACATTACTAACTCACTGCAAGGTCCCTCTACATTTATCTCTTGGGGGAATATTGAGAAAACACCTTTTGGTAATTTGGTTGTTTTTTTATTGAAGGTCTGCTTTAATTCTGCAGGATCTTACTCATGGTTTTCTTTAGATCATTTACCGATTCAGCTCTGTGAAACTGTATAAATATCTTTGTTTAGTGTCGACTGCTCTAACCTTTAGCAAGCGTTCAGCATACATTTTCACAGTTTTTCTGGCTAATGAAAGGTAAACTCTATTCTTGGCAGAATTTTGCACTGCTTTGATAAATGTTTGGATAATGCATCTAAAATTAAATGAGCTGAATCTGAGATGAACAAGTTGAGAACATTTGTTACAGAATGACTTGCTCATCCTTGGCCATCTTAATTAAAAAAAAAAATTGTATCTTTTGTGTAAATACTTATTTCACTGTGGGGTTAAGGGGCAGCTAACAGTGGACCTACACCCTCACCGGACCAAACGTTCAAGGAAGGTTTTGGGTGCACTTGGAGCTGCCCTAGCAGAACTGCTTTGAGGTTTTCAAAAAACAAATTAAAGCAGCATTATCGCGAAAAATGGCCCAATGATAAAAATCCATATTAATATGCTGGATGGCGGGAGGAGGAATCACTTATACACCCAGAATCAAAAAAATCCAGCCAGGAAGAGAAAATCAGGGGTGACAGGCTCTGTCACCTCTGATACATTGAAGCTGTCACTCCTGGATTTTATTCCTGCCAGGAGAGAATAAACCACAAGCTTGGTGGGAATTTTATTAAGCTCGGGTGTATAAGTGACCCCTCCTCTCATTAACTGACGTGTTTATATGGATTTATAATATTCCACAATTTCATAATAGTGCTCCTTTGAGCTAAATCAGCAATTCAGACATGGCCGGGGTGTGCAAGCTGTGTGGTCGATCAGGAGGCAATCACAATCTCTCTGTAAGAGGGGTGTCAGGAGACACAATTCAGACACCACTTTAAAGTGAAAGCTGTCAACTGGTTCAACAGGTGTCTCTCTTCATCATTCCCATCTCCTCTTTTTCTCTATCTTTGGACATTTTCTTTGTTTTTCTTCTTTGTTTTTTACTTCCCTATTCCCAACTTTTCAACTTATTTTCCACATTTTGCTATTCTTTCTCTCATTTCTACATTTTATCCTCCTGTGTCTATACCTTCTATCCACCTCCCTTTCTGTTAACCCCATCTATTGCACATTGCTGCCATTATTTTCTCTCACTCTTCCTAGTCCTTTTTTTCTTACTTTTTCTTTTTTCTTGCCTTTCCGTGTCTGTATTTATTTTATTTAATGTGAACCTTTTTATTTTTCTATATTCCCCTTTATCCATTTATTTTCCAAATTGAAATAACATTTTATAAAACACAGCAAATCCTATATTTTTATAATAGGGTAAACCATCATCTGAACAGTTAATCATAAGCTTCATAACACTGAACACCTTCAGAAATGTCTGTTATACAGTGTAGTCCAAACAATAATGTCTTATTATTAACAATTTATAGTCTGATATCCACCATGGTAGACTATACTCACTAGAGAGAAATATAGTCTACCACGGTGTATATCAGACTATAAATTGTTGTTAATAAGACGAGCTCTGCATCTATCATTTTTTAAATCAGCTCCATCTCGCTTTCATTTACATATTCCTTGTTTTTTCTCTTTTCCAAATTCCCTCCTTAATCTCTCTTAGAGACATTGCAAAGAATGGTAGATGGATTGTGCTGTCATTTTACCATCTGTATTTTCTTTTTCCCATTTAGACATTTTCTTTCTTTTATGTCTTTTCCAAATTTTCTACCTCTCTTTTACACCTTTTCTTTTCAATTCGATTTTTTAACTGCTCTATTTGACTCTTCCTGTTGCCTGACTATTCTTTTTTTTTTCCACATTCACCTCTTCATCTTTCTGTTTTATATGTTCCTTTTTTCTCTCCATTCTCCTTCTCTTCACGTATGACCCTATGTATGGGGCACCATCCTGAAATTTTGCACAGGGTGACAATTACCCTAAGACCAGTCATAATTTCAGATTTTTCAATGCCACAAGGAAGTGCTTATGTGCACATTAACAATCAGCCCTAGATTTTACCAACTCCTGGCTGACCCAAGACATCCCTGCTGAGGCCCCCTTAACCATAATGCCAGGGCTATAGTATTGGGGGCTGGGGTTTCTTGGCTTGTGGGTACAGTGGGGCTGGGTACAGGTGGTTGAAAGGGAGACTAAGTGGGTAGGGATTGAATTTGGGTGTCAAAAGCAGCAGCCCAACTGGTCCCAAAGCAGTGCAGCCCACCGGGCATTGTCCCAGGTCTCCCTATGGCCAGATGATTGGGTTGGGTTTTTATACACAATTTTTTTGAAGACCTCAACTGTTTCCACCAATTTCTCCCCAACTCCTCATTCAATTTCAGGCAAAATTAATATTTATCTTCCATTTTACTTCAGGCCATCAGAAGAATTCAGAGACGAATGGGTTAACCTCTCCCGAAGGGCATGGACTGCAAGAACAAAGGCGTGTCTCTACCTCCCAGGCCTATATCCGCCTGGCTGACTTCCTTAACTTCAGTTTCTTTCTTGCAGTTGGAACTGGACTGCAAGGATGTAGCTGAACACTTCTCTCATTTACTTCTTGTTTTTAAAGGAATTTTGCCTTGGAAACGGGGGTTTTTGAAACCTGACTATTCCTGTGCCCTTATACTCCTCTGATCTGAATGGACCCACGTTGCCTCCGCAGCTAAGCTGCATTTGGATCAGGATGGTAAGGTAAGATTTTTGTTTTTTAAAAAAGTCGCACTCCTGGCTGAGAATTCCGTCACAGGTTTTTGTCTGGTGAGCCTGACAAGGGGGTGACCAAGGGAATTATTTTCCCTCTTTAATTGCTCTTTCCCATGTGTTAGTTGTGTTTTAGTGTAAAATTCAAAATGAGCGCGCCTTTGAGGGGATCGTTTTGTCGGCCACAGCTGTGGAAAGAAGTTTGGCTTGGCGAAGTAGCTAGCACCGCCGAAGTGACCGGTTCTCTTCAGGGGCACAATGCTCTGTTCTCGGCCTCCGCCGTGGAAAGATTTTCAGCTTGGCGAATAGCTAGCATCACCGATAATCTCCGATGGTTCTCAGCGGCACAGCGCAGTTTTTCAGTCCATCGTTGTGGAAAGATTTAGAGAGTCATTAAGAAGTATTGGCTACTAAAAAGTTTTTAAAGAAAATATTTTTTCCTCTGAGTTGAAGAGGATATTCTGGCTGCCATAGTCTCCCAGGAAGTTATGCGTTGGGGACGATTTATCCAGTAGGAACTCAGGTTCAGAGTCCTCTACACAAGGGGGTAATCAGTTACGGAGAAGATGGAAGGATGGTTTGTTTTCCTCCATTCTGGAGGATGTTGCGGAGCATACGCATTTTTCTAATCTGATCAATAGGGAATGGCAGAAGTCACGTAGTCAGGTAGTCATTCCTAAAGTCTTGATGAAGGTTTCAATTGAGTACGTTAAAGGGACAGATATCTGCTTTATCATTTTTCAGAAATCCATTGCTGAGAATAAATGTATCAAAACTACAGGGAGTCGTTCATGTGCGGCCTCCTCGTAAGCCACTTCTGCTGGTTTGGGACCTGAACTCTTTTGAATTATTGACAGATACATCATTAGGTTTATCATCTCTTAAGGTTATCTTTTCTAGTGGCAAAAACCTCAGTAAGGAGGGTTTCTGAATTAGCAGCTAATCAGTTAAGTCTCCTTATTTAGTGTCACATAAGGACAAGGTCGTCTTCTGCTTTAAACAGGATGTTCTTCCTAAAGTGGTTTTCATCTTATTGAAAGGGTGATTTTTCCTTCCTTATGTCCTACTCCAGTGTCCGATAAAGAAAGGATTCTTCATTCGCTGGATGAAGTGAAAGTGCTAAAATACTATCTCACTACTAAATAATATTTCCGTAAGTCGGACTCCTTATTTTGTCATACCTGAGGGTCCACGGAAAGGTCTTCCACCATTTGAGTCTACTATCAGCCGATGGATTAGAAAGGCAGTGTCTAAGTGTCTATATTCCTAAGGAGAAGGATCCTCCTTTTAGGACTACTGCTCATTCGACAAGAGCTAAGTATGCAAAGCTGTTACATGGTCTTCATTTCATACATTTACCAAATTCTATAAGGTCTTTGGTAGGAAGGAATTACCATACAGTAGTAATTCGATGGTTTTGGAATGTCTTATTCCTGAAACGAATAAGGGTTTTTGGAATGTCTTATTCCTGAAGGAATAAGGTTTTTGGGGATCCCACCCGAATTAAGGGAACTGCTTTTGGAGGTCCCATTTGTCTCTGAATTCTTCTGATGGCCTGAAGTAAAATGAAAGAGAAAAGAAAATTTTGTGAGTACTCACCTATCGAATTGATTTCTCTTCCATTTTTACTTCAGAACATCAGACCCTCCCTGTCTGCTAGGTTATTATGTCCATATCTTGGTTGCTTAGTTTTAGTGGAGTGGTAAATATGTAAATAGTTGCTGTAAATAATGATCAGCATAAAAAAAAAAAATGAAAAAAATTTAATGGAGAGAGTAGTCTTGTATTTTGTCTCCAGCCATTTGTTTCCAACAGGAGATATAGGTATGCCTCCCGGGCGGCTGGTTCTACTGCTTTTTAATTAAACTGGAGTGAAGGAAGTCGGTCAGGAGGATATTGGCCTGGGAGGTGGAGACACGTCTTTGTTCTTGCAGTCCACGCCCTTCGGGAGAGGTTAACCCATTCGTCTCTGAATTCTTCTGATGTCCTGAAGTAATAATGGAAGAGAAATTAATTCTACAGGTGAGTACTCAAGAAATGTTCTTTTTATTCACAAGACACAATTACTATTAAAAATCGAATCAGAAAATCATTCAACTTCTAATACCAACTGCTTAAAAAAAATGTCTCCTTATTTGTTGTTAACAGTCCACAAAACAACGAGACAAATTCTCATTATTTTATCTGTTGGAGGCCTCCACCACCAAAGAGAAACCCACCAATTTTTCTGTTTTTAAGGGTCCTGAATCCTCCATTTTCCTGCTAGAGGACAACTCAGATGACCATATTATCAATCAAATAACATCAATAACTCTCAATTATTATTTAATTATCTACTAAAATCTTCAATACTTTAACATGCAAAGATCACCAGAGGTATAAACCAGTGAAGACTATAACAGTAGGAGTAGAAGTATTGCATGGAGCTGGCAAATCTCACAATGAGTCCCAATTAAATAATGTATGTTACACAAGTGCAATTCAGTTCACATGTAAGTCTGTATAATCCTGTGTACTCCTTATCAGCTGACACAGCTTTTACCTTATTAGGTAGCAGGTGTATAATAGGGTGAAAAGCTGTGTCAATGGAAATATAGCTGAAAAGGAGCACACAGGACTTATATCTGAACTGAATTGTACTTGCATAAAGTTTAACATACATAATTTTAATAGTTAGATTTGCCACTTCTTGCAAAACATGTAATCTTAAATTATAAATCAAATGCAACAAAAATGTCTTCAGAAATATATAAAACAAAAACAGAATTCTTTTTCCCCTTATTTTTAATCCAGGGAAGAGATAAAATCACTACAGGAATCATTTACGAAGCAACTTAATGAGGCAAATGAAAAAGCCACGAAGCAGCAGACCACTGTAAGTCATGTGACCTTCCATTTATATTTTGAGTCTATTTTCCTTTTTAATGTTTTTGATCTATGTGTTCAGCCACTGTGCCTTTGTAAATGTACAGTAAAGGGCTTTGAGGTAGCTTTAAACCATTTTTGTTCATGTTTCATCTTAGTGTGCAAGGATTGGGAAGCACAGTGGCTGTTTAGAATTTAGGATTACTAGAATCCTACTTTTGGACTTTGAAAGACTCTCATTATAATTACCACCAAATGTGTTTTAAGTGATTTCCATTTATCTCCCCCAGAATTAAATTGGGATTGTTGTAAAAGGACTTCAGTTTCATTAACACGGATGCTGCAAGGCGATAAACAAATTAGTTTATTTGAGCTAAAACTTAGACAGAGTTTCCAATAGTATCACCATTTATCACTGTCTGGTGCCTCGGTATGTTCTTCCATAGCTGTTGGTAACACTTTTCTTTCCTTCATGGAGCAGGAGAGAGTTGTTTCTTGAGTTTAAATAAGTATAGAGAAGCAGGTTCTTACATAGGGCACTAAAACACAGGGACACTATCAATATAGGTAGGATTGTATGGGGTCTGGCCACTGGCCCTTAATAGCCTGCTGAAACTTTGCCTGACATTTAGGCGCTCAGTTTATCCTGGTACAGGCTACAACCCACCTCCATCACTCAACCAGCCACCCTAGCTCTGTGCACTCACTGCTTTGATGAGTTAAATGAGGAGGAAAAATGCATGCAGACATAAAATGGAAATATATATCCAAAAATTCCTCCCCCCAAAATAAAATGATATCCTTTCGAGCAAGGCGCCTAAACCCCCAACTGCTCCCCAGGTGCCATTGTTAGGGTAGCCCACGGCTCTGGGCATGTGTGCACGCACTGCTTGGATGGGTTAAATTGGGCAAAAAAAAATCTAGTGTGCGCACAAGCATAAAATGCTTATTTATTTTATGTCCAAAAATCATATTTGCATCTCAGTTTATTAAGTCCCTAGTAAGTCTCAAGAGGGGAAGAATACCTTGTGCTTCCCTACGGGCATAACAGCAACCCTGGAGTAAAGACCAGGTGAGGAATTCTGCACACATTTTCTGCTTCCCATGAAAGTTTAACTTTAGGGGGTACTTTCACTTACTGCCCATGCTCACCCCACAAACCTGTTTAGTTCAACTTAAAAGACTATGTTTGAGGGTGACAGATTTTAATGTCTGTGAATTATGTTGCCTAACAAATTACTTATGCTCAGTCATGTAGATTTTATGCTACCTACCATAAGACTAAGGCCCTTATTTATCAAGGGCTAGCGCCAGGTAGTGTCTGACGAGCGCCAGGTACCGCCAGCTAACGGCGGCTACCGACTCAAGTACGCCCGGCGGCGGTCACAATGACGCATTTATCACGCTAAATGAGGCTAGCGCCGGCGAGAGCGTCAGCTAGCGCGGGATTCATCATGTAGCCGACTGCAACGAACAGCGCCGCTACTAATCCCATCACAGCGCCAGGTATGACCTGTCGCTCCCTGGCGCTCTCCAATGCATTTCAATGGAGCAATCTTTAAATATTCATAATTAATTGTTTTTTTTTTTTGTTTTTGTTTTTTTAACTGTCAAAAATTCTGTGACCACTACGGCAATGTTAGATATTTATTTATTTTTTTTTCCTTAAAAATATGTGCAGAATTGATATTACAGGTCTGATATTTAATGTATTCATATTACAAAATGTTTAGAAAAACTTGTATAATTTTTACATAAAAAAAAATGGTTGTTTGGGGGTTAAAAACTACATTACACACATCGCCGCCAGCGCTCTGGGGTTTAAACAAGGAATTCACAGCGCGAGAAATTTTTGAGCGTGATTTGTTAATGAATCTGCAGCAAGCCGTTCGCTCTGGCCATTCGCTGTCAGGCGCACCCATACAACGCAGAACCTGTGAAACATCGACCCCTAACCCCGTATTCAACATTACCGCACACCGACTGAGTCGCTGTCAACAAGCAAACCCCGGCCAAGCACAGCGAATACTAGCTGGCGTTGTGAAAATCATGCTACTGGCGCTCATCTGTCGCTACCTGGCGCTATTAATGAATCGGCCTCTAAGTCATCCCTCCCCTCCCCCAGACCTTCTTATTCTCCATCGTTGACCAGGCTCCTACAGCAGCGTATCTAGGCTGCTTATGGTATTGAAAGAATCTCCACATTCCCTCCCTGCCCCAATTATTTTCCTCTATGCTCACCCCTAACATCCGTCCGCATTGCTTACACTTCCATCTCCTCCAAGTTTTTACCCCTGACCTATCATTCATTCAAGCCTGTGCTTAATTAGCAACATTCCACATCTCTATTTTAGAAACTCTTCAAAGTGGCACCTTAGGATGGCTGCCAGGGCAGGGGCATCTGGTACATATAGCATTTTCCTCCCCTCCAGCTAACCTTATTCTACTAATATATTTATTACTATTAGCTGTCTTTTGCATCTGCCCCAAGCAATTAAAAAAATCTGATTCTGATATTCCTTACGGTTTTGTATCTCACATTTGTTGCTGTACCCCCCTGCTCAATCAAAAATAACTTAACAAGCTAACAGTGTCAAGTATAGTGTATGACAATGAAACAAGATTCCAGGTCAACTGCAACCTGACCTCAAAGTATTCACTGCCCTGGTGCAGGTCCACAAACTTATTGTAGTTCTCACTTTTACTGCAGTATGCAAATATTTTGAATATTCAAGTAGCCCCAGACTATACCAGTTACCAAGCAATCAGCCCACAAATAACACTATAACACTACACCTAACCGTATTCAGTTGATTACAGTTTTGGAACTGCACCAGCAGAAATTTCAGGAGAAGTGTTTTTTTCTAAAGGAGAATCTTTTTTTTCTAAAGTAGATTAATAAAGAGTTCATGTTCTTCTTTTTGGCTGATGTTCCACTATCTTTTTCCTACAGTATAACAGCATTCATCGTCTACATGAATTGCTTTCACTAAGTAAAATAAATTGTGTTGCCAATTGCAAGTTTCTTTTAAAGTTTTTCTTTAAAAATAAAACTAGATTTTGTGCATGGAATCAAATGATCCACATATCAATACATTTTGTAACTTTGCATTCATTTTTCCAGATTAACTTCCTAAAAACTGAAATGGAACGCAAAAGTAAAATGATCAGGGATCTACAAAATGAGGTAAGAAGATGATGTGAAACTATATATGGTTAGGGCTAATTCATTAAAGGACCACTGTAAGCAACACAGCAAAAACAGGATCTTTAATCCCTGCAACATATCCTTTTTGATTTGTATGTAACATGTTGTGGATCCATGTACGACCCTGGCTAACTGCTGGAGGTTAGACATAATCTGCGATCTCCGATTCCCCAGCTCTCCATTTGTATTTGTGCATTGGGGTCTCTCTAACATGTGTAGCATCACACATACTGGGGAGAGGCGTGCGGTATAAATTACAGGGTCAGAAGACACTTCCTGTTTGCAGGCTGCCTGATGCTCCATGAGCCACCATCTTGGATGTTTAAAGGCTCATAACATGCAGTAGATGCAGGTAGGATGATTTTCAATGTGAGCAATGTACAGGGTGTGGGAAACATATAAGATATGGTCTTATTAAGGGTGAAGGTCCAGTTTAACCTTTGGATAGAGAGCTTTTTGGTCTGTTAACTCATCATAGTAAGCCTAACATAGGTCGCTCTCTGAGGTGTCTAAAATCACCCTACTATTAATGCTGACAGATATTACAGTTCAAGACTATTTGGTGGATGTATGTTTTGCTGCTTTTCTAAATCCACATTCAACCCCAATTCCCCATTGGGGATTTTAAAATCTCATGAGAACATATTTCATTATTATTTACACATTAGAAAAGATTGGGACAGTAAGAGGTACTAATAACCTAAAGGGTCAATTTTTAAAAAAGTAACATGACTGTATTAAAAGTGTAAGTGTATGTTAGAGAGGCATAGTCTCTCAGAAGCAAATTTGATCAGATGGGTCACCTATCTGTGAAACAATTATACAATCATGGCACACTTTGATAAGTGTTCTTCAGCATAAAATATAGCAAGGAGTATTCCCCCATCTAAAGTAAATCATAATAAAGATTTAGGCTGCCAATATTGGATGCTTTTGATCTCCTGGCCCTCAGCAGCAGCTTGCCATTAAAATCAGCATGAATTGGTGACTAGCAAATCAATGTATGGGCTCAGGAATACATCCATAAATCATTGCCTGTGAACACGGTTCACCTTTCAGTTCACAAATGCAAGTTAAAGATGTTGATATATTGCTTATTTTTGCATAATACAACACAATCCAGAAACTCATCCATTTATCTGTCCCAAAACTCAATATATTGGTATAAGATAATTGTATTACAACCTGGGCCACTTAGTAAAGCAGTCTGTAACTTGGATCTTTTTAAAAAAATTGTTCCATTTCAAAAGAAAGATTTGTATCTTCTTCTGTATGTGATTCTGAATTCAATGAAACCTTGATTGTTGAAACTGGATGACATGGCAAAATGGAGGGAGCAGAGAAAAATACAGCAAAATGTTAACAAATGTCTTTTCGTAATATGATAAAATAGTACAGGAATTCACAGACTAGTAATTGTGTATTGTGTTCTTAGTGAAATAAAACAGTTTATATAAAGGAATGTTTTCAGATCATAAATAGTGAACTGATTTGTAGAAAAAGAAGCACTTGTGATGGGGAAAGGATGCAGACATCACAATCAGCTGTGTATTAGCTGGTGACTGCTATACAACATAACACATCACGGTGCTGCTTTTGCTGCAATGTATAGCAGTCACAAGCCTGGTTATTTACAAAGTAGAAAAACAGGGCGCTGGCTGGTCTTTTATAATGTAAGCACATCACACATCTTACTTGTTACATTGTACAGTGTGAGTTACAGAGGAAGCAGCACAAGCTTTAAAAGTCCCGCCACCTCTATATCTATGTGTAGTTATTTTAGAGACTTATACAGTTTGTACAGTTTGGAGAAAAGCATGGAAAGAGGAAATATTATTGTACCATTTAAATATGTTAAATAACTGAATATAGTTCAGGAGGGAAGTGCTTTTAAGAAGACAATTAATGACTGAATAAGGGGGAACAACCTAGAGCTAGCTGGAGGGAAGATCAGGAGCAACTTCAGGAAATATTATTTTAGAAAAAGAGAGAGTAGATCCTTGGAAAACACTTCCAGTTGCAGTTTTTGAAAAATCAGCAGTAAGTGAATTTAAAGCGGACCAAAACCCATTGAACTTGAAATAAATGTGATCAAAGCTCATGCCAATACTTCCTTCTTAGTGTGCAGAACTAGAAATGGATATTTTTTTTTTCTTTTCTAATTGTCCTGGAACACTGCTTTTTTTGCTGTGCCTCTGTGTGAGAAGGCAGGCGATAAGTCATTGCATAAATGTGGCAATTACATCATTGCCACTCACAATAGTGGCAATGAATGGGGGAGGTGGAGCATGTGAGGACATTATGTGGGATTAGAGTGAAGCAGACGCAGTGAAATTGCCAAAATGTACTCTTCATGGGGGGAGCAATTCAGGGGATGTCAATTGAAAATAGGAGTTTTGGTCTGCTTTAAACATGCCTGGCATAATCTTACATCTATTTAAAGAGAGCATATACATACTAGGGTAGCCAAATGGTCTGCTTCTGCCATCAAGCTTCTATGTTTCTGTGTTCAGCACTTTAGCACAATGCAAAGCAAAGTAATTCCATTGTCAATGTTTCCAATACACAAGTAATTGATTAAATTGTACTTCACACTGTATAGGGAGGGAGGGAGGAGTTGTGGCTATACTCAAAATTTGGAACATATATTTTGTCATTGCAGGTCCTTAAAGGGGTTAAATTGACTTGCTTACAGTTTGCCCCATACAGTTTGTCAGGGGCTGAATCTTTAATGCACCAGCACTTTACTTTCCCTGACAAATCCTATTGAACTTGAGCCTTTCTGCTAACTCAATTTTCAGGAACCCCTGTTTGAATTCACAGTCCCCTATAGAGATACATTCAGGCAGCAGCAGAGCTGAGGACTCATCTTAGCATGAGAGGCCCAGCAGAAAATTAACCATTTGCTTGGATTGTCTCTTTAAATACGTTTAGAGATTGTGCCTTCTAATTAATTTCTGAAACTTTGTGTTGCTGTAGGGATACCTTACTGGCAATACAGCAGAAAAAGAGGTTAGTGGTAGAACATGTGGGTAGACATTTTATAAAATGTGGGGAGGTAAATATTCAATAAAACAGTGAAAAATAAGATCATGCTTTAAGATCCCTATTTGTTCTCCATGTTCCCTATTTCCTATTTTCATTATTCATTTATTTATTTTACCTTTCCTCTTCTCACTTTCCCACTTTTCCACTCTTCCATGTTACATTGTTCTCATTCTCTATATTTGCAACTAGCACATTATTTTTGTTGCATTCCTTTTCTTTTCCCCTATACACCCTTTATCTTTTTTTGGCTCATAATGTTTCTCATGCTTCCCATTCCATTTTCTTTTCTTTTTTTCTGTGCATTTTTCTTTCTTTTTTAAACTGTGTTTTCTCACTTTAACCATTCCTTTTCCTCTCTGCCCCATGTTCCCTCTCTTGCTTCCTATTGCTCTGCATTGTAATTTCTGGGTCAGAAGCTGACATCGTAGATTTTAGACATCTGCATATTCATTTTTTTTTCATTTTGTCAGGAGAGTATGATCCACTATTCTTATATATTAAGTATGGGCAGGAGCTGACATCTGGTGACCTCTGCATATTTAGTTTAGTGCATACGTTTTGGGTCAGAAGGTGGGAATCACTTGTGTGCTGCATATAAATATTTGGTTCAAAAGGTAGGAGCCACTTTACTTTTGATTTTAGATTTTAATGCTGGGAATCTGGTAACATTCTGCATTTTCTGTTTGATGGGCACCAGCAGAAGTGCATGTTCATACACCCAGATACACATGTGCCACCTACAGATGTGCATGGTGGTTGGGCAGTTAGGTAGGTGGGTCAGTGGACAGGAGGGTGGGCAATTAGGTGGGTAGGTTGCCAGTAGGAAGGTAGCTGGGTGATCCCCAGGTGCTCATGCCCACACCCCTATCTTTGCTTTGCTGCTCCTCATCTCTAATCCACTGCACCTGTGTTGGCTGTAATGGTCAGTGAGGTGTCCAGCCATTCAATTAAAACATAACTTTTAATCCAAATGTTTAAAATATCGTAATCCACATAAAGTGCAATTGTCCTTGTGCAAAATCAAATCATCAAACCTAATAATATACATGCCCAGACCTTATAAATTTGTGCCCCACAGCGGGAACTCTGTGATGCGTTTCGGCATACGGTTGCCCTTTAAACATACACCAGAGCTGCAGGGGTAGGTAGTCAATTGGCTGGTAGGTGGCTCGGTAGGTAGCTGGATCAGTGGGCAAGTAGGTAGGTAGATGGCTCAGTAGGTAGGTAGCTGGGTCATCCCCAGATGCTCAGGTGAACACCTATCTTTGTCTTGCTGCACAAACCTCCCTAATCCACTGCACACTTGTGTGGCTTGTGGTAATTCTGTGGCTCCACAAATATTCCTGTTGATGGAGCACAGAAATGGCTGCTGGGGATATAAAAAAATGCTGTGGTCGCACTGAATTGAGAGCCAGGTGCATGTCACCTTCAATACGGACAGTGCCACACTTCTCTCGGCTGTCCCTGCTGTCAGCTGTTCCTGCTCACTGATGCTTCATCAGTGCCCATCACTGAGGCATGGAGGAGGCATCAGAGAGCGAGAACAGCCGAGAGCAGTGCTGGACACCGCCGCTGTAAGTAGGCAATGCACTTATTCAGGTGGCTTTAATGAAGCTGATGGAGGGCTGCACACAGGAGAGGAGGGCAGGGTACACACATGGGAGGGGGCAGGCTACACAGGCGAGGGCATTAGTTGAATAATAAGTGGTGGATGTCTACATGTCGAGCAAGCTCAAGCTACTTGATGTGTATGAAGGGGAAGGTATGGGGGGC
Source organism: Gastrophryne carolinensis (assembly GCA_027917425.1). Lineage (NCBI taxonomy): Eukaryota > Metazoa > Chordata > Amphibia > Anura > Microhylidae > Gastrophryne > Gastrophryne carolinensis. Next base: position 107,168,294 of record CM051241.1, on the reverse strand, counting down.
CGGGGAATTGGACCACATTACACATAACAGGGAGCTGACAGCTACAACACCATATAGGAAGTAACCATAGATATTTATTTTTTAACTTAAGTATATCTTTAATTTTTTTGCTAAGTCATTTGATTAAATGTTTTTAGTTTTAACTAAAGTAATTAACTGCATCTGCAACTTTCGTTTTCATGGCCACCTTTTGATAATGGAGTATTGTCCAGCACACAAAGCGATACTGCACTCTTTGCTCATTCTGGATAGCTAGATCTTCTACTCATTGTGATCTAGTTTTTTGTCTGTGAATTAATCAATAGCTTCAACTACTTGTCTAGTACAGACATTCTATTAAACAATCTTTTTGCCTATTGACCCTATAATAACGTTTCCTCCTGCTTGCTTCTCTTGTCTGTTTTAAAATTAAACATTTGCAAGATGAATAGTATGAGACAAAGAATTTGAAGCGCCAGATGTACAATTTTTAGAATGTGTCAGAAGAGTTTTTGCAAATGCTATTTTAAAATATCTCTCACCATTTCAAAACTATCAGATATAATCTATGGAAACAACTTCCAGAAAGTAAAAATAAAGTAACCACAAAAGTTATATGCAAATAATTTCGACTTTTGTTGGGGACTTCACATCCCAGATAGATCCTTTCTTACAGTAGTTTGTTTTTCTCAACACTAGATAATATATAAGATTTATATTGATATTGTCAGAAAGAAGTATATTGGCAATGCAAAAGTGCATGCATCATGCTTCATCTGCTCTGTACTGCTTTGTAGATTATCCTTCCCGACAAACAGCTGCTGCCTGATCCATTGTCACCACCTATAATGACTTGGGATCTCTTGGGATCTCATTGAATCCTTACTGCGGGACTCCTCTGACTCGCTACCAACTTGAGATTCTTGTCAGCATTGATTCTCTGCTGCCTTGCAACCACATTAAAATCTTAGCTAATCTTCATTATTGCTGCCTGGTGCTTAACCCTAGTGCAATGGTACTTGCTACCACCTTATGATTCTTACCTGTCAAAGCTTTCTCGCTCTTTGCTATGACTGCAGATCCTTCACTGCAGCCTTCAAATTCTTGGCGCCAGCTTGCGTTACCTTGAGAACCAGATGAATAACTGCTGACAGAGCCCACTGGCAAGTTAGCAAAGACATAATGCAAAGCTGGAAAAGTGTGGCACATATATGTGTACTACTGTATGCTGCAATGTGCTAATGTGATTTCACCTCAATGGAAGCACATGGGGCCCTAATATGACATTGTCAATTTAAGGTTAGGGAATATGACTCATAATTGTACCTCATTTTGACTATTTGAATTTCAAGATCTGCCAAGGTGCAGCCTGGATTATAAAAAATGAATTTATATACATCTGAGGTTTTGCACAGTAGCAGGAGATTTAGATCAAGTAAGCTTGTCCATCATTTGGAGTGATAAGGGATGATACTGATAATGGACTCTAGCTTGTGCACTTAATAGTTTAGAGCTTTATCAGCAGAGATGGATAAAGGTCATCGGAGATAAATCAAACCTTCCTGAATGCATCTCTACTGGTAGGTAAATAAAGCAGGTGAAACAAAATCTGCAGCATGATTATAATATTACTATTATTAGGTAAATTCTTCCTCCAAATACCAAGTGCTGTAAACAATGCATATTAAAATTGCAAGCCTTAAAAGGGTTAGTTAATTGTCAATATTGGAGATGGGTGGAATATCTTTAAACGTATGTTGCAGATGCCCCAAAAGTGCAGATAGGGAGATGGGGACCTACTGTAAGGCTGAGATGGCCACCAAATAGCAGCATGAAATCAGAATCTGTGTGTGGTGGCTCTAGAGTGTCTGGGAAGCCTCCAACAAAAAGGTATAAAACAATAATCATATGAAAACCATTTTATTAGTCGTTCTATGCTATTTATCTATCTGACTTACACACTCATTTTATTAGTGACGCACTGAAAATTTGTTTGCCATCATTCTCCCAGCAAAAATGAAGGGACTTAAATACGGCAAACGCAGCCTTCACCTGGCGAATAGGTCATTTTTAGCATAGTAAATGTGGCAGACTAGCAAAAGCACAGTGAAAGGCTGGTGAATGCTTTAGATCACCCCCTATATAGGCTGTATGGACCTCTATACATTGGGCAGACACTCAAATTTAACAGTGTGTAGTGCCCATCTAGTGTTTCTGGTCACTTTATATTCATACTCGTGGTTGTCTTAATTTTGGCTACTTCCCCAAATACTAAAACAGTCCATCAATCGTAAATATTAAAGAGGTGGGGGCACTCCCTCACTCTCCACACACTGGATCTTATGTGGGTGCACAACCTCAAAATGGGGTGTTCCCCTCACACCATCGGCAAACACATGCAGTGAAGTGAGGTGCTGCTTTGCCTCCCTCCTTCTTAGGAGCCCAGCAACCTTTTTCCAACAGATGGAACTGCTCCAATTAAGTCTTTCATGTGGGTTACCTTTTCTGTATCTGCTTGACTGCACTTTATTGAGGAAAGACAGCTAGATTGCACCATCTACCAAAGAATTGCCAGTGGTGGGTGACAATAATATGGGGCTTAAGAGAAAATGGACGATTTTTGTGACTATTGTGGCAATATTAATTGCAGAAGGCAGTTAAGAATGGAAATTTGTCATTAGAATTAAGATGTTCTGCCTTGGACCTTGGAAGTGACAGCGAACATAAAGCCAATCTTGGCTTACATTCTATGAGTAATTCATTCAAGACTGGTAAAGTGTCAGCATGGAAATTTTCTTTCTGAAACTTGATTTAACCAATAGATGACATTCAATAGAATGAGAGGTTATTCACATTCCTAAGACCCTCCCCATTCCATATTCAATATCAATGCAGTGCATTTGGAGAGGCTTTCTAACTCTGCATAAATGGGTATTGCAATGTAGCAGGTCTTCAGGTGAGGTGCAGCATTTATCCAGTGGATTAAACATTTTAAATACCTAGTAATGTCCTATGAATGAATCTTTGATAAGAGGAGGCCTGGGGAGCTTTAATCATACAAGATGAAAAACATGGTAAAACAAGGGACTAAGACCTTCTACACCAGGTATCTCTGTTCTGATAAAATAGATACATCGGATAGTGGATTAAGTTTAACATTAACAAAGACTTTAAGATAGGACCTTGATTGGACCTATCAATCAATAGATTGCCACTACCAATAATATATATATAAAAAAAAAAACATTTATTTTGCCCACCGCTTTATTTACATATAACAGTGGGATTTCCCATTTCTGCATCTTGTGCATTTTTCTTCTGCAACTTTGCTCAATATTTATTTATTTATTAATTTTGAGGGAGTGCCCCTAATGTTTGGTGATTTTCATAAGATGTATCCATATTTTTTGTAATTAATACCACCACATAGCACTTGCACTTTCATCTTTTTATCCGATATTTCATAACTGATGACATGCATCAGTTTCTATCCATCATACAACATAGTTCGGGGTATGCTTGGATCTAGCAGAATTGTTGGATAAAAGTCTTAGCATCCAGTCAATAGGAGAGGCGGATGTTCTGTCAATTCCCTCCCCTCCTGGCCTCCCCAGCGTCTATGGGAGCTGAATGAGCTACAGATGGAGGAGTCTGGCTCTAGGAATTCTGCATGTCTATTCTGATTGGACACAAACACATCACCCATGCCCCTTCCCTGAATCAACTATGCCATTGACTGGTAAGCTTTTTTACACCATGCCATTGGCTAGTAAGTATTTCCGCTTCATAGTGCACGCGTGCACATGAGTCTGATGTTGTGGGACACAATACAATGGATACCGGCACCCTATATTAAGTGTAAGTCTAATACCCCCCCATAGGTATGACTAAGGGGCGGACACCCTGAAATGCATCAACGAGTGGGGACCGCACGCTTGCAAGCACTGACTACCATGGGATGAATACATGATTTTAACTAAAAGCTAAGTAAAACTTATGTTTATTATTACTATGTTGTGCTACCTGTATACGTATTGATTAGTGATTAGACAATCTCATTGGTAGTTCAGTGATTATCACACTGTGAGCTCTGGGTAAATTGGCAGAAGTGAGGGGAGACTGCCCCAGGGCAGACTTGGACCACTGGATATCAAGGCTGTCCCATCCTACAAAGCCGCTGCTGCCAGTTGTGCTGTTTTTCGCTTGCCATTTTAATTATAATTAAAACCTCTTTGGTTGTTAATTTACGAATTTGTAAAGCGAGAACTTTAGTGAATAAAAAGAAACGCATGTAATGCCTAGAAACTTCTTTACCTGAAGATCTATGCCATTGCAAAGTCCCAAACCTAATTTAAACATTAAAAGTTCAGGACAAGTGAACACAGGTTACATAATTAATAAGGTTAAAAAAGACCTATCCATCAAGTTCCACTAAGGGACAGGGTTGGGGAACGTTATTTTGATTATTTACTGATAACCCCTAATAGTAAATGTTAATTTCATTTTCTTCTAAAACATCATCTAATGCTTTTTTGAAGCTGTCAGTTGCTGTAACAAGCTTTTGTGGGAGGCTATTCCACTAATTAATTGGTCTTATTTTTAAAAAAAAGGATTGTTGCCCCTAGTCTTTAGCTGAAACTGTTTTTCCCCATATTTGGTACTGGCTTAGGTGCCTCCTCTTAATACTAAATAGATATAATCTTCATAACTAAGATCCTTTATTTGCCTTATCAGTTTAGTGGCTCTCTTCTGCATCCTTTCTATGAACTGGTGAGGGTGCACCAGTGCCTTGTAAAGAGGCAATATTACATCTCTATCCCATGATTCTATGCCTTTTAATGCATTATAAAATATTGGTAGCCTTGGAAGCAATAATTGAATACTGTTATTTAGTCTGCGGTCTACTAGTACTTTCAGCAAGTGACTCTCCCAGCTTTATTTCTAAAAGGCTTTCTTTTTCACCCCACATTAATGGTGATGAGTTTATGGCCATCAAGGTTGGGGTCCTATTTCTGAACAAAGTTCTCCATAGGATATCCTTTGGAAGACAACTTGAAGTCGATACCGCTATTAGCCCTAACCTGAGTATTACAATCGGAGGGCCACAGGCTACTGCTTCCCATTGTCCATTTTAGTCAGTGCAGGTAGATAACATGCAGGCCTTCTTGGCTGGAGCAGTCCCCGTGGTTTGACTGCAGGTTCACAGCTGTATTCCACTGGATGGACCACTGACAGGATCTGCTTTATGAAGTACCTGGGACACGTGAGCCACATATAATATGTTTGATGAGCATCAAGTGGAGCTTGAATATTTTATTTTGCATCATATTAGCTACTGCATCAGCTCAACTTGAACCACCCTACTGGACTTCCGGCAGAGGGATATTTATTTCCCCCTTCAACATTTGGCAGTCATTTTTTTCAAAAGATTTTTTTGGGGATGTAAGTTGTGCATGGCTGAGGTGTGGTGGTGCCTTGGTGATTTAACAACCTTGTTGATTTTAGTGTCAAGGAGGGTTAGGACAAGGGAAATTCTTTGGGAGTGTGGTTGTGATTTTTTGGACTTGTATGGATGAGGAAAAGTTTCACCTTTTTCTGACTTTTACAGCTTATAGGAACCATTTTTTTTTTCCTTTCTTCCTTAGTTGCATTTGTCTGGATTCATAGCTGTCTGCTTATTTTTGCAGTAACCTGAGGTAATTAGTAGCTCACTCACTTTAATCCTTACAGCTCCAGTATTCTTTTAGGTCTCTACTCTCCCAGCTTTACCCCCTTCCGACATATGTGGACTGCAGATTTTTACACCCCAAGTCCATTATTTTTAGAGATAAGCGAGCGGGTTCGTGACAAACTTTGCAAGTTCAGGTCCACGAACACAGATTTTAGCCAGAAGTCTGTGGACAAGTTGGGCATTTGGGCTGCTGAGAAGCCCATGAACCAGCTTTTAGCCCTTAGTGGCGACGGTGAGTGAGGGGTGCCCTTTAACACAATGAATGTGCAGCAGAAGCCACAGTACACTTACCTGAGCCAGCAATTAGGGTTGGCATTCGACGGCAGGAGCCACAAAAAGAAGGCCACCCTCATTAGTGTGGATGCTGGCAGCAGCCCTCACTCGCCACCTGCCTGCTGCGTCTTTTTTTTTTTTCAGTCTCGGACTGATTCCGCCTCTGGGGACCCCTTGATATCCCACCAACAGTCGACCTGCATATGTATGTGTGGGTCATTTTTGTGTCACTAAGTTCGAGCCTAAAACATCTTCAATAGACTGCACTGTGCTTCATGTCATGGTGTCATCTGCAAAAATAGAAACAGTGCCATTGATTCCATCTTTTATATCCTTTAGAATTATATGATATTGAACAAGCTGAATGGTGGGCCCAGCTCTTATTATTATAGACCTTAGAAAACATTTCACAAACAATCCCTCACCCATAATAAGTGTCAGTTCTGTGCAGAACATTTATAGTGATTTCTGCTGACTTAGCAAGTTTTGTGGGAAAAAAGTACAAAAGGAATGCTTATATTGCTGCAATGTTTTTTTTATAAGGCCTATAATATAAAAACATAACATTTTCAGAAGTTTCTAATAGCTTTCTTTTAACCACAACTACTACAGAAAAAGGAATGGAGCTGGCACCAGTAGAATATAATTATTAGTAAATGTGGTGCAATGCTCTGTTTGTGACTCCATACAATCAATGGCTAAAAAGAACTCAACAGAGTCTTATAACTGCACAACACCAAATGTATGGTAAATGGGTAATTTTATTAATTTGTTGTAAATTCTAAAACATAGCTAATTTACATCAAAGACACATAATTTAAAAACATGGAAGACATGCTAAAATCTCATCTGCCAGGAGGGGGCGCTGCTGGACCTTACTGCCATCATGAGTATTAATAATATAAAGTGCAATATATCAGAACCTATTAGAAAATATTAAAAAATACCTCATCTATCTAATAAAGTGCTACGTGCTTATCCCAATAGTACATCAATTCATAGTGAACAAATGGGTGCAAATAAGAATAACAGTTTTATCATCAAAACAGTACAGCACACAAATCAACAGCAAAAACAGTTCAGAAAGACAATTACTTATCGATCCAAGTGTGAACAGCCGGCAGAGAGCGTCCCCCTTCCTTATACGAGCCCACGTGTTCCGAGACGGGTGTCTCTTTCTCAAGGCAGGATATCCTGTAATTGTCTTTCTGCACTGTTTTTGCTGTTGATTTGTGTGCTGTACTGTTTTGATGATAAAACTGTTATTCTTATTTGCACCCATTTGTTCACTTTGAATTGATGTACTATTGGGATAAGCACGTAGCACTTAGTTAGGTAGATGAGGTATTTTTTAATATTTTCTAATAGGTTCTGATATATTGCACTTTATATTATTAATACTCATGATGGCAGTAAGGTCCAGCAGCGCCCCCTCCTGGCAGATGAGATTTTAGCATGTCTTCCATGTTTTTTAATTATGTGTCTTTGATGTAAATTAGCTATGTTTTAGAATTTACAACAAATTAATAAAATTACCCATTTACCATACATTTGGTGTTGTGCAGTTATAAGACTCTGTTGAGTTCTGTGTGGGGAGTTTTTCTAGTGAGGCACCTCCCACTTTTTAGCTTTAAACCACAACTCACGCAATCAAGCCAGATTTCAATCCAGTTACTGTAGTAGGAATGGAAAAAAATGCCCACTCTTTTCTCATTTAAATGGGATTTATGGGCGAATTGTCCAGTAAAAAAAACCCAGTCAGTTTCCATGTTAGATGGAATGCTTTAAAAAGACCCATTTTGTTTGACAGCAAATACCTGAAAAAATACAATTGAAAAATAAGAAATCAGGCTGTATATAACCAAAAATGCCAAAGAAATTACCAAAAACAAATAAAAAAACAAACACCCAGCAAGTTTTAATCTTAAATGGGATGCCTTGAATAACCACATTTAGAAAAACAGTTAAAACCTGAAAAACTACAATTAAATAATAAAAAGTAAGGCTATTGTTCATGAGATAAAAATAGTATCCAATGGAAAATGGTTAAAAAATTACCAAAAAAAAAAAAACAAAAACCTGCAGGCAGTTTTAACCCTTTAAATGCCAGCCTACCTGGAGATTTTGTCACCCTTTGTTGCCAGACCATTTTGCACTACACGTGTTCAACTGTGATTTTTAAAGGGATTTCCAGAGATTTTCCAGGAAAATTATATATTGGGGGTCTGGGCTTTAACATGAAATTTCTTGTTTATAATTTTTTAAGTAAATTCTTAATATTTTGGGGTGAAATATGTGCGAAAAAATAAGAAAAAAATCTATTTTTTACAATTTGTAGTGTTTTTTTGTAATACAAACTGTAAGTTTGTCAAAATCTTATTGCATGGGAAATCCCAATTTCTCCCGGTTACAGTGGTACCACATATGTATTGGTAGACACTTTTTCCTGCCCAGGAGACTCCCCCAAACTGAAACGGTGTTTTAGGAGATTTTCAGTTAAACAACTATGCTATGCGCTATGTGCACCTTGCAGTTTTTCAAGAAAAACAACCCTTTACATTTGAAATACCCCCACAAACTATATATTCTCTGGAAGTACACACCAGGCTTGTTGATGTGGCCACAGTTTTCTGGAAGTAATCCCACAATGAATTCTTTGGTTACGTAGAGTTTCCCTAAAAAAGAATAAGAAAGCAGAATCAAACTCACATTTTCCTAAAATAAACTATATACAAACAAGAAAAAACAAGTTAAATCTGTAAAAGTAAGGTCCCCCGAACAGAACAATACCCAACATGCATAGATACTGTCAAGGAAAAAGTTGCCAAACATCCTAAAGTAAAGCATGTGCATAAGGGTAATTTTACTGGAAAATTTAAGCTCTGCAGACAAAGTGCGCACCTTGTGCTTTTTCTACAGAAACATCCCTTTACATTTGAAATATCCCCCACAAACTAAATATTCTCTGAAAGTACACATGTTAAGCTTTCTAGTTGTACCCAGCTTGTTGTAGTAGCCTCATTATTTTAGAAGTAATCCCCTGAAGAATTCTTAGGCTGCACAGGGTTTTCCTAAAAAAAAAAAAAAAAAAAAAAAAAAAAAAAATTATTAAAAAAAACAATATAACAGATTTTCTACTAGCCACTTTTAACCTTTTTAACTGCCAGCCTACTTGAAATTTTGTCACCCTCTGTTGACAAGTCATTTTTCACCATGTTGCGCTATGTTTAACTGTGATTTTTGCAGGTATTTCCATGAAAAATATATATTTTTTTTAAGACAGAGCTTAGGCTTTAACATGAAATGTCTTGTTTGTAATTTTTCTATTGTTTTTTAAAATATTTTTGAATAAAAAACAAAAATAAATAAAAAAAATATTTTTTTAGAAAGTTGTCTCTTTTTTTTAAATTAAACATTTATTTTATTAGAAACCCATATTGCATGTGAAAGTCCTATTTTTCCCGATTACAACGGTACCACATATGTATGGGTAGCCCCTCGTTCCTGCCCAGGAAACCCACCAACCTGAAAAGAGCATTTTATAACATTTACCCTCTTCTCGGGGGTGGGGTGGAGCCTGTTTTGGGGGGAATTTTAAGGCCCCCCAGCCTGCTGGCTTCAAGCACGCACAGCCAAATGGGCATTGGGGAGGCAGGGACACAGAAAAAAAGTTATTATTATTATTTTAATAATTATATATTTTTTTAATATATTTTAATACTTACCTCCCATGGATCCACCCCAGAGCACTGTGTCCCACGCTGATCACTTAGGATTTTATATCTGCTGGGTGACAGGTAACAAAGGGTTAATTAAAAAAAATAACAGGGCCCCCCCCCCTTCCAGGGTGGGGGACCCCATTTTTTGGGGAGTTAAAAAAATCCCCCACAAAAAATGGTGTGAGGTCCTCCCTACCCAGCATTACCAGCCCGGAAACCAGCTATGGGGCTTGTAGAACAGAGCACAGGGGCCAGCTTTGGTGGCACCCCGCCCTGCAGGCTACAAGCACCAAAGCCTCATATCCCCGGGCTATTCTGCCCCCCGGGCTTTGGGGAGGCAGGTAATGGGGGGCCGGGGGTTAATGACAAGTCACCCAATAGATGCAGGTGACTTGCCAGCCCCCTAAGCCTTGTGAACTGGTATAAGGGTATCATGGACCCCTTACAAGTTCACAAAGGGTTAAATTTAAAAAAAATTTAAAAAAACACAGATAATACATTTTTATTAAAATTATTTTTTTAATACTTACCTCCCATGGATCCAAGAGCACTGTGTCCCACGCTGATCACTCTGGCTTCTGCTCTACTGCTACTGCTGGAAGCCTTTTATAGCTGCTGGGTGACGGGTAACAAAGGGTTAATTTAAAAAAAAAAATGACATAGGGTCCCCCCTCCCGGGGAGAGGGACCCAATTTTTGTGGGAATTGTAAGCGTTAAAAATCCCCAAACAAATTACAGGGCCCCACCCCACCCAGCATAACCAGCCCAAGGACCAGCTATCAATGGCAAGTAACCCTAAGCCTTGTGAACTGGTATAGGGGTCTCATGGACCCCCTACCAGTTCACAAAGGGTTAAGTGTAAAAAAAAAGACACTGAAACAGAGAAAAAAAAGTATTTTTTTTTTAACACTCGCCTCCAATCCTGTGTCCCGCAATGATTCAGCTGCAGATGACAGATGCCAGGGCTGATCACTGGAGGGGGCTGGGGAGGCAGGGGACTACATCCCCCTACCCTCCAACCCCAGGGTGAACAGTAGACCTGGCCAGTTCGAATGAGGGGTAAGGTGAGTGTTAATTTATTTTCCACGCTAGCAGGGGGGAACTACGGGCTTGGCACTTAACGGTCGGAGAAGCAACCCTGTAGTACCTACGGGCTTGGCACTTAAAGGGTTAAAGCTTAATGGAATGTAATTAAAAGTCACGTTTAATAAAACAACTATAATGGAAAAAATACATTTAAAAAATACAAAATCAGGCTATTGTTCATTAGAGAAAAATTGTATCTAATCAAAAATGACAAACAAATTACCAAAAATAATAAATAAATAAATCTGCAGGCAGTTACCTGCATTGGGAATTAAACATTAAACATGGAAAAAACTCCTTATTTGAATTTTCTTGCTTGAGTCCTTTCCCTACCCTATTTTGTGCAGGGCAGTCACCCAGGTGTTATTAGAACCCCAACACCTGTGCCCCCAAAATTTTTTTCTTTCTTGGTGTATTTCTTTAGTATTCTGTGGTTATTTTGAGTACTTTCCCTAGCCCATTTTGTGCTGGGGTATCAGCCAGATGTTACCCTCTAGAAACCCTCTAGCCTTCTAGTCCTCGCTAGCCCCTTTTTACAGCCATTTTTGGGCCCCAAAGTGCAGGTCCCTACTGACTTCAATGGGGTTTGGGGCCCCAGACCCAATCCTTGGTGGCAAGTTTGGCCGAACTTGGCGAACTCAAATTTCAACCGACCCACTCATTATTGCCAATCAACGTAGTACTACTTATACAAAAGAGCAGGCACAGCTTTTAATATTGATAACTGAGCATGCTGCCCGACCCATCAAGCTACTAGAACATGGGCCAAACAAAATTGACAAGGGTCATAAGAAAGGGGCACAACTCCACAAAAAACATAAAATAATATTTTATTAAATGTTACACTATAGCAAAAATAAAAACACACATGCAACACAAAGACACTGTAAAAATCAATTAATCCACTATCCCTGGAGAAGCCGTAGCGGATCGACAGAACGCGTGGGGTCTCCTGCCTTCAATCCACTGCCTGATGATTAGTCACATTTGACCACAAGGACAGTATGATCTTTACTTTTTCTTTCCAGTGATTGCTTACTACCTCAGCTCCCTTAACCAGCCCGGCACTAACAGCACTTTTGTGTATTGGGTTTACATTGGGGGTCTCATCCCCTGCTTTACTTGATGAATATAGCCTCCTTATCTAGCATTTGCACTTTAGATTTGATTGATTGCACAGGTTTATAGTCTTGATGAATTATTTGTAGTAATTACCTTTTTATACTTGTATTTTTTGCACAAAGTGGAGTAATTGAACACTCACCTGAATAATTACAAATATTTTTGTGGAGCTATTTAATACTGATTTCTATTTGTACTTTTTGATACCTTGTGGTCTTCTATAATATGGATTGCTAAGTATTTTAGCATCACAGGAATAGTGGATTAATTGATTTTAACAGTGTTTTTGTGTTGCATGTGTGTTTTAATTTTTGCTATAGTGTAACATTTAATAAAATATTATTATTTTATGGTATTTGTGGAGTTGTGCCCCTTATGACCCTTGTCAATTTGGTTTGGCCCATCAATCAGCTTAGTCTTCGCAGCTTCTGGCTTTAGTAAAACTGTGCTCTTACCTGGTTTTGCGATATAGAAAACCACACAGGGGTATTAAATATGTAAATTATTGTCCATAATAGACATTTTATGAAATATCCCATATCAGTCTCTAAACTAATTTACAAGTGCATGATTTGTTTTTTAACTGTGCCTTATATTGAAAACAATCAAGTTTATCAAAGGAAACAGAAGAGAAGCTGCCACCCCAGTTCTAACAAGTGCCATTGTGGTATATCCACTCTGTCTCTCCATTACTGCACTCTAACTCCAAAACTTTGATCAAGTGAAGACTCCTTCACCATTTTGTGGTCTCCCCATAGGAGAAATTGTCCTAGTGCTTCAATCTGGCTCTACTGCCATATGTGATTTTGAAGATTCCCCTGGTAATTGAATGAATATGGGCGCTGTGCTGCTATAAAGTGGGATGTGGATTATGTTCCCACTGTTGAGATTTCTATTAAATGAGCCCAATGGAATTACTGGACAAGTTACAGGCAATTCTTTTTCAGGCCTGTGGCTGTATAAAAAAAATGACTACACTAAATCAAGTAAGTGTGGAGAAAGGAAACATAAATGCTACTATAAAGCAAAACATCCCATTAAATAATAAAACAAGAATAAATACAAACTAACAATTATGCAATCCATCATGTTAAACTAAAATGAAAATACTGGCTTGGCACATTAAATGTGAAGATTTTAAGATAATAGGCTTATCTCATTCTGCTTTATTATTTATAAACTGCAAATTAGTGTAAGGCAATTACAAATCTCATTACACCACACAGCAACAATATGTATATTGTTGACTGTCTTTTACTTTAGCTGTAATTCAGTCCAGGAAATTGATGAACAATTGTGGGAAAAATATAAAATTCACTAAATGATGACCTAGTCATCTGAGTGGCTCTTCCAACTTTTTTTGCTAAGGTCCTTTATTCTAGTTTGGTAAGCCTGAAATGTTTCAGCGTTATCACTTTGATTCTGTGATATTGATTCCAGTCAGGAAAGAAGCCCATCTTCTCAAATGGAATGATAAAACTTGCCTGGGGCTATGTTGATGAAGGTTTCAGGAGGCACCAATTATCTAGGTCAGGTTTCTCATCTTGAAAAGGTGAGTATAATTATTTTATTTGACCACCATTGTCCTTTAAGCTACTGTAAAGGTAAGGAGACAAACTATGCCCCAATGCACATACCTAGGAATGGACAAATCCATCACATCACACCCGCACAGGAAATGATGATTAGTCTGACAAATGACAGGGTGAGGGTTTCCTAGTTTTTTCATCACATGTCCCTTTACAGTTTTGTTCTACATGTTTTTTTCTATCCTAGATCGGATGTGATTTATACTCTAATACGCACTCTGGACACCTATGCTTTATCTCCTAGGATTTGTTCTGCCCTTCAGTGGCAATGACAATTTAGTTACTTCCACAATATATTACTTTTTATTGGTTTAATGTTTCAGCAGATCATTTTCCATGTATTGACATCATTGGAAATGTACAAGTAGCCTTCCCATGGCAAATCTTTTGACCTCAAAATAGAGAGATATTCATGCAGATGGCAATCAGGTTGGTTTTGTTTCTCTACCTGTTGTCGTGGAGTAAAACTCATACTTCCCAGTGCTGCAGGATGGGTTGCCCCAATCCATGAAGCACTGTAGGCACTGGCCTTCATACTTCCCAGTGCTGCAGGATGGGTTGCCCCAATCCATGAAGCACTGTAGGCACTGGCCTATCACACAAGTCTAGCTGTCACTCAAGTCCACTGCTGCCATACAGAGCCCTGCCCTCCCCCGCCAGCATATGGGGAGGATTGCAGCGATCAGGTCAATTGTTTCCTATTTACTATATCAGTGACACAGCTGGAAGCTATGAACATTAAAGTCAGCCATATGGAAGTATGTAATTAAAGGGCCACTCCAGTCCCCTCCTGAAAAATAAACATACCCTCCACGCTGCCCCGTCCAACTAGCAATTATGCTCATGTAATAAAAGAAAAAAAAAAGACCCTCATCTTCACCCTGAATCCAGCAGTGCTGCAGCTGTTGGCACCAAATGCCCACCGCCGTCTTCCCGGAAGTCCCGGCCGGCCTCCGTGTGGCCTCACATACGCTGGATTCGGGATTAAGCAGAATGTCTTTTATTTTATTAGATTAGCAGGATCGCTAATAGGAGGGGGCAGGGATTTATTTTTCAGGAAGGGACTGGAGTGGCCCTTTAATATCTTGGCCAGACCATTTGTGCTAACCTTGTATGCAATTCTGGCTCCATAAAGCAAAGTATTTTATCATGTCCTAATGATATAAGAGCAAACCAAGAAAACCTGCATTTTCATGGCTTATCTAGCTAAGCAGAAGATCTACTAGACTGATTCTTGTACAGTCGTGAATCACTGTTCAGAAATGTTCTAATTCCACAGCCTCCAATGTTCATTAATCCACCTGTTTTAAGGAGCAGGAATTCATCAATTTAATGCCCTGGCCCAATGACATTCTGGTTGTTCATATCGAATATAATCTTCAAGTCTTGACTTTAATATTGAAGAGGCATATTTTAACCTGATTTACATTTCTGCAATCAATCCTGATAAATCAATGTATACCCAGTACTCGTAAATGTCAGGCTGGGTTTACAGTTCCTTTTAGCATATTTCCTCAGCTAGGTTTACATTTAACTTTTTGTGGAGAGAACATTCTAAAAAGTTTTATTGCAAAATGCCAGTGGTCTCCCTTGTTGTTTTTTATTTAGGCTGAAATCAGCTGTTTTGAAACTAAAGCTAAAGTCTTATTTGTATCAAAACACCTACAAAAAGATTAGGCTACGACTCTTAATAGAAGGTACAGCATTTTATTAGAAAATGTTTAAGAATATGTATAACATATAAAATAAAAATGCATTTTAACACCCCCTCCCGACCCGTTGTGCTGCCTGCTAAAAATACATGTACAAATATTTTCTACCAATATACTAAAGTGTACCTTGCACCTGCATGCCCATCCCCAATCCCCATGCCCAAGCCATCTCTTGTCATCAGCAGATGTACTGTAGCACTGCGAATGGAAATTGGATGCAGTGTTGAGCACTGTAACATTGCTGATTTGCAACAGACCGGTCCAAGCGTTGTGCCAACTGATGGCCCTAATGGGATGTATAATGTCCAAATCATGAATGGAAACAGAGAACTTTTGCAAGTATTTGTCCACAATGCAGGGCGGACCAAGCAGCCACAGCATACATCACTAGTGTTAGATATCATTAGAGATGGGCGAACCTCCCAATGTTCGGGTTCAGCATAGATTAAATGTTTTGGAACCCGAACCCGGTCCCCATTAAAATCAATGGGGACCCGATCTTTGTGGGGTGGCTGTGGCGGGGGGGGGGGGGGGGCTCAGCACAGTGTGCAGCAAAAGCGCTGTTGCAACTTCCCTGAGCCTCGATCCTCTTCCATCAGCAGCAGTTACAAATCGGACCCAGCCGTGGCTACATAAATATGGCTGTTGGCTCCCATAGGTGAGGACGCTCTAGGAGTATCCTCACTCATAGGAGCTGGCAGCAATCTCCGCTTCTGCCGAGACTGGAAGAGGCGGCTCAAGGCTCAGCTAAGTTACAGCAGAGCTTTTGCTGCTGCAACCTTGGGTGAAGCTCAGCAGCCCATCAACCAGCTTTTCCGCATTCGGGCCAGACGCCAAACTCAAACTCAGACCTCTTTGCTGTTTGGGTTTGTCCATCTTTACATATCAGCCAACCAAGAGCATCACTAAGCCAGGTGGGCATAGAGCAGTGGGCTTGGGTAAAACAATAGTTTAAGCACAAATCAGTGGGACATAGTTAATCAAATGTTTTAAAACAAATCATAAGATAGTGTTTTGCTCACAGGTGTGTTTTTAAATCATACATAATATTTACCAGTTAAAAACGTCTCAAAATTTTACCTATGACCAAAAGATATATCCTATGAACTTTAGTTTCCTGTTTCCACGTTTCTTTGAATTTTTGAAAGTATACTTTTGTGTGCAAAAATGATGTCCTCAGGATGCTGAGCTAATCTAGTTTTTTTTTTAATTTCTCACGAACTGCAATCTGTTACCATTGGCAAATGTAGACCACCACGTTTGTATACCAAGCAGAAAGAAGCAACTCCTGTACACACAGAACACACTATATATATATATATATATATATATATATATATATATATATATATATATATAATCAAGTCCATTGAAAGTGGGGGGCATCTTGCTTTTTTTAGATTTAAATTGTTTATTCCCAGTATGTCACACACCCCGCTTCCGAATAGAGGGCGATCTTGCAGAGATGACATGAAAAAAAGGAACCCCTCCCGGTCCATAAATACCTGAGACCTCCCACCATTCCCCAGTCTTTCGTGTCTGCAGTCGGCGAGCAAGTCAGAAGATGGTTGTCTCCTCCTTGCAGGTAGCCTTTTGTTTCTATTGCTGCCTGAACCTTTTTTAATTTAAACTATAGCAGTATGCCTCCCAGCCTAGGCTGAAGGTCCAGGCAATGGTAGGCTGCACCTTATGGTGTATATAGGAGCTTGCTCCCCCCGTGAGACCCCATACAAAGGGGTAGGCGGTGTCCAGGTTGGTGATCCCGGCTTGGTATGCCCCGTCCCTCTTGCCCTTTCACCTATTGGTGTGGGTTCTCCCCCCTATCGTGTCCCTCTGTGCCCCTTGGGGGGGTGGCCTTTTCTCCCGTGGGTTGTTTGACTTTATTTGGGGGAAAAAGGTGTGTGTATGTGTGTGTGTACACGTGGTGCGGCCGTTGTTTGCGGCTGGGCCGGCTGCTTCTCTCAGTTGATCTTGCAGAGATGACATGAAAAAAGGAACCCCTCCTGGTCCATAAATACCTGAGACCTCCCACCATTCCCCAGTCTTTCGTCTCTGCAGTCGGCGAGCAAGTCAGAAGATGGTTGTCTCCTCCTTGCAGGTAGCCTTTTGTTTCTATTGCTGCCTGAACCTTTTTTAATTTAAACTATAGCAGTATGCCTCCCAGCCTAGGCTGAAGGTCCAGGCAATGGTAGGCTGCACCTTATGGTGTATATAGGAGCTTGCTCCCCCGTGAGACCCCATACAAAGGGGTAGGTGGTGTCCAGGTTGGTGATCCCGGCTTGGTATGCCCCGTCCCTCTTGCCCTTTCACCTATTGGTGTGGGTTCTCCCCCCTATCGTGTCCCTCTGGGCCCCTTGGGGGGGTGGCCTATTCTCCCGTGGGTTGTTTGACTTTATTTGGGGGAAAAAGGTGTGTGTATGTGTGTGTGTACACGTGGTTTCCCCATTGTTTGCGGCTGGGCCGGATGCTTCTCGCAGGTGCATTTAAGTTGGGGGCGGGGCCGGGTGCTCGGCGGGAGGGGGCAGGGACGGAGCCGGACGCGGCGTGCATTGTGAGCTGGCCTACCCCTCTTCTTCCGGCCTCGCAGCTCTCTCTCTTCTCATTCCCTCGCTGCTGTGAGGATTGACG
This sequence comes from Gastrophryne carolinensis, assembly GCA_027917425.1. Taxonomy (NCBI): domain Eukaryota; kingdom Metazoa; phylum Chordata; class Amphibia; order Anura; family Microhylidae; genus Gastrophryne; species Gastrophryne carolinensis. The sequence goes on along the minus strand of CM051241.1, from coordinate 107,150,455 downwards.
GCCGCCCTTTGCTGTGGTATGAGTAATTTCTGTCTTATAGTTTATTTCCCCATTATTCTCAGTGTGCCACACACCCCGCTTCCCCTTTAATTCTTACGATCGGGTTACTCCACCACCAGGTGGCGACGTTGCAGAGAGAAGTCTTGAAAATGAGCCCCCTTCCGGCCTATATATACCTGGGACCTCCCACTTAACACCAGTGTTTTCTCTCTGCATGAGGCGACAAGACAGAAGAAAGAAGTCTCCTGCTTGCAGGTAGCCGGGGCCTTACCCCGGCACCCCCTTTGGGTCTATTTCTGCCCAGTTTTGATTGTTTGTTTACCTAGATGGTTAATGGAAGCCTCCCAGCCCAGGCTGCTCACTGGGCAACGGTAGATGGCACTATAGGTGCCTAGGAGCTTATCTCCTCTGCTCAACCTCACACGTGGGGCAATGCAGCTATCCGGCATGGTGATCCGGATTTGGGATGCCCCTGTCCTGTGGTTCCCCTTTGGCCATTTCTCTCCCGTTACGGTCCCTTCTCCCTTCACTATGAGGGGGGGGCCTGTATATGTATGCTTTCTATATAGGCTATATGCCATAAGAATAATACACACTTGATCCTGGTGTCAGGACCACCAAAGTGTATCTAAATTGATTAAAGCCCTGTTAAGGTCCTCCCCACTTTGTAGGTTTTTAGAGTAATGATTTTATGATGTAATGTTATGTGTTGTCAAGTAATTGTTATGTGTGGTTTTCTATGTTTATATTTCATATGTGTACTACATGAATTGTTTATTATATGAATTCTTGGAACAATAAATGAATTGATTTTTTATATATCAGTGTGCAGCCTAATACAATAGGACATAGAGGTGGGGTAGCCCTGGAATCCCATCTATTGGTGTTTGGAATATGAGGGGGGGGTGGTTTTGGGGGGTTCTTATACTGTGTGCATGTTGTGTTTAACGTTACTGTGCTATTAAGAGTGATGGCAGTCTCAGGCTCAGCGCCGTGGGTAGCGCTCATGTGGCCTGAACTGCTAGGGCTGTGTTGCGAGTTGCATGTCCCCCCCCCCACTGACTCCGAGGGCGTCGGGGCGTCCTCTCTGCATGCGGCACCGCCATTTGGCGGGCCGCGCTGTTTGAATTGGAGGGGGCGGGGCCTCGGCCCGCTTTTCGATGACGCGATGGCGGGGGCGTGGCTTGAGCTAGTTATCTCACAGCTCGGCCCCGCCGCACTTCCTCCTTCTAATCAAGGAGTCAGGTGCGGGGGGACTCGGCTGCAGGTAGCTGTGTAACTAGCTGGCTGCTGCTGCTCTTCGTGCTTGTTCAGGTAAACGGTCCCCACCTCGCGTGTGGGGCCGTCCTTTTTACTATATGTTTGCTTCAGCATGTTTAAAAAAAAAACAAAAACGTGGGTTTGCTGCCTTTCAGTTTAACTCTTAAACCACTTTGGGGCTTTGCTATTGATGTTTATGCTTATTGATATTATGCCTTTTATTCTGTAATGAATGACTATGCTGCATGCTGCCTTTTTTTCTGGGAGTCTGACTGTTGTCTCTTTTCCCCCACAGATCCTGGGATCCCCTCACTGCAGTGGCTCTCCCGGTTCTGTTATACCTGGCTAGTCTTAGTACTCTAAATTGGGTTTTGTCCTAAGGTTTTAAAAAAAAAAAAAATTTAAATCCTCCCTTTCCCGGGACATTAATTATAAAGGGGCATCCAGGGTGGCTTAATGTGTAAAACCCTGGGTTGTTGCGAATACCATAAATTCACCATATGGAGGCTTCCGACAATACCGGAAACGGCTCTTCGGGGCTATCCAGGCTGTGTGGGGGTTGTGGGGCTCCGCTCCCAGGCGATGTCATATTATGCATTCCATGTGCAAAGCAGAACATTGCGCGCCAGTCCGTCGCTCCGGCTTCTGGCTCCTCGCAACTTCCGTCATCTCCTACCCCCCCTCCTTTATTCCGGACCCCATGTGACATTGTCAAGGGTGGGGATTCGCAATCCGAGGTGTGTGCACGATTGGCCAACCTCGAGAAAATTAATTTCCGCCAAAGTAGCTCAGAAGGCTACAGCGAAGCGGAAACACCTTTCTCCGCCAGCACCTGCTTCGGAGGATGAGATGTGTGAAATAGTGGATTGGTCCGATTGTCCCCCTGATGAGGAGGGGGAACTCCTTGAGGAGTCGGATGAGCCTGCAGACCAGCTAGGGATTGACGCTGCTGGCGATCAGGCTACGGGGGTGTCCCTTGACAACCCTTCCATTTTGGCTCAAATGTTTGAAATTTTGAATTTGGATCCGCCTGAGGCAGTTGCCCTGCCAAAGGGTGAGTTATTTGATGTTCCCCAGCCACGTTTGGTTTTTCCCAGGCAACAACACTTTGTGAGGGTTGTCATTAAGGAATGGGAACAACCCACGCGACTGGCTGGAATTCCTCCTAGTTGGGATAAACACTATCCCTTTCCGGAGGATTTGGTGAAGCTTTGGTCAGTTCCCCCTGACGTCGATACCCCTGTGTTAGGGCTGTCTAGCACGGCTGTGGTACACTCTTCTGACACCACTGCCATTAAGGATAGTGAGGATCGTCGGATTGATCAATTTGCTCGCCATGGTTTTATCAGTGCCGGATCGGCACTGCGGCCAGTGTGTGCTTCGGCGCTTCTTCTGTTGGCAGTTAGGTTCATGATTAGGGATCACGCAGGTCTTGATCCCGCTTGTGATGAGTTTTGTTCTCTTAAACGGTGCGAGTCGTTTATTTCCTTTGTCTTGACCGCTCAGGATGATGCTCTGGCGATGAGTAGCAGGACAGCGGCACTGCTGGTGGCAATTCGTCGGTCAGTGTGGCTGCGCCAGTGGACGGCGGACTTTATCTCTAAAAAGGTGCTTACAGCGATCCCTTTTTTGGGTTTGTGCCTGTTTGGTGATAAAATAGATTCAGTTGCAAAAGGTGGTAAATTGCCTCAACGCAAGAGGCCTCGTCGCCCCTTTTGGGGTGCGAGTGCCTTTAATCCTTCCTTTTGGGGAGTCAGAGCGGGTAGGGGGGCTTCCTTTCCCGCTACCAGAGGTACAGGTTGGACCCGGGGGAGGGGCCGTGGCCGTCCCGGTCAGTCCTGGGGCGCCAAGCCCAAACCTGCTGGTAAGCCCGCTTAGCAATGAGGGGCTGCCCTCACCCGTGCGGGTGGGGGGGCGATTTCAACACTTCTCCCTGGTCTGGGACCAGAAGGTTCCGGACAGATGGATCCAGGAGGTGGTGTCGTCCGGTTACAAACTGGAGTTCGAGTCTCGCCCTCCTTCACGGTTCTTTCGGTCTCGGGTGCCCACCGATCCTTTGGCGGCACAGGGGCTCCAGGCGTCGGTAAGGTATCTTTTGGAAATGGCGGTCATCCGGCCTGTGCCACGCTTAGAGGTGGGCCTCAGTTTCTACTAAAATCTTTTCGCAGTCCCCAAAAAGGACGGGTCGGTTCATCCCGTCCTGGACCTGAAATTGCTCAACAGGTTCATCCGTACTCGGAAGTTTCACATGGGAACTTTGCGTTCGGCCATCGGTTCTCTTCGGCAGGGGACTTCATGATGTCCATAGACATCAGGGATGCTTACCTTCATGTTTCCATCTGCCGGGCTCATCAGCGTTTTCTTCTGTTCATGATGAAGGACCAGCATTTTCAATTCGTGGCACTTCCGTTTGGCCTGACCTCGGCTCCAAGAGTGTTCACCAAGGTGCTGGCAGGGGTGATGGCCATTTTCAGATCTCGGGGCATTCGTGTCGTACCTTATTTGGATGACCTTCTCATCATGGCTCCGTCCCTCAATCAATCAGAGACAGACACCAGGATGGTGGTCTCCACGCTGGAACGCTTCGGTTGGGTGATCAACTTTCCCAAGTCCTCCCTCGCTCCGGCCAGGGTGGTGTCCTTTCTGGGAATGCAGTTGGACTCTTGTCAACACAGGGTGTTTCTCCCTCAGTCCAAAATGTATCTGATTCAGGAGTTGGCTTGGGTCCTTCTTTCCAGTCCTCGGCCGTCCATCCGTCTGGGTATGAGGCTGGTAGGGTTGATGGTTGCCTCGTTCGAGGCAGTTCCTTTCGCTCAATTTCACACGAGGACGCTGCAGCTTCATCTGTTGGCGTCCTGGGACCGGCGACCACGGTCGTTGGATCGGCCCTTCCAATTGTCCTCCCGGGTCCGGCAGTCCCTCCAGTGGTGGTTGGTCTCGACCAATCTCTCGAGGGGCAGGTCTTTCCTGACTCCTCTTTGGGAAATTGTCACCACGGACGCCAGTCTTTCGGGATGGGGGGGATTCTGGAAGGATCTTCAGTTCCAGGGGCAGTGGGGACCTCAAGAGGCCCACTTACCCATCAATATTCTGGAACTGAGAGCCATCCATCTGGTTCTTGCTCTTCTGACTCAACATGTTCTGGGCCTTCCAGTCCAGGTTCGTTCAGACAATCGAACAGCGGTTGCTTACATCAATCATCAGGGGGGGGACTCGCAGTCTGGGTGCTCTCAGAGAGGTGTCCCTGACCTGGGCGGAGGCCCATGTTCCTTGTCTCTCTGCGGTTTACATCTCAGGGGTTGAAAACCAGGAAGCGGACCTGTTGAGCAGGGGCTCTTCCCATCTGGGAGAATAGGCTCTCCATCCTCAGGTTTTTCGGTCACTGTGTCTCCGGTGGGGGACGCCGGAGGTGGACCTGTTTGCCTCTCATCACAATTGCAGGCTCCCGAACTTCGTGTCGCTCTCCCAGGATCCTCTGGCTCTGGCAGTGGACGCCATGTCCCTGAGCTGGGGGGATCTGGGGTTTCTGTTCCTGTTTCCTCCGATACCCATGCTGGGCAGGGTGGTACGGAAGCTGGTTCTGGAAAAGGTGTCCGCCATTCTCGTGGCCCCAAGGTGGCCAAGGCGTGTATGGTTCGCAGACATCGTTCGGCTGGCAGTGGACCAGCTCGTTCTGCCTCTTCGGCCTGATCTGCTCACTCAGGGTCGGCTGTGGTACCCCAATTTACCAACGCTGGGTTTGATGGCTTGGCTGCTTAAACCTCCATCTTGAAGTAGGAGGGTTTTTCTGACTCGGTCGTTAAGACTCTGATCAGTGCCCAGAAGAGGTCTTCTTCTATCATCTACTATAGGACTTGGAAAGCCTATATTGCTTGGTGTGAGATTAGATCTTTGCCTTGTAGGGTCTTTTCGGTCTCCAGGATTCTGGAGTTTTTGCAATCAGGGCTGGACTCTGGTCTTCAGCTGAGTACTTTGAAAGGGCAAGTTTCTACCTTATCTATCTTTTTTCAGAAGCGTTTTGCGCTTCATCCTTTAGTTAAATCTTTTTTTCCAGGGGGTTACGCATGTGCGGCCTCCCAGGAAACCATTACTCCGTTTGGGACTTGAATTTGGTTCTTTCCGCTCTTCAGGCTCCTCCTTTTGAGCCTTTGCAAGATATTGCTTTGTCTACCCTGACTCAGAAGATTGTCTTCTTGGTAGCTATCACTTCGGTTCGGCGTGTCTCGGAGTTGGCGGCCTTGTCTATTCAGGCGCCCTACTTTGAGAGGCATCAGGATAAAGTGGTCTTTCGGTTCAAACCGGACTTTCTTCCTAAGGTTATTTCTGCTTTTCATTTGAATCAGGATATTGTTCTTCCCTCCTTGTGTCCTAAGCCTAAGAATGACAAGGAGAGGGTTTTGCATTGTTTGGATGTAGTACGCTGTGTTAAGTACTATTTGATTGTTACTTCTCCTTTTCGTAAAACTGATGCCTTTTTTGTTGTGCCCTGTGGGCCTAGGAAGGGTTTGGCGCCGGCCAAATCTTCCATTAGCAAATGGATACGTCAGGCCGTTATTGCGGCCTATTCTGCTAAGGGGAAAGTTCCCCCTTTCCGTATCACTGCTCATTCTACTCGCGCCGTTGGAGCGTCATGGGCTTTTCAGCACCAAGCTTCTGTTGAACAAGTTTGTAAGGCTGCTACTTGGTCTTCTGTTCATACTTTTTCTAAGTTTTACAAGGTTGATGTGCAGGCCTCAGCGGATGCTGTTTTTGTCCGCAAAGTTCTGCAGATCGCAGTCATTTAAGTTATGCTTCATTTTGCCTTCGGATACCCATCCCTTGTGGACACTGCTTTTGGATGTCCCGATCGTAAGAATTAAAGGGGAAGCGGGGTGTGTGGCACACTGAGAATACCATTTTGTGAGTACTCACCTGAAAAATGGATATTGTCAGTGTGAAACACACCCCGCTTCACCCGCCCTTTTTCCGGTATCCCGGATCCTTTATATGGTGAAGCTTTTTCTTTATTTTGAGGTTACCATTGGATTTCCTGGTACCTTGTCTTTCTGCTTTTTAAATCACTGGTGTTAAGTGGGAGGTCCCAGGTATATATAGGCCGGAAGGGGGCTCGTTTTCAAGACTTCTCTCTGCGACGTCGCCACCTGGTGGTGGAGTAACCCGATCGTAAGAATTAAAGGGGAAGCGGGGTGTGTGGCCCACTGACAATATCCATTTTTCAGGTGAGTACTCACAAAATGGTATTTTTCCTTTTTATATATGTTGTTGTTGGATGATGTGCATGTTGACACTTATGTACTCCCTGTTCTCATGTCTTCCAGGTGGGATCCCTTCTTTTGATGTTTAAAAAGAGGGTTCTCCCGGTCCTAGGATCCCTTAGAATTTAATTTTGGGTTCCTAAAAATATTTAAAAAAAATCCTCCCACTGGGGACTTGAAGGGGCATCCCGGGTAGCTTAACAGCGTAATTCCCTCTGGTCATTGCTACTACCTTAAAAATCACCATATGGAGGCTTCTCAAGATGCTGGGCTTGGGCTCCCCTCTGGGCAATCCGGGCAGTGTGTGGGTTGTGGAGTATCCCTTGCGGGGGATAATGTACTTGTTTACATACCTTGTGCTCAGCAAGCCATAACGCAGCAGTCGGGGGCCCAGGCTTCTAGGTCCGTGGCCCTGGCCTCCTCTGCTTCCCCATCCTACCTTATCCGTACCCCTAGTGATGTTGTCACAGGTGGGGAGTCGCAATCTGATGTGTATGCCAGATTGGCTAATATTGAGAAATTTATTTCTAGCTCTGTTGCCAGAAAAGCCTCGGCTAAGAGAAAACATTTGTCTCCAGCAGCGCCGGCTTTTGAGTTTGATGATTATGATTTTCTTGACTGGTCTGATTATTCCCCGCTAGAAGAGGGGGAATTTTTTGAGGATTCTGATGGTTCTGTCAATCAGAAATTTGTTGGTGCTGATACTGAGCAGGGGCAGGGGGATGCTGTGGATAACCCGAAGGTCCTGGCTCACCTTTTTGAGTTTCTGGCGATTTCTCCCCCAGAGGAGGATGCTCCGCAAAAGGGGGAGTTCTTTGGGACTTCTAAGCCGTGCCTGGAATTCCCAAATCAAAAGCATTTCGATGGCATTATTCTGAAGGAATGGGAGAAGCCTAATCGGCTTCCAGGTATTCCTCAGGGTTGGGATAAGAAATATCCCTTTCCGGTGGATGTGGTAAAACGATGGTCTTCTGCTCCCAAGGTGGATGCCCCGGTGCTTGGGTTATCTAATACTTCTATTTTGCATTCTCCTGACTCCACTACTCTCAAAAATGGTGAGGACAAACGCGTTGATCAGATGGCTTGCCACACTTTTGCTAGTGTCGGTTCAGCCTTGTGGCCTCTTTGTGCTTCGGCGCTTACGGCAGTGGCCTGTTTGTTGTTAGGGACCTGTTGGATTCTTCCAGGCTTGACCCGGCCAGTGATGAGTTTGCCGCCCTTAAGCGGTGTGAGTTGTTCATGTCTTTTGTGCTAGCCGCCCTGGATGACGCCATGTTTGTGTGGTAGAACCTCGGCCTTGCTTGTGGCTATTCGGCGGTCGGTGTGTTAACGCCAGTGGGTGGCTGATTTTGTGGCCAAGAAGTTGCTTACAGCACTTCCCTTTGTGGGATTGCGGCTCTTTGGGAAAGATTAGATTTTGTCACGAAAGGAGGGAAGCTACCTCGGCGTAAGAGGCAACATCGTCCCATTCGGGGGGTGGCCTCCTTTAACCCTTCCTTTCGTGGTGCCAGAACTGGCAGAGTTTTGGCCTTCTCTACCCTCAGAGGTGATTCCTGGAGTAGAGGCAGAGGTCGTGCCCGTCCAGGTCACAATTGGAGTTCCAAACCCAAGCCGCTGCCAAGCCAGCTCAGCAATGTGGGGGCGCCCTCACCATTGCGGGTGGGGGGGCGGCTGCGACACTTCTTCCAGGTCTGGGACCAGGAAATCTCGGACAAATGTATTCTGGAAGTGGTGTCTTCCGGTTACAAGCTGGAATTCGAGATCCGGCCTCCTCCCAGATTCTTCAGTTCTCGAGTGCCTTCGGATCCACTGGCCGCACAGGGGCTCCGGGCGGCAGTAAGTTATCTGCTGGACATGGCTGTCATTTGCCCAGTGCCTTCCGCGGAAAGGGGCTTGGGCTTCTATTACAATCTATTCACGGTGCCCAAGAATGACGGCTCAGTTCGACCCATTTTGGAACTGAAGCTCCTCAATCGGTTTATCCGCTTCAGGAAGTTTCACATGGAAACCTTGCGGTCAGCCGTCGATTCTCTTCGTCAGGGGGACTTCATGACGTCCATAGACATCAAGGATGCGTATCTGCATGTACCTATCTTCCCAGCACACCAGAGATTTCTCAGGTTCGTGGTGGAAGATCAGCATTTTCAGTTTGTGGCCCTTCCATTCGGGCTTACCTCGGCTCAGAGGGTGTTCGCCAAGGTACTGGCGGGGGTGATGGCCCTCCTCAGAGTCCAGGGCATTCACATTGTACCATATCTGGATGACCTTCTCATTTTGGCTTCCTCTCTCAGCCAAGCGGAGCTAGACACCAGAGTTGTGGTATCCACGCTGGAGAGGTTCGGCTGGGTGATCAACTATCCCAAGTCCTCCCTCTCCCCGTCCAGGGAGGTTTCGTTTCTGGGCATGACTCTGGATGCCTTTCAGGCCAGGGTGTTACTTCCTCAGCCCAAGGTTCTTCTGATTCAAGATTTGATTCGGCTTCTACTATCCAATCCTCACCCATCTATCCGGCTAGGGATGAGATTGGTAGGTTTGATGGTGGCTTCCTTTGAGGCAGTTCCTTTTGCCCAGTTTCAGATGAGGACGCTTCAGCTCCATCTTCTAGCGACTTGGGACAGGTGTCCGCTGTCATTAGACCAGTCTTGTCTGCTGTCTCCCCGGGCTCAGCAGTCCCTTCAGTGGTGGCTAGTGTCAAGCAATCTGTTGAAGGGCAGATTCTTTCTGGCCCCTTGTTGGGAAACGGTCACCATGGATGCCAGCCTGTCGGGCTGGGGGGCTTCTGGAGGGAACATCAGTTCCAGGGGTTATGGGGGCCTCAGGAGGCTCATACCCCCATCAGCGTTTTGGAGCTGCGAACCATTTGGTTGGTTCTGTCTCGCTTGACTCTTCTATTGCAGGGATTTCCAGTTCTAGTCCGATCAGACAGTCGGACGGCAGTCGCTTACATCAATCACCAAGGAGGGACTCGCAGCAGGAGTGCCCTCAGGGAGGTATCTCTGATCCTTGTTTGGGCAGAGAGCAATGTCCCATGCATCTCAGCCATTTACATTCCGGGAGTGGAGAATACGAAGGCGGACTCCCTGAGCAGGAGCTCCTCTCGCCGAGGAGAATGGTCTCTCAGTTCCAAGGTATTCCAGTCCCTTTGTCACAAGTGGGGGACTCCGGAGGTGGATCTTTTTGCCTTTTGTCACAATCACAAGCTTCCTGCCTTTGTGTCTGTCTCAGGCTCCTCTGGCCCTGGCAGTGGATGCCATGTCCCTGGCTTGGAGGGAAATGGGGTTTCTGTACCTGTTCCCCCCCCCCCCTTCTCCATGGTGGACAAGGTGATGTGCAAGCTAACTCTAGAAGGGGCACCAGCAATTCTGGTGGCTCCAAGGTGATAAGACGAGTGTGGTTCGCAGATGTCGTGCGGCTGGCAGTAGATCAGTTTTATCTGCCTCTTCTTTCGGATCTTATCACCCAGGGTCAGCTACGCTACCTCAATTTACCAACGCTGGCTTTGACGGCGTGGCTGCTGAAACCTCCATCTTAAAGGAGGAAGGTCTTTCTGATGCGGTGGTTCAGATTCTTGTTAGCGCTAGGAAGAGATCTTCCTCTAACGTCTACTATAGGACTTGGAGGTCTTATATTAACTGGTGTGAGGCTAGGGCCTTGCCTTGTAGGGTGTTTTCTATTCCCAGAATTCTGGAGTTTCTTCAACATGGTCTGAACTTGGGGTTCCAGCTTAGTACTTTGAAAGGGCAGGTTTCTGCCCTGGCGGTTTTCTTTCAACGGTCTTTTGCCCTTCATCCCCTGGTTAAGACATTTTTCCAGGGGGTTACTCATGTGCGGCCTCCTAGAAAGCCCTTGCTGCCGGTTTGGGTTTTAAACTTGGTTCTGTCAGCTCTCCAGAGGCCTCCTTTTGAGCCGGTGCATGCTCTTTCTCTGCTCAATCAGAAAGTTGCCTTTTTGGTGGCTATTACCTCTGTTCGGCGTGTCTCTGAGTTGGCGGCCTTGTCTATTCAGGCTCCTTACTTTGAGAGGCACCTGGACAAGGTAGTTTTCCGCTTTAAGCCGGATTTCCTTCCTAAGGTGGTTTCGGCCTTCCACCTCACTCAGGATGTAGTTCTCCCTTCCTTGTGTCCTAAGCCTAGTAATGACAAGGAGAGGACCTTACATTCTTTGGATGTGGTTTGATGTGTGAAATATTATTTGGTGGCTACTTCTCCTTTTCGTAAGACGAATGCCTTTTTCGTGGTGCCCTCCGGGCCCAGGAAAGGTCTGGCGCCTGCTAAGTCTTCCATTAGTAAATGGATTCGACAGGCCATTGTTGGGGCCTATTCTGCCAAGGGGAAGGTTCCCCCTTTTCGTGTTACTGCTCATTCTACTTGTGCTGTTGGAGCATCTTGGGCTTTTCAGCATCAGGCTTCTGTTGAACAAGTTTGTAAGGCCGCTACTTGGTCTTCTGTTCATACTTTTTCCAAGTTTTATAAGGTTGATGTGTGGGCCTCAGCGGATGCTGTTTTTGGCCACAAAGTTCTGCAAGCTGCAGTAGTTTGTTTGCATTATTGCCTTTTTGGGATCCCCACCCATTATGGGCACGGCTATTGGATGTCCCAAGTGTTATGCATAATCGGAAGCGGGGTGTGTGACATACTGGGAATAATACCATTTTGTGATTACTCACCTGTAAAATGGTTATTACAAGTATGTCACACACCCCGCTTCATCCCGCCCTTTTTTGGTTTTTCTGGGATCCTTTATATGGTGAACCTTTTTCTTTGCTGTTTACATTTGGCTCTTCCTGGTCCCTTTACTGCTGTCTTATACTGGGGAATGGTGGGAGGTCCCAGGTATTTATGGGCCAGGAGGGGCTCCTTTTTTCATGTCATCTCTGCAAGATTGCCCTCTACAGGACAGTTACCCAAGTGTCATGAATATTCGGAAGCGGGGTGTGTGACATACTTGTAATAACCATTTTACTGGTGAGTAATCACAAAATGGTATTTTTTGGACTTTCTTTTAGGTTTAAGGCATATGAATAAATACATTTTGGACTTTAATTATAATGAAGCTGGAACTTTTTTTTGGAACTATAGGCAACTACTAGCCTTACCTAGACCTGTGTTGAGAGATGAAAGAGGGAGAGATCAGTTTTACCTCAATAGCATAATAGATGTGTTAAAAGCTATCTTTTGAGTTATAGCTCCAGGTATATACAGTGGGTGAAATAAGTATTGAACATGTCACCAATTTCCAAAGTAAACACAATACCAAAATTGCTATTGGCATGAAACTCTCACTAGAGTAACACCCCATCCAATCTACACATGCAAATCAAATTAACCTCCCTGGCGGTGTTCCCGAGCGTGACTCGGGGTTAATTTTCGCTGCAAGTAGCGGTAACCCCGAGTCACGCTCGGGGTAGATTAGGCAGAGGAGCAGTCTCCTTACCTTTTCCCTGCGATCCAGCGATGTCCCCGCTGTGATCGCAGGTGAGAGCCCTGGCAGATGCATCCCTCTGACTTCCTGGTTCCGTCTCTGTGAGCCGCAGAGGCTCATGGGGGCGGAACTGGGCGGCAGACTTAAACGTAATGGTAACGCTTTTTGTACAAAATTGCACATATAATCATAACGCCAGGGAGGTTAAAGATGCCCATTAATTATGTGTAATAATATCTGACACAGTGAAAAAATATTGAATGAATGACGAGATGTGCAAAAAGTCATGGAAAAATCACGACACCAGATGAAATCTGCTACGTGCAAATCCATATTGGCTATTTCAACTATAAAAAGGTGTCTCATTACCGACGTGCCACACAAAAAAATCTCATGATGTGTAAAACCAGTGAGCTCTCTCAAAATCTTTATTGTTGCAAATCATACTGATGACATTGGTTGAAGAAAAATTTCTAAAATACTGAAGGTTATGGTGAGCACTGTCAGGGTCAGAAAAGTGGAAAGAGCATATTTTCACCATAAACCATCCACTGCCAGGTGCTTATAGCTAGATTCAGACCAAGAAATGAAAATAATTATCAGGAGAGTTGTCCAAGAGCTAAGGGCCACCTATGGAGAGCTACAGAAAGACCTAGGATCAGCAGTACAATTATTTCAAAGAAAACAAAAAGTAATGCCTTCATGGCCTGTATACACACTCACCGCGCAAGACTCTATTGCTGAAGAAAAAGCATGTTGAAGCGTGATTAACATTTGTTCAACATTTAGACAAGCCCGTGAAATACTGGGAGAATATTGTCTGGTCAAATGAGACCAAAATTCTAAGGATGCCATAATACACACCATGTTTGGAATGCATGTGTCCCAAAGTTAAACCATACCAACAGAAAGGGCCGGCTTAAGTGTGGTGGAGGCCCCTGGGCACAAAATCTGGTAGAGTCCAGCCAAGTAACTGATGGGTAGTTTTCTGGCACCCACCTATTTACTGGAACGTCAGATCAAGTCCCTTGTGCCACCCTTGTGTGGGTGCGTGCTGCTCGGGAACTCCTATTTTGCCATTCCGGCTGGTCCAGCAGAAAACAGTTCCCTGCACTGAGCTGCCAGCGGCTGTACTTGGTGGCTTATGAGCTGCTGCCGATTGACAGCTCTGCACTAATGCCGGCTTTGTTGCTCTAGACTCTGTCCTGCCCTGTGGTGGTTTTGGCTGCAGGTTTGCAAAAACAAAAATAGGCTTGCCCAGACACCACTTCTGCCGATAGCTTTGTTGCTGGCTCTGCGGCCCGTCAGACCAAAGACTGAAAAGCCTCCTACACTAGACCATAACCCAAAAGGTTGGTGGAGGCCCCCTTTCCAGGGCAAGTGGTGGAGGCCCCGGGGCACGCACCCCTTGTGCCCCTCTCATAGTCCAGCCCTGCAAACAGAGAAGTTTGGGTATCAGGATATGGGACCGGCACACTTTTTTATTGAAGAAAGGATGAATGGACAAATATACTGAGCCATGCATGATACTTCCATGGACCAGGATGATGAAGATGAAATGAGGGTGGACATTTCAGAAAGATAATGATGTCAAACACAACCGTTTAAATTTCAGACAAAAAAGCTGCTAGAATGGCTCAGCCAATCCCCTGATCTGAATCCAACTGAAAGAGGATGTCCAGGTATCCCCAGTGTCATGGGTCCTGTGTAGGCATGAGCGAACTTTTGAAAAATTCGATTCGACTGATTCGCCGAATTTTCCGACAAAAATCGCTTCGACCCGAATTTATTCGCGACGAATCGCTATTAAAAACGGCTATTTCTGAGCCTCCTAGAGCCTCAATAGGGTTGTAAACCATTCTGCCTTGCTGTAACTTGTTGTGCTGGGTTAGTTAAATAATACTTTGAATAAATATCATATGCAAATCAGAGGCATCGCTAATAGAATCGCAGAGCGGCACAATTGCAGAGAGTTGAATTGGCATCACTATGAGGGGCAGGAGCCCAAACATTGCTTTAAAGAGACACTGGAGTTGGCAGCAGCAGGAGCCCAAAAATTGGATGAATCACACCCTGGAGTTTCAAGCAGCAGCAGGAGCCCAAACATAGCTTGAAAGAGACACTGGAGTTGGCTTCAGGAGCCCAAAAATTGGATGATTCACACCCTGGAGTTGGCAGCAGCAGCAGGAGCCCAAACATTACTTTAAAGAGACACTGGGGTTGGCTTCAGAAGCCCAAAAATTGGATGAATCACACCCTGGAGTTGGCAGCAGCAGTAGCCCAAATATTACTTTAAAGAGACACTGGAGTTGGCTTCAGGAGCCCAAAAATTGGATGAATCACACCCTGGAGTTGGCAGCAGCAGGAGCCCAAATATTACTTTAAAGAGACACTGGAGTTGGCTTCAGGAGCCCAAAAATTGGATGAATCACACCCTGGAGTTGGCGGCAGCAGCAGCAGCAGGAGCCCAAATATTACTTTAAAGAGACACTGGAGTTGGCTTCAGGAGCCCAAAAATTGGATGAATCACACCCTGGAGTTGGCAGCAGCAGCAGGAGCCCAAACATTACTTTAAAGAGACCCTGGGGTTGGCTTCAGGAGCCCAAAAATTGGATGAATCACACCCTGGAGTTGGCAGCAGCAGCAGCAGGAGCCCAAATATTACTTTAAAGAGACACTGAAGTTGGCTTCAGGAGCCCAAAAATTGGATGAATCACACCCTGGAGTTGGCGGCAGCAGCAGGAGCCCAAACATTACTTTAAAGAGACCCTGGGGTTGGCTTCAGGAGCCCAAAAATTGGATGAATCACACCCTGGAGTTGGCAGCGGCAGCAGGAGCCCAAACAATACTTTAAAGAGACACTGGGGTTGGCTTCAGGAGCCCAAAAATTGGATGAATCACACCCTGGAGTTGGCAGCAGCAGGAGCCCAAACATTACTTTAAAGAGACACTGGGGTTGGCTTCAGGAGCCCAGAAATTGGATGAATCACACCCTGAAGTTGGCGGCAGCAGGAGCCCAAATATTACTTTAAAGAGACACTGGAGTTGGCTTCAGGAGCCCAAAAATTGGATGATTCACACCCTGGAGTTGGCAGCAGCAGCAGGAGCCCAAACATTACTTTAAAGAGACACTGGGGTTGGCTTCAGGAGCCCAAAAATTGGATGAATCACACCCTGGAGTTGGCAGCATCAGCAGGAGCTTATAGCAGTAAATAGAGGCTTGTGTAGTCACAGAATGGGATGCCCCAACAGGCAGGAGTGCACCTGTGAGCAGTAATACTATGCACAGCAAAAGTGTGTTTATCAGGCCAAATTTCTATTAGAATAAGTGCAAATGGTTATGGTATTAAATAGAGGCTTGTGTAGTCACAGGATGGGATGCCCCAACAGGAGTGCACCTGGGAGCAGTAATACTATGCACAGCAAAAGTGTGTTTATCAGGCCAAATTTCTATTAGAATAAGTGCAAAGGGTTATAGCAGTAAATAGAGGCTGGTGTAGTCACAGAATGGGATGCCCCAACAGGCAGGAGTGCACCTGTGAGCAGTAATACTATGCACAGCAAAAGTGTCTTTATCAGGCCAAATTTTTATTAGAATAAGTGCATAGAGGCTGGTGTAGTCACAGAATGGGATGCCTCACAGCAGACTTGAGATCAGTTCAGTATATATGCACAGTAAGTGTATAAGCAGCCTGAAAACGCTAACAAAGCCAGTCAGCCAGCCAGTAACACTCAGGCTGGATGAAAAAAAAAAAAATCTCCCTGTGACTGCCTCCGATTTTTCCTAACTTTCCCTGCTTTTCGCTGACTTTCTGTCTGTCTCCTGCCTGTCTCCAGCCTGTCCCTGTCCCTGGCTCTCTGTCTCTCCCTCACTACAGCAGCGTCCTGTCTCTCACGAATGCAATAGAGAAATGAGGAAAAGCAAGATGTCCGCTGACTTAAATAGCGCTGTGACGTCACCGGGCTTGCTGGCTGCTGATAGGCTGCATGTGACTGCCCCAGCTTGCACTGGCGCGGGGTAGATGTCTGGACATGTCCCGTCTGCCATCTTAGAATGCCTGTAATGTAAATGAATGGATGTTAAAGGAAAACTTCGAGCGGTCGAAGCACGGGGAAATTCGGATTCGATCCGAATCATAGAAACATAGAAACATAGAAGGTTGACGGCAGAAGGAGACCATACGGTCCATCTAGTCTGCCCTTATGTGTATACTGTATGTTCTCTTTATCTTAGGATAGATGTGTGCTTATCCCAGGCATGTTTAAATTCAGTGACTGTTGATGTTTCAACTACCTTTGCTGGAAGTTTGTTCCAAGCACCTACTACTCTTTCTGTAAAATAATATTTTCTAACATTGCTCCTGATCTTCCCCCCGACTAGCTTCAGGTTGTGCCCCCTTGTTCTATCGTTAAGTTTCTTCTTAAAAACACTTCCCTCCTGAACCTTATTCAATCCTTTCACATATTTAAAGGTCTCAATCATGTCCCCCCTCTCCCTTCTTTCCTCCAGACTGTACAAATTAAGTTCTTTAAGTCTCTCCTGATAAGTTTTAAGTTTAAGTCCTTCCACCATTTTTGTTGCCCGCCTTTGGACACGTTCTATTTGAATAATGTCTTTTTGCAGGTAAGGTCTCCAGAACTGCACACAATATTCTAGCTGTGGCCTTACCAGGGCTCTATACAGCGGCATCACAACCTCCCTCTTCCTACTGGTGATGCCTCGAGCTATGCAGCCGAGCATCCTGCTTGCTTTTCCCACTGCCTGGCTACACTGTCCACTCATCTTGCAGCTATCAGTAATCAGTACCCCTAAATCTCTCTCCTCCGAGGTCCTGGATAACACAGTGCTGCCCATATGGTACTCAGAGCAGGGATTCCTTCTACCCAAGTGCATGATTTTACATTTAGAGACATTAAACTCTAGTTTCCACAGTTTTGACCATCTATCCAGTAAAGCTAAATCTCTTTCCATGTTGCAGACACCTCCAGGAATATCCACCCTATTACTAACCTTTGTATCATCAGCAAACAGACAAACTTTTCCTACCAAGCCTTCTCCTATGTCACTTACAAATATATTAAAAAGAATGGGGCCCAGGACAGAGCCCTGCGGCACACCACTTGTAACTCGCCTTTGTTCAGATTGCACGCCATTTACAACAACACTCTGATACCGATCCCTCAGCCAACTGGAAATCCACTGAACTATCCAGGGATTGAGTCCTACCTTCAATAACTTATCTATGAGCTCCTTATGTGGTACAGTGTCAAAGGCTTTGCTAAAATCCAGATAGGCGATATCCACAGCACCACCTTCATCTAACACTTTTTTCATGAAATTTGGATCGAATCCGGGTTCGGATTCGGATCGATTCGCTCATCCCTAGTCCTGTGTACAGCCGGTCAGTCATTTAATCGTATGCAACAATGTCACTGTACATGTTCAGGGAAGGATCCCATTGAACATTCAGGTCAAAGCTTTTAACGGAAAAGTCTACTTTTGTAGACTTTTCAACATACCTCAAAACAAGAAAGTGCCAGAGGGCAGGAGATATGGACCACTTACCTTACCTCCGCTTCTCCTGCTGCCTCGGTTCATGAAGTCGGAGCTGCCCTTTCTTGTTCCAGTTGGACCGATGTACAGCTGCATCCCACTAACAATGCCATTGCATATAAAGAACTTCTGTGTATGGAGGTGCCCATTGTTTTCCCAGGAAGTGACTTTATAAACTGGGGCTGCTGGAGTCCAATTGCAGCAGGGGTTGGCTGTAATGTTCCCTCTGGCATTGTCCTTATTTGAGGTCTGTGGAAAAGCCCATGAAAAATAGTTATTAATCGGTAAATATGCTTTAGCCTGAAATGTGCCATCAGGGCTGATACTTTTATCACAGTGCATTCAGTGTCATTTCTATTTTCTTTTATTTACCAGAAAAAAATCCAATCCAGCCAAAAAGATGAAAATAAATACAATCTATTTTGAAATGTCTAACCACACTTATAAATATATCTCCAAGCATGTCTATAAAAGCAAGGTAGTGAAACATAATTTTCAGGAGCAATAGCCAGCCTACTATTTTCAATGTGTTTGGTTTGAATATGTCCCGTTTGTCCAGCCAAAAGCCCTGATTCATGGCTGCAGGCTTCATATATTTGTATTAAGAGGTTCATCCGCAATAAACTTTCATATCCCAGTGTCTGGCCTTTTGCTGCAAGAAGGCCATTCATCTGCAATACCAACTTTCATCATGCCAGCAACTGTGGACAGTTTAGTTTTAGAAACTTAGATTAAAATGAACCTTTAAAGCATACCTAGTATCCATAGTCTAACATTGCTGTTAAAAAAAAATGGAAATGGAAATCAGTTGAATGCAAACTTTTCCTTAAAGTGGACAAAATCCCCCTTCTCCTCATGCCCTCTAGCCGGCCTCCAAATCTGAGTACTTGGAGTTATACTTTTACACCAATGGTAAAATCTGCCGGGGACATGGCATTCCTGCTGGCCACATCCTCAGACTCCCTGTTGTCTTAGGTGTGCTCTCACCCCCACCCTTTCTGAATGGCTGGTCGCCGGAGCGTGCCTCAGCCCAGAAAGGCCAAGGAAGTGGCCATGGGTCATGAATGTGAAGGGGAATTTCCTTGGGTCATACGGGGGGTTAATCTAATGGGGCATCTCAAAACAGACTGCCTCAGTGAGAGGCAATCAGCTAGCTCATAAAGGACTCAGCTCTGCTCTCGTCTCCCCTGGCCCTATAAAAAGCTACAGATATACCCCCTTATTTTAACTTGCATTTGGCTTAATGCACTGGTTTTCCATGATATTTATACAACATGGCACCATGATACTGTAACAAAATCCTTGAAAACATTCATTATCATAGAATGGGCTACATCGGGGCTTCATCTTATGAGTAGAACACCACATTGCCTTAAAAAGCTACTAGCCTTGCAGCACTCATGTCACAATATTGAGCTGTAATCTTTCTGGGCATGCAAAGGACACAGAGCCCTGCTTGGGAGTACTTTATTAAATTTGCTTATCCCAGCACATTTAGATCTTCTGACATGCACGTAAGTGCATTGAAAAGAGATGCTTCTGAATCTATCCATTAATAAAAGTCAAATAACATATCTGAATACTTCCCTCTTTAAAGTGGACCAACACCCAGGGGTGATCGGCCCGGAGATCTATAAGAAACCCCCCAGAAACCCCAAAAAGACCTTACCTGATCCGCTGCCGCTTCTGCCGCCGCTGCCTCCCGCGCGCCCCTCCAGACGTGCCCGCGCCGGCCCCTCTGTGAATGGCCGGCGCGGGCGCCGAGAGTGACGCGCGGGAGGCGGCGGCGGAAGCGGCTTGTACGTTCCTGTCCCCCGCCTGGACGTTGGCGGGGATTGGCTGCGGTGTTCACGTGGGAGCGGGGAGAGGTGAGTTTTTTTGGGTTTCTGGGGGGTTTCACACAGCGGGGCACCCCCGATCGGGGTGCCCCACCGAAGTGGACCAAAACCCAGGATAGTCAAAATCCTGGGTGTTGGTCCACTTTAAGGCTGGTTCTCTGTCAATAGCCACATCAATCACTATTGTCAATAGCACCTTTCTGGGTGGAAGGAGACATGGCTTGGAAAAGGTAACCCACCATAAGCATGTCAGATGGCAGAGGATGGGTTAAGAATTTTAGGCAACAATAATCCCCTTTGGTACCTGACAGGGGTGTAGGTCTGCTTTATATAGTTAAAGCAGACCAAAACCAACTGGGCTCATGAAATAAATGTGGCCATAGCCTCTGCTGATACTCCCTTCTTAGGGTGCAGAACTAGAAATAGATATTTTCGCTTTTCGAATTGTCCTGGAACACTGATTTTTTTGCTGTCCATCTCTGTAAAATGGCAGGCATCAGTCACTGCATAGAAGTGGCAATGACATCATTGCCACACAAAACAGAGGCAATGAATGGAGGAGGCTTAGCTTTACAGCTAAAACAGTTGCCATTATCTGGAATTAGAGAGAAGCAGGAGCAGTTAAAATTGGCAAAAGGTGCTCTTCATAGGGGGAGCAATTCAGGGGATGCTAGTTAAATATTTGGGTTTTGGTCTGCTTTAACTGCAGAGGCAGCAGCACTATTGCCATGTTAACTAGAGGCAGCCACACAGAATAATAAAACTAGGAGTTTAAAAACGTTTTTCTTCTACCATGCTGTACCATGTAACAATTTGGATAGAGTACTACAGTTACATTTTTAAAAAAGACAACCAGCTCCCTGCTGTGTTGCATTGTAAACAGGTAAATGGCTACTGTTATAATCAGTGGCACACCCAGGTCCAGTTGGTGTGTGGCTTTGGATGAGGCATGTCACCTTGTGAGAAGCATACCTGTAAACTTTTGAAGAGGCGAAGTGGGGAGAGAATAAGCCAGCATAGTGCACCAAAATGTTTTTTAAATTAAGCCGTGCCCCCTGGTCACACCCATGCCACACCCCTAGCTAATGGCATAACTAAATGTGCCAGGACCCTGGTGTGAACATTAAATGGGACCCTTTGAAGGCTCATACAGTAAAATGTTTTCTGTCTTTTTATGACGTTTAACTTTTTAACTGGATGCACTCTCTCAAGTTACACCCCTGCCCCGACCTCCAAGATAACCTGGCTCGCCATATGTAGACATATCATAAAAGGAAAAGGTAAGTATTTACCTAATGTCAAGCTCACAAGTGGCTGAATGAGGGGCAGGTTAGGTGCATCTTAGGTCCTGGTCCACAGGGTGCTTAAAGACTCCAGGGCCCGCTGATTCCCTTTCCCAAACAAGGATGCCCCTGTATGAAATGCCTAGTATAATCACCTTACCAAGGTTTCCATGATGCATGTGTGGGCTACCCTGCCATCTCTGGCGTTCCTCTCGCTGATGCCCGCACTTACGCTAGGAATTTTTTAATGGTTGGCCCGGCTGTGCACAGCCAAAGGGGAGCAGCCAACTGCTAATGCTCTGTTCAGCTTTACTAAGCTACTCTTATATCAGCCCTGTCAGTGTGGCTTAGTAAAACTTAATGGAGCGCTAGCCACTGAAAATCCTGGTGATTGTTCCTCTTTAACCCTCCCTCTTCTCCTGCCAATATATCTACCTCCTGGTGCTTTATTTGAAGGGGGACTTGGAAGTGTATTTACCTGTATTGCACTGCATTGTGGATCAGCTTCTCAGTTCTCACTACCACTTCCAGATCCTTATTGTCAGTCTCTGTCTTTTTTGGTACTGGTACTTGCTTCCCCATCTGGCCCTTAAGTTTTCCCCCTTCTACTCTGCTGCTGTCCCATTGCTGCTAAACCTTCTGCTAGGTTAGGTCAGAGGCGTGGGTCAGTTGCTGGGGGAGTTCGGCGAGTGGAAGAGGACAGTGGAAGGGGTGAATTGGCTTGGTAAGTGGTGGAAGATAGTGACAAGGGGTGGAGGAGTTAGGTGAGGGGTAGAGGGGGGCAGGGTTAGGTGAGGAGTAGAGGACATTGAAGTGGGGGAGGACTGTGGCAGGGGGTGAAGGAGTTAAGTTAGTGATGGAGGACAGCAGCATGGGTAAAAGGGTTAGGTGATCAGTGGAGGACAGCAGCACTGAGTGGAGGGGTGTTGTGAGTGGTAGAGGACAGCGGCAGGGGTAGAGAGCAGCGGCAGTGGGTTGAGGGGTTAGGTGAGCAGTAGAACACAGAAGCTAGAGCTGGAGGGGTTAGTTGAGTGATGTAGGAAAGCAGCAAAGGGTGCAGTGGTTAGGTGAGCAGTAGAGATCAGCGGTCACAGGTGGAGGGGTTAGGTAAGTGGCGGAGGACAGCGGGGAGGGGTTTTACACAGTAAGGCATCCTAAATCAGATAGGGAGAGTCAAAATCACATTTGGTCAATTAGAATGCATCCTAGGGGGCATCTTGATTAGGGATGCCCCACAGTCCAAAACCAGACCACTCATAGTCAGAATGACATAGTCACCTAATTTTGGGATCCTAAGCTGTTCAAATGCAACATCAGAGGGGCTTTTCTATGCAGCAGTGCCCCATGCTCTGTGCTGGTCTGCCAGGGGGACACACATAGTGGAGGGATGGGGATGCGGCTACTCATGGCCACATTTAAACAGCACGGGATTACGTAATTAGGTGAGTATGTGGCCGCATTGGTCCTTAAAGTGGACCAAAACCCACGCCCGGACAGTTAGATTCCCTTCCCCCGGAGCATCCAGATTCTGATGCCCCATCGGTGTGAAACCCCCCAGTTCAACTGGAAACGCACCTTCTCTCCCAGGCCATGCGCGAGCAGTGGCCGCAACCCCTGATATTCCTTTAGCAGGGCATATGTCCGCCCCAGGCATTTATGAATGTCTGGCACGGGCATGCTCCCTGTTAGAGTGTAGTGGGGGATACGGCCATTAGTATGGGCCATAGGACAGAGGAAGGGTAAGTCAAATAGGGCAACCTATGGGTTTCACACTGTCAGACATCCCCTATTGGGGTGCCCTAGAGGCAAGGGCCAAAGCCTTGACCAAAGTCAAAATTGTGGATTTCGATCCACTTCAATGAAAAGTAGATCTCAGACCAAATTTCTTATCCTCATCCCATAATCAGGCATCATAAGTGATGGTGATAATAATGAATGTGGAGAGGCGGTTGACCCTAGCAATAGAGACTTTGTAGTTTCCCTGTATTTATATAGCCCCTTTTTTTAACCCTGATAGGTTAGAAGGTGCCATTGTAAATAAATGTTCATAGTATTTTCTTTTTTGGTATTATTTTTACAAGATGATTGTAATCAAGTGTGAACTTGGACCTGTACATCGTATAACATATTTTTATATGGTATTTTCTATGGTGCCTATCTATGATCCCCTGTTTATGTATATATATATATATATATTGTACCAGGGGAGTGCACAACACTGTTTGTATAGAAAAAAACTGTAAAATAAAAAATGATCATGATTTTTTCTTAAAAAGCTTAAACACTTTGCTGCCCTTCGGGAGGCGGGTGGTCTGGATCCACCCCCCACCTTAGCTTCGCCCCTGTTTAAAATGTAACAATGGCAGCAATCTGAAATTTGAACTTTATAGTGGATCAAAACCCAGGATTTTGATGTTTCAGGGTTTTGTTCTTTACCCCTGGCTCATCCTGAATTGTGAAACCCCCCAGTTGTCCCAGTAAAACTCGCCTCTCTTTGGGTCTAATGGTGCCTGCGTGAGCTTTAGTGTAATCAGAGGGCTCTCATTGATTTCAATGTGGAGCAAGTGTGGCCACTATAGATGAGCGAACTTCTTGAAAGTTCGATTCGGGCGATTCGCCGAATTTCCCCAAATCGAACTTTCACGAATCGCTCATCTGAAAAAAAAAATGCCGGCATGGTGGGAGCGGGCAGGCCGGCATTTTTTTAAAAAGCAAACACTCCCCTGCATGGTCGGAGCGTGGAGGCCGGCGCCGCTCTCAGCTGTCATCAGAGGACGCGTCATCAGAGGACGCGTCATCAGAGGACGCCTGAGAGCGGCGCCGGCCTCCACGCTCCGACCATGCAGGTAAGTGTTTTCTTTTTAAAAAAATGCTGGCATGGTGGGAGCGGGCAGGCCGGCTGCGCTGTCAGCTGACAGCGTAGCCGGCCTGCCCGCTCCCACCATGCTGGCATTTTTTTTTATTTTATTTTCCCTGAAATTCGGAGCGAATTCCGGTTCGTCAGAACCGGTTCGCTCATCCCTAGTGGCCACATCCCCAGTGGTACACATGTTCTCATCCCAGCCAATCTAAATGGTTTGGGCAGAAGCCACTCTTGGACCCCAATTTCCAGCCAGTTGATGTACAGGTACAGATGATGTTAATAGTGTTTTCCAGGGAATGATTTTATTCTACAATATTTTTTAAATCACAGCATCCAATGGGATAGCCAGAATAATTTGGTAATGTTCTCTAAGACTTTTTTGTCCTAAGATGAAGATCCTTGCCACTTCTCTAAGCAGTTTCTTGTCACCCTCTCTTCATTTTTCTGGATACCCAGTATTTACATATTTACTAAAATTTGCTGCATCACAAAATCCAATCGGATTAAGCTTTTTTCTTCTTTTTCTTTTGTACTTTAATGTTTGTTGAGAGAGACTTTCCAAATCTTTTGGTTCACACACCCCTCTATGTTTAAAAAAAAAAATACTCTACTGTGCCTGAATATTATAAGGTATCTAAAGTATAAGAAGTGTAATTAATATATTCATATTACAAATAAAATTATATGCAAATGTGCACATCATGAAATTATTTGTCTACGTTTGTGACATTGCATGAAATAATAGAAGCACAATTTTGTTGGCCTTATGGGTAATTATATCATTTTTTTTACCCTAATACACAAAGTGAAAAAAAAAACTTTTCCTTGCACTCAATCTTCTTAATCTTATCTACAGAAATGATCTATTACTCATAGATATTTCGACAAATTAATAAACACCCCCCTGACACATTTGGAAAAGTCTTCTAAATTACGGCAGAGAGACTCTGCACATTTTAATGAATAATCACTATGGTGCTTTTCTTATACATGGATGGCCACTGAAGACCAGTTCCAGACCTTACATTGCTGATGTTTTAAATGACAGTCAGAGCTTCCTATACAGAATAGAGAGAAATGACCGAGGTTAAGCCAGTCTAACATCTACTGACAACTTTTTTTTGTTAGTGGTAAAATTGCAGTGTTCCATTATTTACAGAATCATACAGTCAGCCACTAAGAGTTATGACAAGTAGATAGAGAACAAAAAAGTGTGTGTCAAGCTAAGGTGACAAACACTTCAGAAGACTTCCAAGTTAGCTTTGTCACCAGCAGTGAGAGGTCAAGCTCGATCTGCACCTTAGTTGAGAGCAATCATTTTTTGTTGAGGCTGCAGTGTCTTACAGCCTGCAAAAGATCATATTTTTGCCTTTAGATGCTAAACCAAGAAGCCACACAGATCCATCAATGGCAATATACCCTTTATGTTCAAAGAAAAAAAATAACATTGAAGCATTGTGCACAAATATGGATGTGGGGGCTCTACCATTGTAAATAGTGAGTGTTCTCTTTTTAAGCCAATTATATGGTTTATTTGACATGTACAGGAGCCACCTAAACATTTAGTTGGTGTATTGCTTTGCTCACAAATAGAAGATACTGTTTGATATTGGTGTATGGTATAGCTTGCAATGTATGCAGCCAAATGGAAAAAAGTTTTATTATCCATGACTAATTTTATATATGTTATGAGAAATTAATTATATTCAGGAAGGAAGGATGCCAAGGATATTGTCGGAACTTCCAGAAGTTAGAGTTCCTACTGACTCTTCAGCCCACCTATAAATATAGCAAAATATAACTTTGAAATGTGCATCTCTAATCTACTCCCCCCCCCCCCCCCCACTGCCCCATTAACATCTTGGCCTCTTGTTAGGGCCTAAAGATGGCATCTCTACTTTTGATTTACTACTTTTTTCATAATAAAGCACAACCAAGATGCTAATAATGTTCTGTGGAACAGAAACACACTTCAAGGAGTGTGATAATCTATATATTCTCCAATAGATATTCCAACTATTCCAGCTTTTTTTAACGAAAAGACCAAGTTGTTCATGTAACGGATAGAGATTAGGAGGTCAACATGGTCCCCTCCCGTTCAACATGATCAGGTGATGGTCAACTACTGTACTTTGAGGGTTTAGGTGTAAAATATAGAAATCAAGGGTCTAGGTTCAGGTACAGTACTAGTATCCGTCAACCTCATACTGACTTTCCTCAATTAGATAATATGCTCTTTCTAGGGGCTGTCTTTTAGTTTTAAATGTTTATTAGTAGATAATATTTATTAGTAGTGTCCTTATTTTTCAGAAGGTTTTATGTATTACTTCAACTTCAGATGTCTTACTATGGCCTAACTTGTTACAAGAAACATGTCTTTAGCTGCCTTTCTTCAAATGCCTAAATGCCTAAACTCCTCCAGTCCTTTGTCTTGTTTTACAGTTTTATTCTACACGTGACTTGACTGTCAGTGGTTCTTTAGGATGAACTAGACCTGGAGTTATTTTAAAAGACCACACCAATCTTGAGAATTATCTAGTAACTGCTGCCCCTCCCCATTTAAAGGGCTTGATTTTTACACACTTAAGTTGGAAAAAGCACAAATGCACTACTATATTTTTAGCTGATCAATTTAAATAAATCTTACAAAACTAGGAGTATTAAAGTGTAAGTGTACAGAAAGTAAAGCATTTGTAAATGTATCTTAAAATATTTATTTTAATATTTATATTTCATTCTGTTTTACTTAAAGGATTCTTATCATGGAAAATAGCTCAAAGATAAAAATCCATATAAATATGCTGTATGGCAGGAGGAGAGCTCACTTATACACCTGGCATCTGGAAATATCCAGACAGGCTTATTTGTTTTTTCTTGTTTAGTTTTTTATTGAAAGGGAAATCAGGGGTGACGGGTTCTGTCACCCCTGATACAATAAACCTGTCACCCCTGTATTATATTCCTACCATGAGAGAATAAACCACAAGCTTGGTGGAAGTTAAGCTAAGTGACCCCCTCCTCTTATTTGATGGCATGTTTATATGGAATTATAATATTACACAATTTTGCGATCTGTGCCGTTATATTTTAAGCACCGAAAGCGTTAACTGCAGGTTACGTGCAGGTTCCCCCAGTTGTGCGACTGTCACATGTGAGCCAACAGTGGTGGCAAATGCAAAAAATAATTTTGCTTAAAGCGGAACAAATCGAATCAGGATGCTCCACTGTGTGAACCACCCTTGTTCACTCATAAAACGCTTCCCTACTGAACCTTATTCAATCCTTTCACAAAGGTCTTAATCATGTCCCTTGAGGCTTAAAACATATATATATATATATATATATATATATATATATATATATATATATATATAGAGTGAATATGGAAATGTTGTTTTTTTTTTTTTTTTTTTTTTTAAAGACAATTAGGGCAGAAAGGTTCTAAAGATGGAAAATAAGCTTCTACAAAAAGGTACAGTATTTCAGTATTTGGCAGTCCCCTGACAAGACTGTGTTGGAGGGTAAAGAGACAGATGGCCATAAGCACACATTGGTCTCCACAGGAGTTCCTGTATATAAACTGAAATATTCTAGATATTGAACAGAACATAGCAGTAGCTTGCTAAGTTTTTCCTCAGCATTTACATTTGCAAAGCATAAGTTATATTTTTCTTTTTAACTTATCGCCCTCAAGTATTAAAACTTCAAGGAAAATGCCTTTATATGACATATACCGGTAGTTTTCATTCTGCTCATGTTTTAAAGCTTTGTTTTTATTTTGGCTTGTTGGGTCTCTAAGGTGGGGAAGTCATGTGTAAGTAGTGAATTTTTCTTACATAAAACTTTTCTGTAACTTTCAAAATAATTCAGTTACAGTATGAAGATATTTTCCTACCAAAGATTAGTCAGTATTTATTTATAATTTATTATTATTTATTTATTTTCCCCAAAGAGAGGTATTCCATGTGTGGTTAACCTAGAGGAACAGTTGGGAACATTTTTGTTTAACGATGTCTATGTAGTTCTTGTATTCAAAGGAGTCAAACCATATTTCATAATTATCCAGAAAATATGATGCACATTAAAGGCAGCTTTGAAATTAATGTTATTTGTCCTCTGAGGAAGCAGACAATTTAAAATGCATCAGACACAGCATGTACCCCATACTGTACAAATGGGTATGATATATGTAGTATCGTGTTCAATCTTTACAATTGAATTTTATATGATCTTAAATCTGCCTTGATGTGGCATAGAAATGATAGGGATGCAGAATAAAACATTGAGAATTGTGGTAACAGGTTGCAATGATAAAATGAACATATACTAAAAAGCAGGAGCCAACCCTTCACTTAAATTGAGCAGCACTTCCTCTCAAACATACAATCAAGGGCGCATCACAACCATAAATAGAGTAGTAATCAAAACACAAACAAAACCATAGATTGATGTGATCAGGGCTACTACACTGTTAATTAACTACACAAATTCCCACAAGTACAAAATGTGGCATCAAAATATTACCGTACAATTTTGCAAGAGGAGTAATGTGCAAACAGTGTAACAACAAATGAATCCAAAAACATCACCTAAGTGCTGTGGGTCTCAGGATTATATCTCATAGTGTAAAGCCAAGAGTTTTTCCCCACGTATCTCGTGGCCTTAGTCCCGACCCAACTTCCTCTAGTTACATACTGTAACCTACAGCACTTAGTCAATATTAAAATACACGGGGGGGGGGGCAAGCATGCCAACCACTCCACAACTGCCATTCAGTACTGCCCAAGTCGGCCGTACTACTCAAAGGGACTGCTAGCCAGTCACCACATTCCAAGGACGATTCGATGAAAAGAAATCAAATGCGGACAGTCACTGATATCAGCATAAGCTACTGCAGCCACGGCATTAAAAGGCATTAAGCAGCGCCTCATAAAGGACAATAGGGGGCAACATCGGTATAGCAGCTTCATGTACCCAGCTCGGGCGATATAGGGGAAGGGCTTAAGCAGCAAATAGCACAAGGGTCCAGTGTCGGCCACACCTCTGCTGGAAAATGTTACCCGCCATATGCCTCCAAGCTGTGTCATTGCATAGTTTCTGTGTAGTTTTTTTGCGTTTTGATTACTACTGCCATAATAAAATACCCATGATAGTGGAGGTACCTGTACCTATAAAAGGAAAACTACTTAGACATTAAGGAACAGAAATGTTCCCGATTGTTCCTCTTTGCCTCTTACCTCAGAGATGTAATTTACAAATTTGCAGAACTTCATTTTACCGTTTCTGTTTCTATCTTTATTCCACTTTCCTCCTTTTCCTTCTTACATTTTCCTCTATTCCATTTTTCTTCCACTCAGCTATCATTCTCTCTATTCTTCTCTCTCATGTTCTTTCTATCTCATTCTCTTTTCCACATCCTTCCTCTGCAAGAACAAAGGTGTGTCTCCACCTCCCGGGCCTATATCCACCTGGCTGACTTGATGCACTTCAGTTTTCTTTCTTGCAGTGGTCACTGCAAGGACTTATCTGAACTCCTCTCCCATTTACTTTTTGTTTTAAAGAAATTATGCCTTGCAGGTGGGGGTAATGGAACACTGACTGTTCCTTGGCCCTTATACTCCTTGGATCTGAATGCACCCACTTTGCCTCCGCAGCTAAGCTGCATTTGGATCAGGATGGTAAGGTAAGCGTCAGGGTCTTGGGGCGCTGTGGGGTGTCACCTTTTTGTTTTTTAAAAAGAGTTACACTCCTGGTTGAGAATTACGCCACAGGAAAAAGCAGCCATAAGGCTTTTGTTTGGTGAGCCTGATTGAGAAGAACCAGGGGAATTCATTAATTTCCTCTTTATTGCTCTTCCCATGTGTTTTTACTGGTTGAAAAATTCAAAATTTGCGCCCGCCGCTATGGAAACATTTTCGGCTTAGCATAGCAGCGAGCACCGGTGTGCGGCTCTTTTCTTAACCCGCTCGCACTGCAATATTTTCATCCGGGACTAAGCGGCAAGTACTGCTAACATCGCGGTTCTCCTTCGGCCGCCTTCAGTGGAAATTTTTCGGCCGGGCGAAACGCTGAGTACCGCTGAGATCGCAGTTCTTCTCCGGCTGCCTTCACTGGAAGATTTTCAGCTGGAGGAAGCACAAAAGTACCACCGACCTCACGGATCTTCTCCGGCAGCGCTTGATACTTGGGTTGTTGACTGCACGGCCACCCTCAAGCAGACCTAAATCTTTAGGTAGGTCATTTTTAATTATGTGTATTAATATATTCATATATAAATATAAATATAAATATAATATATAAATATTTAATTGTTATTTTTTTAAATGTGTATGTATGTATATATGTGTGTATGTATGTATGTATATATGTGTATATATATATATGTTCTTAATTTTTTAAATGTGTATGTATGTATATATGTGTGTGTATGTATGTATATATGTGTGTATATGTATATATATATATATATATATCAAATTGTGGGATAGGACTGGCAATATATTGATGTGGTTAACCCTCTGAGCTCTCAGAATAGTCTTGCGACTATTGGGAACTGCTCACATACTAGGTTTTAGACCCCTTGGGAGGTAATCTAGTAGCAGATAGATTCACCCCATGTCCAGTATGCAAACAGACACTGGACGAGGACAGCACAGTGTGCAGGGTTATGCTACTGTAGTCGTGGATATGGAAGACAATTGTCTCCTCCCTGCAAGGGCTCTGACCATTGTTGCCGGTGCCCTCGGAGCTTAAAACCCCCCCTGGCAGCCTTCAAGCGGACCTAAAAACTTTAAGTCATATCGGCTACTAAGGGTATGAAAAAGTTTTGAAAAAAAAAGTTTTGAAGAGGATATTGTGGCTGCCATAGCCTCCTTCTGAGTCTTTAAACTCTGTCGGCAGCCCTCAAGTAGTCCTAAACCTTTAGAAAGCCATTTAGAAGTATTGGCTACTAAAAGGTTTTTAAAGAAAAGATTTATCCTCTAACTTGAAGAGGATATTGTAGCTGCCATAGTCTCCCAGGAAGTTATCCGTCGGGAGGATTTATCCAGTAGGGACTCGTATTCAGAGTCCTCTACACAAGGGGGTGCTCAGTTAAGATGGATGTATGGTTTTGATTTCCTCTATTCGGGAGGATGTTGTAGAGCATACGCATTATTCTAATCTGATCAATAGGGAATGGCAGAAGTCAGGTTGTCTTCCACCCATTCCTAAAGTAATAGATACTATGTATCCCTTTTCTCCAGATCAGATTGAATTATGGTCTCACCCTCCTGTGGTGGACGCTCTGGGGCCAGGTCTTTTTAAGATTTTAGTTATGCCATCCTCTGATAGTGCTTCTCCAAAGGATCCAGCAAATAAGTGCGTGGATCAGGTGGCATGTCATGCTTATTCTATTATGGGGTCAACCTTGCGGCTGGCCTGAGCTACATCCATAGCATTTTTGGGGAGCAGGAGGTTGTTAAAACAACTGGACTCGAAGACTGGTAGGGGTCATTCATGGAAGTCATGCTCCCAGGTGATCAAGACCAGTTTGGCTACAACAGGTATATGATACGGGCTATGGAGGATTGAGCAGGTTAAGTGCCAGAGGCCTAGCTCTGATGTTAGCCTTAAGGCGTGCTTTATGGCTTAAGCCATGGCCAGCTGACATAGCCTCCAAAAAAGAATGACAGGACTCCCCTTTCAGGTGGGGCGTCTGTTTGGGGAGTGCTTGGTTGACATGGTAAAGCTCTCTACTAGTGGTAAATCATCTAATCTTCCATAGAAGCCGAAGTCTAATACTGCTTCCGCAGGGCCTCTGATTCTTCGGGGTTCCGGATAGAGGTTCGGCCTCTTCAGGATACCGAAGAGCTTTTTGGACAAAGATTTTTGGACAAAGTTCCAAATTAAGGCAACAGGTGTCTGGCAGAATAAAGCCAGACCCCCTTTAAAGCCTGCTCAGGCATGAAGGGATGCCCCCGCTCTTGCAGGTGTGGGGGGACCGCTTCTGCATTTTGCTCATATTTGGAGGCTTCATGTAACAGATATTTGGATACAGGAAGTTGTATCCTCAGGTTTCAAGATCAAATTAGTAGCCAGACCCCCTTGGAGATTCTCTTGGTCAGGGATATCCCAAATTCCGCAGAAAGCAGAAGCATTGAGATCTGCCGTATCTCACTTTTCTAAAGATTGGAGTTGTTGATCCCCAGTAAAGTTACTCCAGCCGGGAAGTGTATATATAAGGATACATATCTACATTGCTATAGATAGCCTACATCTTCAGTTTGTGGCATTACCCTTCGGTCTATCTTCAGCACCAAGGGTGTTTACCAAGGTGTTGGCAGGTCTTGTG
The DNA here is from genome assembly GCA_027917425.1 of Gastrophryne carolinensis. Taxonomy (NCBI): domain Eukaryota; kingdom Metazoa; phylum Chordata; class Amphibia; order Anura; family Microhylidae; genus Gastrophryne; species Gastrophryne carolinensis. The sequence goes on along the minus strand of CM051241.1, from coordinate 107,118,649 downwards.
TTTTCTCTAAGAAGTCAGGGTATACATATAATCCCTTACTTGGACTATCTGTTGATATGGGCCCCATCATGTCAGGGGGCCCAGAAGGATACAGACTGTCTGATTGACATTGGATAATTGAATATCCAGTCGAATTCTTAAATCAAATATCATATCCTAGCTTCAAGAGTTATTCTTTTCTGGGACTGTCATTAGACATGTCTTAGGCAAGAGTGTTTTTCCAACACAGAAGTGACTCTTACTTCAGGCCAGGGTACGGGGTCTCTTGTCTTGCCCTCACCCGATGATTCATCAAGGAATGTCTGTTGGGCCTGATGGTATCTTGCTTGAGTCAGTACCTTTTGCACTGTTCACACAAGACCCCTGCAAATGGAATTGCTCACAATCTGGGATCGAGACCCACACACTCTGGATCACTCTTTTTGCATGACACCGTCAACAAGGTAGTCTCTAGCCTGGTCCTCAGCCTCTTCAGACTGCAAATCCTCCCTTCCAGTACAGTGGAAGATCATCACCATGGATGCCAGTCTATTGGGTTGGGGGAGTGTCATGGAGTCACCAACACTCCAAGGAGCAAACTCTCCATAAATATCCTGGAACTGAGAGCAATTCTATTGTAAAAAAAAGTGGAAAAAAAAACGTGCTAGGTATCTTAAAGTGTCTACTAAAGTGTTTTTGATGATATCTGCTCAACGTGAAATAACCTAATTACCCCAGTAGGTTCAATATACAACAATAGTTAGCATTAGAACACAGAGCAAATTGAATCTCAAAATTAAATCAACTTAAAAAAACATTTACATACAACAGGAGCCTGTTATGTTATGGTAAGCACAATAAAATATTCAAGTAAGTCCAAGTTGGTATTCCCTTGGTATTCCCTATTTCGCAGGTTATCCCAAATTTGCATATGCTAGTTGTCATACTTTGAAGGTGCTCAGTTTTAAAGGAAACATCCACCTCATGCCCGCCACCTGTTATAGGTACTCTTACTACGTGGTAGTGTAGTATTGCGCCTCAAATTGAGCCCTTCATGACTCTTAGCCTTGCTCATTCAGGATGTAATATCCTCCCCCGTTCAATGTGGGTCACATTAGACGTTTTGTATATGTCCCAAAGGAGGTATTACATGTAATGAAAACAATCGAAAAACCTCTAGCGTGATATCGCTTTAATTTTAAATGCTCTTAAAAATGTTTAAAATGTGCACTCACATTTAAAATCCATTATGACAAAAGTTTATATGGCAGGTGAAAATCTCACCCTACTTGTGCTGCACTTCGGCCAGTAGTGCCTAGAAGACAGGAGGAGTGTTTGCTGCCAATGACAATCTTTCATACTGTGTGCCCAATGGTCTGCCCGTCCGCCGTTACAATTGCTTGACTTTATCAATACTGGCGGTGCGGCGGTATGCGCTGCTTTATATACTGTTCAGTTGAGGCGGGGCGGGAGGGATTGGTGCTCGTACTAAGGCGTCATAATGACGCTAGCCAATCATTGGCTTCAAGATGTGTAGGTGTTTGTAATGACGCTAGTTAGTAGCTGTCCCGATAGTGTATAAATGCAGCTGACGTGAGCCAATTGTGTTCCTCAATGTCAGCGCAATTATCAGCCAATCAGTGCACTTGTACAGTTAGTGTGTCATTGGCTGGTAATTATGTAGTGATTAGCCAATCATTGCACTTTGTTGTGTGTGTTGTAGTTCGCGCTGTGCTAAATGCTACTGGCACACGTGCTGAGCTATATACTAATGGGGGCTAATGTTTGTTATAGCTGGCCACTGCACAATGCTTATATATATTGTACCCGCTATGTATTAATAGGATTCGCGCTGAGCTGTGTGCTGAAAGGGAACAGTTTAACCCTTAAGGGGAATTCTTTAACCCACAGAGGGAGAGTTTTTGTTTACTAGCAATTGCCAGTATTGCACAGTTTGTATTATGTGACCATAATTTGGACAACTATAAGGATAATCCAGCGAGAGGGGTATGAGAGTCTCTCCTGCTTACAAATGATTTTGCTCACAAGGGAAACAGGTGATTATAAAAATAAATAAAACAAAGTGACCAATAAAGGTGCCATAATAATTAACACGGTTGAACATCTAATTATATATCTCATGTGTTTAGATAATGAGTTGTTCCTATAATGAAACCCTTGTATAGGGAATGGATAATAAGACAGTTTGGGTTTATTTCACATTATATGTAATTTGAGGGTAAGGTGGGGGACTGGAAAAGGGGTGGATAAGTGAGGTGGGGGACTGAAAAAGAGGGGTGGATAGTGAGGTGCGGAAGGGTAGAAGGGAGCAGGTAAAGGGGAGAGAGGGAAATGGGGGAAAAAAGGAGCCGTGAAGGGAGGGTGAAAGTGAGGCTATTGGGCCCAAGTTTGCCTGAGTAAGAATCAATTGTGGGGATTGTTAGATAAGGTTAGGAAGTATCTATGAAACAATTTAAGTCGAATTCGACATTTAACACTTTTGGTGCCAAAGAATCTAGGGTGTATATCCAGTGACTTTCCCTTCGTGAAATATCCCTTGTCAGGTTAGATCCCCTCCAGTGTCGATCAATTCGTTCTATTTCCATAAAGGACTCTTGATGTGGATCTTGGGTGGTACTGTTTGAAATGAGCTGAGAGGCTGTGTGTTTCTAGTCCCTTTCTGATATTATATAGGTGCTCACGGATACGTATTTTGAGTGGTCGTATGGTTCTACCTATATACTGTAATTGGCACGGGCACCATATAAGGTATACTACACCCGCTGTGTTGCAGGATATAAATTTGGTTATTTTATATTCTTTCATTAATTTATTGGCAGAGAAAGACCTTAGTTTTTTCTATTGGGATGCATGTCTTGCAGCCTATGCATGACCCACACCTGTAAAATCCCTGTGGGGGGATCATTAACAAGGGCCACTGGTTTTGGGGATCTAAGTAACTTTTTGTAAGTTTGTCTTTAAGGTTGGGAGCCTTACTGAAGATGACTCTAGGATGTTCCGGCAGCACTGGCCCCAGAATGATGTCACTCTTAAGGATGTGCCAGTGCTTAGTTATAAGGTTTTTTATTTCCTTATACTGAAGATTTAAGCCCGTTATGAAAGAGAAATCGGGTTGTGTGTATTACTTAAATTGTTAGAGGCTCCAAATAGGGAGGTTCTCTCCAGAGTTCTTATTTCCTCCCTTTGGGCTTCAATTTCCTCCTTTTTGTACCCTTTCTCTACAAATCCTTGAGATAGTATATTAGATTGGGCGTCATAATCGCTTGCTATCGTACAGTTGCGCCGTCGGCGCATAAATTGCCCTTTTGGTAGGGCCCTTACCCAGGTGGGGTGGTGGCAACTAGATGAGGGGACATAGCCATGCGGTCAGTAGTTTTAAAGTAGGTAGAGGTCACCAAATTTGAACCTTTCTTTTTGATGGTAAGGTCTAGAAAGTTAATTGATTCCACACTACTTTCAGCAGTGAAAGATAAATGGAAGGTGTTGCCATTTACAATTTGGAAAAAATTATCCAGCTGTATCTGTGTTCCACCCAGATGCATAAAATGTCATCTATGTATCGCCACCAGCAGAGTAGTTGTGGTCTTGGCTGACCATAGATGAACTGTTCCTCCCACCACCCCACATATTCTCTTGTATCTCAGACATTGGACATCCCATCTGATGGGGAATCCCGTCCGGATTCAAACAGACAATTGGACGGCGGTGGTATATATTGACCACCATGGGGGCACCTGAAGCAGTTAAGCCCTAATTGAAGTGAGCTGGTTTTTACTTTGGGCCGAGAAACAGGTTTCATGCATTTCGGCTGTACTCTGTCAGAGGGTTTTTTCAATCCTTATGCATGCGCTGGGGTATTTCGGACATAGATCTCTTGTGCATCACGACACAATCGGAAGGTTACAAAGTTTGTGTCTCGATCCAGGGATCCTCTAACTATAGCAACAGATGTCCTGAATCTTCAGTGGTCAGCATTCAAGCTTCTTTATGCATTCCCTCCGATTCCACTCCTAGGGCGAGTACTAAAAAAGATAGCTCACGAGGAAGTCCCAACCATTCTGGTGGCTCCTCGGTGGCCAAAAAGAAGCTGGTTCTCAGACATAGTAAGGATGTCAGAGGGCAACTCGTGGAGGTTACCCGACGATTCAGATCTTCTCACACAGGGGCCTCTAAGGCCAGCCAATTCACATGTTCTGACTTGGACGGCCTGGCTATTGAATCCTTTATCTTGGCAGAAAAGGGGGTTCTTCTGACATAGTCATGCAGACTATGATTCAGGCCAGGAAGAACCCTTCATCAATGATCTACTATAGAGTCTGGCAAGCATTATCACTTGGTGCGAATCCAGAAGGTTCGCTGTTAGAATTTTTTCTGTTCCCAGAATATTTGATTTTTTTGGCAGAAAGATCTTGATGAAGGTTTTTAATTGAGTACTTTAAAGGGACAGATATCTGCTTTATCTTTTTATTCAGAAACCCATTGCTGTGAATAAATGTATCAAAACTTTTTGTATAGGGAGTTGCTCATGTGCGGCCTCCTCTTAAGTCACTTCTGCCGGTTTGGGACCTGAACTTAGTGTTAACAGCTCTTTATCAGGGTCCTCTGTTTGAACCACTGGCAGATGCGTCATTAAGTTTATTGACTTTTAAGGTTATCTTTTTTAGTGGCAATAACCTCAGTAAGGAAGGTTTCTGAATTAGCAGCTTATCAGTTAAGTCTCCTTATTTAGTGTTACATAAGGACAAGTTTGTCTTCTGCTTTAAATAGGAAGTTCTTCCTAAGGTGGTTTCCATCTTAATGAAGAGGTGAAATGCCTTCCTTATGTCCTACTCCAGTGTCCGATAAAAGGATTCTACATTGCTGGATGTAGGGAAAAGCTACGATCTCACTGCTACACAATCTTTCCATAGGTTGGACTCCTTATTTTGTCATACCTGAGGGTCCACAGAAAGGTCTTCCAGCATCTAAGTCTACAATCATCGATGGATTAGACAGGCAGTGGTAAGAGCCTTTATTCCCTAAGGGGAAGGATTCTTCTTTTAGGACTACTGCTCATTTGACAAGAGCTATTGGAGCTTCTTTGGGCATTTTAGCATCAAGCTTTAATAGAACAAGTATGCAAAGCCGCTACTTGGTTTTCAGCTCATACATTTACCAAATTCTATAAGGTAGAGCCTTTGGTAGGAAGGAATTACATACAGTGGTAATTAGATGGTTTTGGAATGTCTTATTCCTCAAAGGAATAAGGGTTTTTGGAGTGTCTTATTCCTGAAAGGAATAAGGTTTGGGGATCCCATCCAAATTAGGGTACTGCTTTTGGAGGTCCTATTCGTCTCTGAATTCTTCTGATGGCCTGAAGTAAAATGGAAGAGAAAAGAACATTCTGTGAGTACTCACCTGTAGAACTGTTAATTTCTCTAACATTATTACTTCAGGACATCAGAAGAATTCAGAGACGAATGGGACCTTCAAAAGCAGTACCCTAATTTGGATGGGATCCCCAAACCTTATTGTCCATGTCTTGGATGCCTAGTTTTAGTGGAGTGGTAAATATGTAAATGGTTGCTGTAAATAATGATCAGCATTTTCCTCTATTTTTCTCTTTTCTGTATTATATCCATTTTCTCAATTTTCGCTTTTCTAATTTCCCTCCATCTTGTTCGTTTCTCCTTCTTTCACTTACCTTTCTTTCTTGTCTTTCTTTCAAATTCCAGCCTTCCTTTTTTCCACATTACTGCCATCTTTCTCTTTTTTTTCATTGCTTACATCCTCATCTTTTCCACATCCTCTCCATTTTTCTCTTTTTCCCAGTTATCCTTCATCTTTCTCTTTTCCACATTCCATCTCTTTCATTTTAACACTCACTCAATGTTTCTCTGTATCACATGCCCTCAGTCCTGTTTCTCTTTAAATGTTCCCTCCTCCTCTGTCTTTGCCAATCTTCTAGTGTCAATTTGTCGATCTCTTGTTCTTTCACTATTTAATATTATTCCATCACTCTTTCCATTTCCCTAATCTCTTTTAATATTTCCTCTATGTTGTTGCCTGAGTGTGAAAGTGTGTATTTGGGGTGCCATCCTGAAAATCTTTCACTGGGAAATCTCCTAAATTGGAAGTCCAGTCTCCTACGTCACTGTCTCCTGGCCACTGAGGCAGGGAGAAAGGGGGGTTACAACATAAAAAACTGCTTCCCACAACCAGGAGCCACTGACACTCACCAGTGCTGGGCACCACCATCTTTGATCTGATGCACAGAGTTTTTTCCCCTTGGGGTAGGTGAGAGAAAAAGAATGAAACAGTGTACCTATTTTTTTTAGATCAATGCTTACCTGTTCTCACGCTGCCTTAATCCAGCTTAGTCCAGGGCTCAGTTGTTTCTTTCCCTATCACCCCAATAGCCGATGAGGAGTGCTACCAGCCTGACTGCAGAAGAACAGAATGCGGTGAGTTGTCATCTGGTAATGATAGTGCCGAAATGCCAGGGTTATGGCACAGGCTACAGAATAACCCTAGTCTTCCCCTGCTGGCCCTGAAGTGTAGATGACTCCATGGCCACTCACTTGCCTATCATATCTATGATATTAAGTGTTCCGGGTGGGTGTAGGCATATGGGGGGTGTTAGAGGGTTTTGATCTGCTTGAAAGTCTGTTTGTGAACTACCCACACAATAGGGTTGATTCAGCACTGTGAGAAAGAGACAGTCTAGGCAAAAGGCAACAAAAAGGGCAGCAAGTAGCTCACCTGAGGCTTGTCCAACGTGCCTCTCCTCTATTTCCTGCAGAACATTGGAGACTGGCATAGCAGGGCTACAAAGGTTGCTCTCCTTTCAGTTCCATTTCCACAGTGCCCAAAAAAGAAATGATCTAACAGCTACAACCTCTGACAAGGCACAGTTGGTACACAGCTGGCTCTGCCCACAGAAACATATTCAAATGACTCAAAGCTTCACTCGGGCATGCTCTTCTCAGCTAAGCCCCAACCAGAAATCGAAGCAAAGCCAGCTGCTTTACTCGGCATACTTCAAATGTTTACACCTAATTGGATATTTTAGCTTTTAAATAGCTAATTTTACACCGTTCCAACAGGAGATAAGGTGGGAGGAGGTTAGTGTGTGCCTGGACACAGTTTGAGGAATGTATAACAGGACACATCTACAGACCCTTAAGAATTAATTTCAATGGAGATCTTAAAGTGGACCTCTTTTCAAAAATTATTGAAGGTCCACTCTGCACTACCAGTAAAACTAAGCCCAATATCAGGCACAACTGCTTAACCGGTCACCACTCCTCACCCACCTGGCACTGAGATCCAAACGGGGGTCCAATCAGTTCAGAAGATGTTCATCCAAAAGTGTGAACCTTTTAACTAAACTAAAGTTGATGGAGTAACAGGCCAAACTGGCTAAAGTATATAGCTTCTGACTTGTTTGCAAGGTGCTGGTATCCCCCAGCAGTGTTTGTGGAAATACCAATGTTTTTTGCTGTGCCCCCTATTGGCAGCTGCAACATTCCCCTTGGGTGTTTGGTTCTTCAGTGAGACACAATCTGGTGTTTTGCTAGGAATGGGTTTGATTCCTTGAGGGTGTAGCTCTTGGAATGTCCCTTGTATCACAGGTGAAATCCCTGTTCTGTTTTTCTAAATCTGTTATTTCTAACACTTAAGAAAAATTCATTGGCTTGTTTTAAACTTTTTGACCCAATGCCATTTTGTGAATGTTGCCTCAGGGCACAGTTTTTTTTTTTTACACACACGTGTGTATTTATGATGTTGTACACATAAGAAACCATTTTTACCCCCTCAATTGCATTGTTTTTGTTTTAGTAGTAATAGTAATATACAAAAAAACTTAATATAAAGATATGGTTGTGTGTGTTTAATGTGTGTGTGTGTGTGTGTGTGTGTGTGTGTGTGTATATATATATATATATATATATATATATATATATATATGAATGATCTGGCATTCTGTATGGTATATTAAATAAATAATTCAAGTTAGCTGCCAATATATGCACCAAAATGTATAGTGATATCATTTCCACTTGTAAGCTAAATTCTACAAGCTATCTCAAGTACTGGATTGAAATTAAATGTTAACATGGTACCAGTGTTGTATAAAAACCTATTCAAAATGCAAGGTCACTGCCAGAACCTGAAACATAAGTGAACATGAACTGGCCTATTGTCTGGTATCTGCTCATGCAATCTTTATGAACACAATGATGAGGGATAGGCATCACACCCATTTTTTTTCTTTTCCACACGTTATATTGCCTGATGAATTGAAAGTCCTGCCTATGTGTTTTCATGCATACGATTGTACAATATCCTTATAAGATGCTGTACTGCATTTGAACATCATACCTTGTATCTTAGATTTGTTAAACTATTACAGTTTTCAGGATAAATCCTAATTATGTTTGCGCCAGTTCAACTAAACCACTTTCAATATATTCAATTGATCAATGCAGGGAAGTTTAGGCTGTGTCCCTCAGCCCAGTCATTTAATAAAGCACTTATTTAAAACCGTCCCACATATGCACATATAGTCTCATTTATGTAAGGTTTAAAATAACTTCCCACAGGGTCAGTTCAAGTCTTATGGATGAAATGTGTAGGGAGGAGTCTTCAGCGCTGATGCCCGGACGCTAGCAAAACAGAAAGTGAAGGAGTAAGGAGCGAAGCCGTAGCCTCGCTGTGTCTTGTTTATCCTGCTGAGTGAAGTAATCAGATGCCAATTCTTTGAATCCGTTTTATACAGTTTTGGTAGAAATCTGGTACGCAGTTTAAATTTCTGGTGGGGGTTTTATTTTAGCTCTGCATGAAACACGAGTGTTGATTTATCCCCACGGGAAGTCATTTTTAACCTTACATATATGAGACTGTATATATATATATATATATATATATATATATATATATATATATATATATATTATAATGCTCTATGTTAAACTATTGTTTACATACAATATGGAATACAATAAAATACATCCTAGTGGTGGGGAGCGATGATTTACAAATGAGTTCTGAGGTGTCCTCTGTGGCATTTGTGGGTGCAGCCAGACTCTCAAACGGGTAACAGACCAGTCAATTTTAGAACATTTTCAGTTACTTTATCAAAGGCCAGCTCCAAATTCAGTATTTTTAATAGCACATTCACTGTACAATCTTCATTCATAAGTATAAGGCCTTGAATTCCCCTTTAGTAGCTGTAATAGGTGCAGAACAACCTGAAACGCACAATAATCTGGGTTTTAAACTTTTTCCTTCCCTGGCAGTTTCCATCTGGCCTAGTAGTAGTATTGTTTTTAAAGTTCTATCATCTTCCATAGAACTGTCCAAGGTTAGGATTACAGAAAGCTAAGCCAAGCAAAATACTTACAAAACACAGGGTATTAGAAGCCAAATGTGATTCATTGATACAGTAGTGCATTTGGAGTGAGGGCCCTGCCCCCTATAAGCTTACGATATAAAGGATAAGGGTGAAGACAAGAGGTTGAGGCGCAAGTAGTATGTACTAAGCATAGTGACAAGTGCTCTGAAGGGTGATAAGACTCTAAAGAGGATTGAATAAGACAGATGTTAGGTCGCCCCCCCCTGAGCAAACTTGTACTGGTTCCACTACCTGAACAATGACTTCCAATGACTCCCACTCTCAATGAATGCCATCTTTACAGCTCAACTCAAAATTCGGTTCTAAGCTGTGAAGTACAGTACAGAAGTAAGCTTATGTTATCTCCTAGTTATAAACATTGTTTCAGCACCGACCTAGCAGGCACATTTTAAGCCATGTGTTAAATTTTCCAAGGAAATGTTGATGGATCAGTGTCTACTGTTAGTTGCATAGCAACTTTGGCACATGTTCATCAAGTAAACCACTGCAAGTCTCGCTTTGTTCTCCTTGGGCAATCGTAAGCAATGATGCCCAATAGAGGGGAAAAGTTGCTAAAATAGGGATTGGAGTCTTTGGTTGTAAAAATAGATTCAGTTGCTATTTGCTTCTTCTTCTAAATCTATCCCTATGTAGGACATTCTTGTGTTTATAAAACCTTTAATTTCATCCACAATTAGTCTTTAATTTAAGAACTACAGGGCTTGATGTTGCTGGCCTCTCAGAATAGGCACCTTGCCATGCTATTGGGCTGCTACTAATCATTTTAATTTTATTTTATTAAGTCACTAACTTGGCTTGAGTTGAAGTACTGTATACTTCATGGCAAGTCAGAAAGTGTGATATTCCAGGTTAATGACTGAAAGCATTAATAGAGGTAGAGATGAGCGAATCGATTCTGAACGAATCCGAATTTCCCCGCGATTCGATCGATCAAAGTTTTCCTTTAAACTCCATTTATTTCAATTACAGCCATTGTAAAATGGTGGATGGACATGTTCCCTGGGGCAAGTTATCATGGGAAGGTCACATGCAGCCTTTCAGCAGCCAGAAAGCCCGGTGACGTCACAGTGCTATATAAACGGCGGCCATCTTGCTTGTGCGCATTTCAGCCTTGCATTGCAGACAGAATGGAGGTTGCTGCAGACAGGGAGAGACTAACAGAGAGTCATGGAGACCCACACAGTGCCAGGGAGAGCCAGGGAAAGATAGGGAAAAATTGGGAACGATCCAGGCAGGGACAGCAGAGAAAGTGACGGAAACTTTTTTTTTTATTTTCACTTCATTTGCCAGATCAGTTTTAAATTGCTTTTTTTTGTGCTGTAAATATTCCTGGCCACTGTGCATCCCATCTTGGCAGTGGCATATTTAACCCTATCTGTTACACACAAGCATTTCTTATAACTCGATTAGTTTTAATTTTTTTTAGTATGCTGTAAAAACCCCAGCCCACATGGGCATACTATTTCAGCACATTTCACCCTGTTATACTAAATCAGCTTCTAAAGGCTCTGTTTTATTAATATATTGCATTTTAAATTGGTTTTGTGCATCCTGTAAAAACACCAGGCCACAGGGTACCCCAAACCGGCACATTTCACCCTATCTGTTATACTAAAGCAGCTTCTACAGGCTCTGTTTTATTAATATATTGCATTTTGAATAGTTTTTTTTGCGTCCTGTAAAAACACCAGGCCACAGGGTATCCCAAACCGGCACATTTCACCCTATCTGTTATACTAAAGCAGCTTCTACATGCTCTGTTTTATTAATATATTGCATTTTGAATTGATTTTGTGCGTCCTGTAAATACACCAGGTCGCATGGGCATCCCAAACCAGCACATTTCACCCTATCTGTTATACTAAATCAGCTTCTAAAGGCTCTGTTTTATTAATATATTGCATTTTTAATTGGTTTTGTGCATCCTGTAAAAACACCAGGCCACATGGGAATCCCATATTAGCACATTTGACCCTATCTGTTAAACACAAGCAGCTGTTAAAGGGGATTTCTTCTAACTAGATTACAGTTTGAATTGTTTTTGTGTCGGCTGTAAAAACTTCTGCCCAAAGGGCATCCCATATTAGCACATTTGACCCTATCTGTTACACACGAGCAGCTCTTAAAGGGGATTTCTTCTAACTAGATTACAGTTTTAATTGTTTTTGTCTGTGCTGTAAAAACCCCTGCCCACTGGGCATCCCATATTAGCACATTTAACCCTATCTGTTACACACAAGCAGCTCTTAAAGGCGATTTCATCTAATTAGAGCACAGTTTGAATTGTTTTTGTGTCTGCTGTAAAAACCCCTGGGCACTGTGCATGCCATGTTTGCACATTTAACCCTATCTGTTACACACAAGCAGCTCTTAAAGGGGATTTCATCTAACTAGAGCACAGTTTTAATTGTTTTTGTGTCTACTGTAAAAACCCCTGGCCACTGGGCATCCCAAACACTAGCATAAATATTTCAAGACTACCTGTCTAATAACTGTTTGCATTTTATAATTAATGTCACTTTTCCACAATCAAGGGAGGCCACCTCTGTATGTGAGCAGGGGGCATACCAAACACTAGCATTAATATTTCAAGAGTACCTGTCTATTAACTGGTTGCATTTTGTAAAGAAAGTAACATTGTCAAATTGCCAGCAGCCATTGCCTTTAACCGGGGGGGGGGGGGGGGGGGGGGCATCCCAAATATGCTAGCATGCGTCTTTTAACCCTTTGAGTGCCAGCCTACCGAGATTTTTTGTCTCACTCTGTTGCCAGACTACTTTTCACGTTTTTGCGCTACACGTGTTCAACCTGGATTTTTGAAGGGATTTCCAGGAAAATTATATATTGTTTTTTTTCAGCAGAGTCTGGGCTTCAACATGAAATGTCTTGTTTGGCCTTTTTTTTTGTGTATTCTCAATACTTCTGGGTGAAATATGTGCAAAAAAATAAAAAAAAACTATTTTTACAATTTGTAGTGTTTTTTTTCTAATAAAAAATGTAAGTTTGTTAATAAAATATTATTGTGTGTGAAAGCCCAATTTCTCTCAGTTACAACGGTACCACATATGTATTGGTAGACACCCTTTCCTGCCCAGGAAACTCCCCCAAACTGAAACAGCAGTTTAGGAGATTTCAGATAGGATACAACTATGCAATATGATTGCATAGTTGTAAGGGGTTAACTTAAAAAAAAAAAATGACGTAGGTTCCCCCCTCCCAGGGGCCAGCGTTGGTGGCCCCTGGCCCTGCAGGCTACTAGCCCACATAGTCACTAAGTGGCCCAGGCCCTTCTGCCCCCCCCTCGCCATTGGGGAGGCAGGTAATGGGGGGCTGGGGGTTTTGGCAAGTCACCCGCAAGCCGCAGGTGATTGCCAGCCCCAGAGCCTTGTGAACTGGTATAAGGGGTTTCATGGACCCCTTACCAGTTCACAAATAGTTAAAAGTAAAAAAAGACACCAGACAAAACATTTTTTATTATTCTTTTTTTCACTTATGCTTACCTCCCATCCAGTGTCCCGCGCCACTGCAGATGACACTTGTCGGTAGTGATCATAGCAGGGAGGGTGGGAGGCAGGGAGGTCAGAGCCTCCCTGCCTGCCACCCTCCCTGCTCCGATCGCTACCGACAACTGACAGATCGGAGCCCGGTAACCCGAGGAGCGGGATGACGTCATCAAGTGGGCGGGGCTAGGGGCGGGGCCAGTGCCGGCCGAAGAGGATGGTGAGGGCCCGTTTCTGGGTCCTCACCCGAAGTGTGGAAAGCCCATGGGGGGGATCGGAGCCCCCCCCTGGTGAAGAGAAGACCCGGGGAGAGCCATCGCGCTGCAAGGTGAGTAAATGACATTTACTTTTTTTTTTTTCTTGCAGATGTTGGCACCGGTGGGGGGGGGGGGCTCCTGAAGATCAGAGGCCCGGGGGTGGAAATCAAACAGGCGATTCTTGTACAGAATCGCTGGCCCTTTCAAATGAGGGGTAAGGTAAGTCTGTATGTTTTTTACTTTTTTTTATGGGGCTCTAAAGTCAGCTACGTGAGTCTTACATAGCTGGCACTTAACGGTTGGAGAGGCAGCTACGTGAGACTCATGTAGCTGGCACTAGCAGGGTTAAGAGTGCTCACATTGGAGTTGGCAGCAGCAGCATTAGGGGCCCATATATTGCCTGAAAGACATGCATATGAGCTGGCAGCAGCAGCATAGGAAGCCCATATATTGCCTGAAAGACACACCCAGGAGTTGGCAGCAGCATAGGGAGCCCATATATTGCCTGAAAGACACACCCTGGAGTTGGCAGCAGCATAAGGAGCTACCATGCTTCAGCTACTACCATGGATCAGCCATTGGTGGCTGGAAATCCTGGCTGAACCATGCCTGATTCATCTTCACAAAGGTGAGTCTCTCCACATTTTTCGTGGACAGACGAGTTCTCCTTGGCATGACTAGAAACATAGAAACATAGAAGGTTGATGGCAGAAGGAGACCATACGGTCCATCTAGTCTGCCCTTATGTGTATACTGTATGTACTCTTTATCTTAGGATAGATGTGTGCTTATCCCAGGCATGTTTAAATTCAGTGACTGTTGATTTTTCAACTACCTCTGCTGGAAGTTTGTTCCAAGCATCTACTACTCTTTCTGTAAAATATTATTTTCTAACATTGCTCCTGATCTTCCCCCCGACTAGCTTCAGGTTGTGCCCCCTTGTTCTATCATTAAGCTTCTTCTTAAAAGCACTTCCCTCCTGAACCTTATTCAATCCTTTCACATATTTCACAAAGGTCTCAATCATGTCCCCCCTCTCCCTTCTTTCCTCCAGACTGTACAAATTAAGTTCTTTAAGTCTCTCCTGATAAGTTTTAAGTTTAAGTCCTTCCACCATTTTCGTTGCCCGCCTTTGGACACGTTCTATTTCAATAATGTCTTTTTGAAGGTAAGGTCTCCAGAACTGCACACAGTATTCTAGCTGTGGCTTTACCAGGGCTCTATACAGCGGCATCACAACCTCCCTCTTCCTACAGGTGATGCCTCGAGCTATGCAGCCGAGCATCCTGCTTGCTTTTCCCACTGCCTGGCTACACTGTCCACTCATCTTGCAGCTATCGGTAATCAGTACCCCTAAATCTCTCTCCTCCGAGGTCCTGGATAACACAGTGCTGCCCATACGGTACTCAGAGCAGGGATTCCTTCTACCCAAGTGCATGATTTTACATTTAGAGGCATTAAACTCTAGTTTCCACAGTTTTGACCAAAAAAAAAGCTAAATCATTTTCCTCCCTCTTCCTACAGGTGATGCCTCGAGCTATGCAGCCGAGCATCCTGCTTGCTTTTCCCACTGCCTGGCTACACTGTCCACTCATCTTGCAGCTATCGGTAATCAGTACCCCTAAATCTCTCTCCTCCGAGGTCCTGGATAACACAGTGCTGCCCATACGGTACTCAGAGCAGGGATTCCTTCTACCCAAGTGCATGCTTTTACATTTAGAGGCATTAAACTCTAGTTTCCACAGTTTTGACCAAAAAAAAAGCTACATCATTTTCCATGTTGCCCATGTTGACTATGGCCCCCGCTGCACTAAGCACCCGCTCAGATGGCACACTACTCGATGGGCAGGACAGCTTTCCCAGGGCAAACTCTGCCAGTTGCGGCCACAAGTCAAGTTTGGCTGCCCAGAAGTCCAGCGGGTCCGCAAGGTGCATTGGCATGGTCATGTCAAGGTATGACACTACCTGCTGGTTCAGGGCCTGCTCCAGGTCTTTCTGCTGCTCATGATTAGCCTCACTATGCGGGTCACTTGTGATTAGGGTGTGATTCTGTTAGTTATCTGATTCCGACCCGGCTTGATCGACCATTCCTGTCTGCTGCCTGTACCGACCTCTGCTTTGTCTGACCACGAACCTGCCTGCCCCTCTGGATATCCCGCGATCTCTGACCTCTTGGCTTGACCCTTTGGCTACTCCTGACTACGCACCTGTCTCATCCCTGTACTCTGACGTACCCAGGAGGTGGTGGAGCCTGAACAGGGAGTGGCGTGTCACTGGGTAATGCAGCAGGCTGGACCACCACTTTGGAGCCAACCCTCCCAGGCCGCTTTATGGTGACACTGCAAATGTCGATGCAGGGCTGTGGGTCCAACATTGGGACCCTGGCCACACTTCGCCTTCTGCCTACACATCTTTCATATAGCAATGTTAAGTGGATGATCGTGTTAACCAATGGATGACGGCAGATGGGTTGCTGGTCAAGACACGACCGCTATCTGATACCGGGAGATCAGGCCTCTCACTGAGACTCCTGCTGCCACTCACCCCTAGTCTGCTGCAACCTCTGCTTGATGAATTTAGGCCTCTGCAACTTCTCTGTGCCCATCCTGGCACTTCTCTGCCTGACATACTTAGTGCGTATATGAGGGGAGGACAAAACGCTACACTACACTTAAAGCAGGATTTGTTAATAGCAGCAGGTGTTTAACTATCTATGGCCTTTCACTAAGTAGTAACTAGGCCCTGAAGACTTTAACAGGAACAAAGTGATGAAACTCTTAGATGTGCGTATTTGATGCTCTGATGAGAGCAATTCAATGTGTTCCAGTACGCTTGAAAAATGTTTTTTTGAGAGACTGGCCTGCGTGGAAATGAATCGGCATGGATCAGCCAAGATTTCCACCCACCAATACTTGATGCATTAGAGTAGATTGATCATGGGGCCAGACCAACACTAAAGAAATATGGATAGTGCAAAACAGATTTAAGGCGCTGCTCTCCAGTTACAGACATTCCTCCACATCAGACCACAAGTAATTATTGAGAAAATGGTTTACGTTACTCTTACTTTTTATTAATATTCTTCGGATAAGATATATGTGCCGAAAATCTGCATATGTTCTTTCATGCTGCTGCAAACTCCAGGGTGTGTCTTTCAGGCAATATCTGAGCTCTGTATGCTGCTGCCAAGTCCAATGTGATTTTCAGGCAATATATGGGCTCCCTATGCTGCTGCCAAGTCCAGAGTGTGTCTTTCAGGCAATGTTTGGGCTGCTGCTGCTGCCAACTCCAGTGTGTCTTTAGGCCAATTTTTGGGCTCCTTCTGCCAACTCCAGTGTCTCTTTCAAGCAATGATTGGGCTCCTGCTGCTGCCAGCTCCAGTGTCTCTTTCAAGCCCAAAAATTTGCCTAAAGACACACCCTGGAGTTCGCAGCAGCAGGAGCCCAAAAATTGGCCTAAAGACACACTGGAGTTGGCAGCGGCAGCAGCAGGAGCCCAAACATTGCTTAGAAACATAGAAACATAGAAGGTTGACAGCAGAAGGAGACCATACGGTTCATCTAGTCTGCCCTTATGTGTATACTGTATGTACTCTTTATCTTAGGATAGATGTGTGCTTATCCCAGGCATGTTTAAAAACAGTCACTGAATTTAAACATGCCTGGGATAAGCACACATCTATCCTAAGATAAAGAGTACATACAGTATACAAATAAGGGCAGACTAGATGGACCGTATGGTCTCCTTCTGCCGTCAACCTTCTATGTTTCTGTTTCTAAGCAATGTTTGGGCTCCTGCTGCTGCCAACTCCAGTGTCTCTTTCAGCAAGTGTTTGGACTCCTGCTGCTGCTGCCAACTCCAGTATGTCTTTAGGCCAATTTTTGGGCTCCTGCTGCTGTGAACTCCAGGGTGTGTCTTTAGGCCAATTTTTGGGCTCCTGCTGCTGCCAACTCCAGGGTGTGTCTTTAGGCCAATTTTTGGGCTCCTGCTGACAACTCCAGTGTCCCTTTCAAGCAATGTTTGGGTTCCTGCTGCTGCTGCCAACTCCAGTGTGTCATTAGGCCAATTCTTGGGCTCCTGCTGCCAACTCCAGTGTCTCTTTCAAGCAATGCTTGGGCTCCTGCTGCTGCCAACTCCAGTGTGACTTTAGGCCAATTTTTGGGCTCCTGCTGCCAACTCCAGTGTCTCTTTCAAGCAATGTTTGGGCTCCTGCTGCTGCAGCTGGCAACTCCAGTGTGTCTTTAGGCCAATTTTTGGGCTCCTGCTGCTGCCAACTCGAGGGTGTGTCTTTATGCCAATTTTTGGGCTCCTGCTGCCAACTCCAGTTTCTCGTTCAGCCAATGTTTGGACTCATGCTGCTGGCAACTCCAGTGTGTCTTTAGGCCAATTTTTGGGTTCCTGCTGCTGCCAACTCCAGGGTGTGTCTATCAGTCAATGTATTCCCAGTATGTCACACACCCCGCTTCCGAATATTCATGACACTTGGGTAACTGTCCTTTAGAGGGTGATCTTGCAGAGATGACATGAAAAAAGGAGCCCCTCCTGGCCCATAAATACCTGGGACCTCCCACCATTCCCCAGTCTTTCGTCTCTGCAGTCGGCGAGCAAGTCAGAAGATGGTTGGCTCCTCCTTGCAGGTAGCCGGGGTGACCCCCCGGCCTTTTGTTTCTATTGCTGCCTGAACCTTTTTAAATTTAAACTATAGCAGTATGCCTCCCTAGGCTGAAGGTCCAGGCAATGGTAGGCTGCAGCTTGTGGTGTATATGGGAGCTAGCTCCCCCGTGAGACCCCATACAAAGGGGTAGGCGGTGTCCGGGTTGGTGATCCCGGCTTGGGATGCCCCATCCCTCTTACCCTTTCACCTATTGGTGTGTGTTCTTCCCCCTACCGTGTCCCTCTGTGCCCCTTTGGGGGGGGGGGGGAGGCCTTTTCTCCTGTGGGTTGTTTTACTTTGGGGGAAAAGGTGTGTGGATTGTGTGTGTGTGTTTGTATGTGTTTTTGCGGCTGTTGTTGCTGGGCCGGTTTCACTTTTCAACAGGTGCTCGTTGTGGCCCATCCACCCCCCCACCCCCCCTCCCCTCAAGGCCGGCTTCTCTCGAGCACTCTTTCCGGCCTCGTTGCCTGCTTTGCTGCTCTCCCTCTCATTCCCTTGCTGCTGTGAGGGTTGACGGTCGCTGCTTCGCTGCGGTGAGTGGATTTTATTTCACCATTTTTAACTGGCCAATTTTTAACTGTCTATATGGTGGGTGATGTGCTTGTTGACACTTATGTCTGTTCTCATGTCTTCTAGGTGGGATCCCTTCTTTTGAAGTTTAAAGAGGGAGTTCTCCCGGTCCTAGGGTCCCTTACAGTTTAAATTAGGGTTCACCTTTTTGAGGTTCTGGCAATTTCTCCTCCTGAGGAGGCCACTCCTCAAAAAGGGGAATTCTTTGGGACTTCCAAGCTGCGCCTGGAGTTCCCAAATCAAAAGCATTTTTGATGGCATTATTCTTAAGGAATGGGAGAAGCCTACTCGGCTTCCAGGTATTCCTAAAGGTTGGGATAAAAAGTATCCCTTTCCGGTAGATGTGGTAAAATGATGGTCCTCCCCTCCCGAGGTGGATGCCCCGGTGCTCGGGTTATCCAATACTTCTATTTTGCATTCTCCTGACTCCACCACTCTCAAAGATGGTGAGGATAATCGCATGGATCAGATGGCTTGCCACGAGTTTGCTAGTGTCGGTTCAGCCTTCCGGTCTGTTTGTGCTTCGGCGCTTTTGGCAGTGGCTACCAGGTCTGTGGTTAGAGACCTGTTGATTACCTCCAGGCTTGACCCAGCTAGTGATGAGTTCACCGCCCTTAAGCGGTGTGAATTGTTCATGTCCTTTGTGCTTGCCGCCTTAGATGACACAATGGTCATGTGTGGTAGAACCTCGGCCTTGCTTGTAGCTATTTGACGGTCGGTATGGTTGCGCCAGTGGGCGGCTGATTTTGTGGCCAAAAAGTTGCTTACAGCACTTCCCTTTGTGGGATTGCGGCTCTTTGAAGAAAGATTAGATTCTGTCACGAAAGGAGGGAAGTTACCTCAGCGTAAGAGGCAAAGTCATCCCTTTTGGGGGGTGGCCTCCTTTAACCCTTCCTTTTGTGGTGCCAGAACTGGCAGAGTTTTGGCCTTCTCTACCCTCAGAGGTGATTCCTGGAGTAGAGGCAGAGGTCGTGCCCGTCCAGGTCACTATTGAAGTTCCAAACCCAAGCCCGCTGCTAAGCCAGCTCAGCAATGAGGGGGCGCCCTCACCCTTGCGGGTGGGGGGACGGCTGCGGCACTTCTTCCAGGTCTGGGACCAGGAGGTCTCAGACAAATGGATTCTGGAAGTGGTGTCTTCCGGTTACAAGCTGGAATTCGAGATCCGGCCTCCTCCCAGATTCTTCAGGTATCGAGTGCCTTCGGATCCACAGGGGCTCTGGGCGGCAGTAAGTTATCTGCTGGACATGGCTGCCATTTGCCCAGTGCCTTTCGCGGAAAGGGGCTTGGGATTCTATTTCAATCTATTCACGGTGCCCAAGAAGGACGGCTCCGTTCGACCCATTTTGGATCTGAAGCTCCTCAATCGGTTTATCCGCTTCAGGAAGTTTTGCATGGAAACCTTGCCGTCAGCCGTTGATTCTCTTCATCAGGGGGACTTCATGACGTTCATAGACATCAGGGATGCTTATCTGCATGTACCTATCTTCCTGGCACACTAGAGATTCCTCAGGTTCGTGGTGGAAGATCAGCATTTTCAGTTTGTGGCCCTTCCATTCGGGCTTACCTCGGCTCCGAGGGTGTTCACCAAGGTATTGGCGGGGGTGATGACCCTCTTTAGAGTCCAGGGCATTCGCATTGTACTATACCTGGACGACCTTCTCATTTTGGCTTCCTCTCTCAGCCAAGCGGAGCTAGACACCAGAGTGGTGGTATCCACGCTGGAGAGGTTCGGTTGGGTGATCAACTATTCCAAGTCCTCCCTCTCCCCGTCCAGGGAGGTTTCGTTTCTGGGCATGACTCTGGATGCCTTTCAGGCCAGGGTGTTCCTTCCTCAGCCCAAGATTCTGCTGATCCAAGATTTGGTTCGGCTTCTGCTTTCCAATCCTCGCCCGTCTATCCGGCTAGGGATGAGATTGGTAGGTCTGATGGTGGCTTCCTTCGAGGCAGTCCTTTTTGCCCAGTTTCACATGAGGGCGCTTCAGCTCCATCTTCTAGTGACTTGGGACAAGTGTCCGCTGTCATTGGATCAGTCTTGTCTGCTGTCTCCCCGGGCTCAGCAGTCCCTTAAGTGGTGGCTGGTGTCAAGCAATCTGTTGAAGGGCAGATCCTTTCTAACCCCTTGTTGGGAAACGGTCACCACGGGCGCCAGCCTGTCGGGCTGGGGGGGGCTTCTGGAGGGAACATCAGTTCCGGGGGTTATGGGGGCCTCGGAGGCTCATACCCCTATCAACGTTTTGGAGCTACGGACCATTTGGTTGGTTCTGTCGCGCTTGACTCTTCTATTGCAGGGATTGCCAGTTCAAGTCCGATCGGACAATCGAACGGCGGTCGCTTGCATCAATCACCAAGGAGGGACTCGCAGCAGGAGTGCCTTCAGGTAAGGTATCTATGATCCTTGTTTGGGCAGAGAGCAATGTCCCATGCATCTCAGCCATTTACATCCCGGGAGTGGAGAACACGAAGGCGGATTCCCTGAGCAGGAGATCCTCTCGCCGAGGAGAATGGTGTCTCAGTTCCAAGGTATTCCAGTCCCTTTGTCACAAGTGGGGGACTCCGGAGGTGGATCTTTTTGCCTCTCGTCACAATCACAAGCTTCCTGCCTTTGTGTCTTTCTCAGGATCCTCTGGCCCTGGCAGTGGATGCCATGCCCCTGGCTTGGAGGGAACTGGGGTTTCTGTACCTGTTCCCCCCTTCTCCATGGTGGGCAAGGTGGTGTGCAAGCTAACTCTAGAGGGGGCACCAGCAATTCTGGTGGCTCCAAGGTGGCCAAGATGAGTGTGATTCGCAGACGTCGTGCAGCTGGCAGTAGATCAGTTTTATCTACCCCAATTTACCAACGCTGGCTTTGACGGCGTGGCTGCTGAAACCTCCATCTTAAAGCAGGAAGGTCTTTCTGATGCGGTGGTTCAGACAGTTAGAGCTAGGAAGAGATCTTCCTCTAACGTCTACTATAGGACTCGGAGGTCTTATATTAAAGTGGACCAACACCCAGGATTTTGACTATCCTGGGTTTTGGTCCACTTCAGGGGGGCACCCCGATTAGGGGTGCCCCGCTGTGTAAAACCCCCCAGAAACACCCCAATACTCACCTCACAACGCTCCCACGTGGCCGGGTGACAGCGACGGACAAGCGCTGACAGCGACGGACAAGCCAGCGCATCCGCCGCCGCCTCCCGCACGTCCCTCTTACAGCGCGCGCGCCGCCGAGGTGGTGTGTTTTTGGGGGGTTTTCGGGGGGGTCCCTCACCGCGGGACATCCCGATCTCGGATGTCCCGCGGTGAGGGAGGTGATCGGTCCGGGAATCTTATAGAATCCCCGGGCCGATCACCCCAGGGTGACGGTCCACTTTAACTGGTGCGAGCCTAGGCCTTGCTTTGTAGGGTGTTTTCTATTCCCAGAATTCTGGAGTTTCTTCAACATGGTCTGGACTCGGAGTTCCAGCTTAGTACTTTGAAGGGGCCCTGGCGGTTTTCTTTCAAAGGTCTTTTGCCCCTCATCCCCTGGTTAAGACATTTTTCCAGGGGGTTACTCATGTGCAGCCTCCTAGAAAGCCCTTGTTTGGGATTTAAACTTGGTTCTGTCGGCTCTCTAGGGGCCCCCTTTTGAGCCGGTGCATGATATTGCTCTTTCTCTGCTCACTCAGAAAGTTGCCTTTTTGGTGGCTATTACCTCTGTTCGGCGTGTCTCTGAGTTGGCGTACTTGTCTATTCAGGCTCCTTACTTTGAGAGGCACCTGAACAAGGTAGTTTTCCGCTTTAAGCCGGGTTTCCTTCCTAAGGCGGTTTCGGCCTTCCACCTCAATCAGGATGAAGTTCTCCCTTCTTTGTGTCCTAAGCCTAGTAATGACAAGGAGAGGACTTTACATTCTTTGATGTGGTTCGATGTGTGAAATATTATTTGGTGGCTACTTTTCCTTTTCGTAAGACGGACGCCTTTTTTCGTGGTGCCCTCCGGGCCCAGGGAAGGTCTGGCGCCCGCTAAGTCTTCCATTAGTAAATGGATTCGACAGGCCATTGTTGGGGCCTATTCTGCCAAGGGGAAGGTTCCCCCTTTTCGTGTTACTGCTCATTCTACTCGTGCTGTTGGAGCATCTTTGGCTTTCCAGCATCAGGCTTCTGTTGAACAAGTTTGTAAGGCTGCTACTTGGTCTTCTGTTCATAGTTTTTCCAAGTTTTATAAGGTTGATGTGCGGGCCTCAGCGGATGCTGTTTTTGGCCGCAAAGTTCTGCAAGCTGCAGTAGTTTGTTTGCATTATTGCCTTTTTGGGATCCCCACCCATTATGGGCACTACTATTGGATGTCCCAAGTGTCATGAATATTCGGAAGCGGGGTGTGTGACATACTGGGAATAATACCATTTTGTGATTACTCACCTGTAAAATGGTTATTACAAGTATGTCACACACCCCGCATCATCCTGCCCTTTTTGGGTTTTTCTGGGATCCTTTATATGGTGAACCTTTTTCTTTGCTGTTTACATTTGGCTCTTCCTGGTCCCTTTACTGCTGTCTTATACTGGGGAATGGTGGGAGGTCCCAGGTATTTTTGGGCCAGGAGGGGCTCCTTTTTTTCATGTCATCTCTGCAAGATCGCCCTCTACAGGACAGTTACCCAAGTGTCATGAATATTAGGGGTGTGTGACATACTTGTAATAACCATTTTACAGGTGAGTAATCACATATTGGTATTTTGGGCTCCTGATGCCAACTCCAGTGTCTCTTTCAGCCAATGTTTGGGCTGCTGCTGCCAACTCCAGGGTGTGTCTTTAGGCCAATTTTTGGGCTCCTGCTGCCAACTCCAGTGTCTCTTTCAAGCTATGTTTGGCCTCCTGTTGCTGCTGCTGCCATCTGCAGTGTGTCTTTAGGCCAAATTTTACGTTCCTGCAGCCAACTCCAGTGTCTTTCAAGCTATGTTTGGGCTGCTGCTGCTTGCAACTCCAGGATGTCATTCAGCCAAATTTTGGGCTCCTGCTGCAAACTCCAGTGTCTCTTTCAAGCTATGTTCGGGCTCCTGCTGCTGCTTGCAACTCCAGGGTGTCATTCAGTCAATTTTTGGGCTCCTGCTGCCAACTCCAGTGTCTCTTTCAAGCTATGTTTGGCCTCCTGCTGCTGCCAACTGCAGTGTGTCTTTAGGCCAATTTTTGGGTTCCTGCTGCTGCCAACTGCAGTGTGTCTTTAGGCCAATTTTTGGGTTCCTGCTGCCAACTCCAGTGTCTCTTTCAAGCTATGTTTGGGCTCCTCCTGCTGCTGCTTGCAACTCCAGGGTGTCATTTAGCCAATTTTTGGGCTCCTGCTGCCAACTCCAGTGTGTCTTTCAAGCCATGTTTGGGCTGCTGCTGCTTGCAACTCCAGGGTGTCATTTCACCAATTTTTGGGCTCCTGCTGCCAACTTCAGTGTCTCTTTCAAGCTATGTTTGGGCTCCTGCTGCTGCTTGCAACTCCAGGGTGTCATTCAGCCAATTTTTGGGCTTCTGCTGCCAACTCCAGGGTGTCTTTCAGCCAATATTTGGGCTCCTGCTGCTGCCAGCTCCAGGGTGTGTTTTTCAGGCAATATAGGGGCCCCTCATAGTGATGTCACCTCAACTCTCTGCAATTGTGCTGCTCTGCAATTCTAATAGCAATGCCTCTGATCTGCATGTCATAATTATTTACAGTATTATTTCACTAACCCAGCACGCATCCTATGCGTGTTACAGCAAGGCAGAATGGTTTACAACCCTATTGAGGCTCTAGGAAGCTCAGAAATAGCCGTTTTTTAATAGCGATTTGTCACGAATAAATTCGGACCGAAACTAATTTTGTCGGAAAATTCTGCGAATCAGCCGAATCTAATTTTTCAAAAGTTCGCTCATCCCTAAATAGAGGTCTACAGAAAACAAACTTCACCAGACCAGTACATGCTGTTTGTTTCAACACCTACTATATCACACGTTAAAGAGAGCCCATTTGGTAAAGAAGATCAAAAGCAGTATGGCCAGAATAGAACTTTAAAACCTATAATGGACCCTTAAAGTAATTGACAAGTCAAAAGTGAAAAACAATCAGTAGCTTACCTTGGGTGATTCATTGAGTGGCTCCAGTGCTAAGATTAATCAAATTATCCAAAGCAAATTTGTTTTGTGCATTGAGTGGCTCCAGTGTTGTAATTCCTCTCCTGTTTGCCTCCTTAGTAACGAAAATTGCTTACTCATTATGGTTTCCTTCCCCACCCTGCTGATGTGGTACACCAATCAACATTCAGGGACTAAGAACCGAAACACCCCCACTCCCTGCCCAGGCAGCCCTGAGTGGCGTCTTCTCTCTGCAGCTATGAAAGCTTGCCTTCCTCTGTGATATGCCGCAGCATCTCTCACCCCCTTAATCTGATCACACTATGTGCTGGTAATAATGGCTAGAGGCACAACAATACACTTACTGTTTTTTTCCTATGATATAGAGCGGTCTCAGACATATGCGTTACAGACCACCCGTTAATAATATGTAAAGCACCCAGTGTGCTTACATCACATGTTGCCACACACACTGTTTTTTCTCAATGTTTCTCTGCATCTCCTATGCTCTAATACTTTTACAAATAACTTACTACAGGATAACAATCGGACTTGCCTTTATTATAACTGTAAAGCTTGTGGGTGTAACCAGATCGGTTCATACTCCTAGGATTCTAAGTCAAGGTTTAAAAAAAATGGAAAAAATTATTATAAAATTATTATTATTATAAAATATTTTTCTCACAAAAATGTGAACAAAAAAATCTCACAATAATGAATCTGCAACTGCTTGGCTCAGAACACCTCAAATTACAAGACAAATATGTAGTCAAGTCTATAAAGAGGTGCCCAAAATTTGGACTTTGGAGAAACTAGTCCGACTTTTATGCCCTTGTCTGGCTTGTTGGAGGCCCAGAGTTCATGGAAAAACTGGTCTTCACCCATACCCCCAAGCAAATGTAAGACAACACCCTTTTCCTTTACTTTTTGTTAACAGCAATTTGTGCTACATGGGGAATGTCCAGCCCTGTTTGCCATAAAACTCTTTTAAAAATCCAGAAGTTAATTCCAGCTTTTTGTGCGGGCTCATTATCACCCTTTGAAATAAACATAGCTGTGCATATAAATAGAATTGTCCTTGTTGTGGGAAAATGCCTCCACTTTCTTTTGGTTGAGGCCAATCAAATATACTTGAATGCTGTGTATTTCTGGTTACTGTAAAAGCTTTTCACACTTTTTTTAAATAACTCCCAAAGATATTGATACCCCGCTTAACCCAATCTTAAATGTAGCAATGTTTTAGAATATTCTAATTAATAACAAATGTATTGTTGAGATTACAGATAAAAAGCAATTGAGTATTATGTATTAACGGTATCAAAGTTAATAAAATGATTAAGCAACACAGTTGGTTTTGCCTGAAAAATACAATGTATTCTTCTTCCTGCCAGCAAATTAAATAGGGATCAATAGTTCATAATAATCCCATATTAGCTCTAACTAAATTTTATGTCTTGTAGTTAGTTTTTTTTATTTGTATTTTTAAATACAGCTTCTCATTTTAGCACAGTAATATGACGAGAAAAAATGGACTTACAGGGTCATCCAGTAGATATTTAATAGTGATAGATTAGGTTGAACTCCAGAATGCCTCAAATGTTCTCCGTGGTAAGGTTTTTTAGCTTATCAAATTACAGTGACCTTAGCCACAGCCATGTTTCCCATAATGGGCTATTAGGGTTACATTAACATTTTTGCACCTGATTTTTGTCCAGAAATATACCTTTTCAGCCCAGTGTTATTTCTAGTAGAACATGAAGTAATAATTATAGAACAACATAAATTG
Source organism: Gastrophryne carolinensis (assembly GCA_027917425.1). Classification (NCBI taxonomy): domain Eukaryota; kingdom Metazoa; phylum Chordata; class Amphibia; order Anura; family Microhylidae; genus Gastrophryne; species Gastrophryne carolinensis. Next base: position 107,092,435 of record CM051241.1, on the reverse strand, counting down.
CAGTTATAAAAATGGAAGGCATTGGACATAGAGATTAAATCTAATTGCTTTAGCTCTGATATTTGAAAATGCTTGAATTCATTTTAGAGGTGGTATTCCAGATGTCACTCAAAAAGAACAATCCTATGAAGCAGACACGTGTTTAATGAGATTTCACCTCTTTTTATTTTAATTTTTATATTCTTCAAAGGAGTTTCCACATAAGATTATTCAAAGTATCAAAAGCAAATATTTTTTGTGTTATACAAGACAATGGACTTAGCGATGGTCATGATTTAAAGGAAAAAGTCTACATTCAATGTCCTTTTTGAAAGCTAATATTTTGTGTGCCAAAATGATGTCCTCAAAGGGCACCTAGAAATGAAATTTACGTGGTCACCTTTCATCCCCAGCCCTGTGCCCCAAAACAGCACGTGTCTTTTTTTTACAGCAGCCTTTGCCCAATATTCATAAAAACATCAGTGAAAAAACAGGTAGTAGTATTATGGTGAGTGGCAGCCATATAGTAATTCCGTTACAACAGTTACAACTGTCACATAGTGACAGTTAGGCTGAACTGTTTCCTATTGCTGAGCTGTGTCTACGATAACTGATGGCATCATCACTGGGGGTGGGGCTGCTCAGCCAGAGAGGAATATGGCCGACTGCATCTAGTTCATGTCCTGAATATTGCGCAAAGGCTGGGGTAAAAAACTAAACGTAGGCTGTTTTGGAGCACTGGGCTAGGGATAGAAGGTGGCTACATATACTTCCCTCTGAGTATAGGTGTACTCTCAGGTGCCAAGCTTCTTGAGGACATCAATTTGGCGCAAGAAATAAACACTTTAAAAAATGCTAGCGTAAGTGCTCTTTCCTTTATAATGACAACCATTGTTTAGTGTAAGAGGTTCCCTTGTTTTTGAGTATGTCTGGCAGACTTCAAAAGTATATTTTTCCCCATTTTTCACATATTTGTTGTGATCACCTGTGTGTGAAATCATGAAAAGTACACCCGAAAAATGAGTATAAATATATGTGCAGTTAAACTGGTAATTTATCAGCAGGCTCTATGTCCCCCTGAATCTTAGATCCTATCATTCCAAATGTGTCCCTTGGGTCCACTGGACCTGGATGGAGGAAACTGCCCAGTGCTGGCTGGGGGAGTAGATTCAAATGGCATATATAGTTAATATTTTACAGTGTGTGTTTTTTAAACTTTCCCTGCTTGTGAAACTGGTAGAGAATCACAGTATGTCAGCTTGCCAATACCCCCTTTCTGATTACTGGCACCGCCATAAGCTTTGGTGGAGCAGAAACAGTACCAGATGGATGCCGGAGGGTATAGGGGCAGGTATACTGGCATGGTCAGAGGCTAGCCCTTTGGACCCTGAATTAGTAGCCCCTATACATGGTGTACCAAACAGGGTGCCTTGGGAAGGTGGCTCTTTTTTATTCATTTTGAATTAAGTAAATAAAATGCTAAACGTTTCTTCTAATGTTTGCTGTGCTGTCACAGGACTTCACCTGGCATCTATGTACACCAATTGCTGGCCCATTTTCTCTAGCAACAATGTGTTTAGGTTACCAAACAAGGGCGTTGTTTGGTGTACAGAGCAGAGACTTCCTGACTCTGGATTGATCATCTGATGCAGAGACCATGCTCTACATTCCAGAGCTATAATTTAGCCTCTTTAGATGGGGGATCGCAGTCTTGTGGTCCAGTAGCTAAATGATTACTGGAAGCATCCTCACCTGGGGTTATTAACTCTGCCTGATTTTTCCAAGTTCTGTTTTTTGGGGGAGGACAGATCACCCTTGTCAGTGGAAGGATTCTGGTATTTATAGCAAGCGGCTATACTAAAGGGCTTTCCTAGGCCTGGAAAGCCACTACCACTTAGCAATGCAGAGTCACAGGAATAAAGGCAACAAGCCACCATAAAGAACGCCAACGTGATCTTCCAGTTCAACTTAGATTTAGTTACGTTGATAGGATTACATTTGGCCTCAGACGGGGTAACCTCCATAAGAAACTCCTTACAGAGGAGGCCCGATGGGTTTTTTGCTTGGATACTCAGATCCCTTTAGGTTTAAATTATAGATGGGGCCCTCTTTACTGATAGGTAAGTTGGGATTGTAAATAATTTATATACCCCACCTATACAATCATCATCCGTATGCATATTAGATTTTGGTAAACTATTAATTTTAATTGAATATAAGATATTGACTATGGTCTTTATATTTATACTTATGCTTAATAATTGGTCTCATCGTTTTTGGATTGATCTTGTTATGGAAAGATCAAAGAATTATATGCACTGAATCTATTAATTTTGATTTATTTTTTGTAAGATATATTTAGCAATCGTGCAATGGTGTTATTTGTAGAATTTTAATTATACACAAAATTGATTGGTTAATTTAATTGTAACTTATTTATGACCTAATTTAATTTGTATTAATTAATTGTTGTAATTGCTGCTATGTACTGTGAACATGTATATTTTATTTTAGATTTATTTTGCTCCACAGTGTGGGATTTTCATTTAGCAAGTGCAATCATACTGGCAATTGTAGTTCCTTGTTATTCCCTCATTATGCTCTCACACACCTGGGCCGGGGCTTCCAGAGCTGTGGGCTGATGTCACTCTACACCCTGGAACGCGTCCACCGCCCGGGGCTGTGCTTACTGATGTATTCTATTACTTGTGAGTCACATTTACTTTGCAATTTAAAGAAGCACTATTGTGAATTATAAAAAATCCAAATAAACACATTGGCTAATGAGGAGGGGTCACTTATACACCCGAACTAAATAAAACTCCCACCAAGCTTGTGGTTTATTTGCTCATGGTAGGAATAAAATCCAGCGGTGACGGGTTTAGTATATCGGGGTGACAGAACCTGTCATCCCAGATGTCCTCTTCCCTCCATCAAAATAAAAAAAAGCCTGGCTGGATATTTTTTGATGCCTGTTGTATAAGCAGCAGAGGTAGTTGAAAAATCATCAGTCACTGAACTTAAACATGCCTGGGATAAGCACACATCTATCTATAAAGAGTACATACAGTATACACATAAGGGCAGACTAGATGGACCGTATGTTCTCCTTCTGCCATCAACCTTCTATGTTTCTGAGTTACCCCTCCTCCCACCATCCAGCATATTTAGCTCAACTTTAAATGATGTGTTATTGAGGGTCCCCTCATCTATGATTAAGGACTAGCATGGTCTGAAACACGTCAGAGGACCCCTATTTTCATCTGGTGCCTAGGTCTTTATCTACAAATGATTTGTGAGGTTGGTTTGTACTGCTTGGAGATGGACTAATTTCACTGGACATATTATTTGTATTGGAGAACGGTCCCACCATTCATTTATGCAGAACAACAAAAATGTGACACAAATTGAGTTTTCCATTTTTTTATAAGTATTTCTAAACACCTATAATTTAAAGCTAAAAACGTTTTAAGTTAAAAGGAAGCCACTTGTGTATATTTCTTTGACACTTCAAATTCAGAAGTAGCAAAAATGTGTCATAAATTGGGACATAATATTACTACTGTCAGCAATTTTGCACTCGAGAGAAGGCAGTGTGTCGGAAGGTTCAGTCGTCTTTGAGGCTGATTATACAAACCAAAGAAAAAAAAAATATCACTCTGAAAAAACACAGACCAGACACAAAACAGAGATGTCATGGCACTTACCTCGTCCTCAGGTGGCGTGTGCTCGGGCAGCTGGCCGGGACTCCTTCCGTCTGGCAGCCGCAATGGACGCTGGCTCGAACAGCGTTGGCTCAGAGTATTCCACCAGATCACCTGCTCCAACGCCCTATATAAGGATTCCCTGCCATAATGTCGGTGCCCGTGATAGCGTTTAGCTGGGTGCTATATTCCTGAGACTCCTGTTTGTTTATTCCGTGGCCGCCCTTGCTTGCCTGACTGTTCCTTGACCGCCTCCTGAACCAATCCCTGTCTGTATTACGACTATGTGCCTGTCTCGTCCCTGGTGCAGCTGAGCTCTCTGGTTTCCTGGATTGACCCTTGGCATGACCTTTGGAGCTGCTACTAATAGAACTCTTTATCTGTGTATACCTCGGCCTATCCGATAATGCCCAGTCTTACTTTTGGTTCATCTGTCTTCACTCTTGTGAGTTTACATCCTTTGAGCTATCAAGTTCTAGGGGCAACCATGTCCGGTAAGGCATTTAAAGCGTCCCGGTAAATGAGGGCTTGGCTAAAGGTGAAGCTAGCTGCAGAGATTGGGGGTTGTGAACTCACAAAGAAGACAGGTGTCCCCAGGGTTTGACAAGAGACAAAATAGTCATCAGTCAACAAAGAGACATTCTGTAGTACAAAGTAAGGGAATACCAAAGATAAAGACAACCCCCCCCCCTCAAAAAAAGAGAAAGCAAAGCCTTTACTTTCTGCCAATCATTAACAGCAGAGTGGCATCCGGATTTGGGGTCCGGGAATGAGGTAAGCATAAAGCACTAGCTGGTGGGTTTTATACTGCGGGGCATCCCACATTTCAATGACCCTATGGAAGGGCTTTGCTCAGGCATAGATAAGCTAACCATTTTTCAGAGGGACACATTTGGAATGCTTACAATTGTGACAGCTTAACAAATTACTAGGTTCATTTTTGATAGCAACTACATTGTATGAAGTGTGACCAATGTCATTTTCAAGTTAGGCATATGGTCTTTTAAATTCCAGGTCAAGGTAATCTTCATCATCTATCTCTGATACCTTAAAGTTGTAGGTCTCCTCCCTTCTCTTATTTTATTTAGAATAGCTGCCCTATGTAAGCTTAAAACTTCTCATCTGATCCTGGAGTGGTATTAATCTTTTGCTTTTCTTTTTGCCTGGTAATTAGGGCAGTTTCTAGGTAAAATATCTGTGCAGAAAGACCCATCTGCAAAAAAAAGGATGGCTGGGATTAAGGCCCCCTCCTGCAAGCACAATGGCGTTGACACCCAGGATGACTAGAAATAGCCTTGTGAGAATCTATGCTAATTTAATTTACCATATAGACATTTTGACATAAAACATGTCACTGGAACTTTTTCCTATATTTTTAAACAAGAATCTAAGCCTCCTGCTTCCACGTAAATTTCAATATCGCCTGGCTCTCTTTTCAGAAGGCTGTATTTTCGTGAGAGCAAAGCAATCTGATTAGGAAAGCACATCATACAGTAAATACGAGTTGATAATGTGAAAGAAAAGATGTGGGTGCTGTCATCTATACTGATACCACCAAATCAGCGAGCAGTCAGAGAACTGGAGAGACCAGTAGATGGCAGGTGCGTGCCTGACATCCGCCGACCTCATCGGCTGTAAGTGACAGCAAAGGGGCGGTTGGCGCAGGACAGCCTTTGGATCTCTACAGAGACTGATGGAGGATTAAAGGTAAGTGGGGGGGGATATTAAAATATTATGTGTCAGTGTCTTTTTTACATTGAACCCTATGTGAACTGGTAGGGGTCCATGAGACCCCTATATCAGCTCACAAGGCATGAGGGGCTGGCAAGTCACCTGCAGCAAGTGGGTGACTTGCCATTAACCTCGGCCCCATTACCTGCCTCCTCAAAGTCTAGAGGAGGCAGAAGAGCCTGTGGCCCATGAGCTATGTAGGCTGGTAGCTCTGGGTTACCAGACCCCCATAGCTGGTACCCGGGCTGGTTTTACTCGGTACGGGGGACCCCACAACTTTTTTTTTTTTAGAAGAAAAAGCACAGGGTTCCCCCCTCCTGGAGAGGGGAACCTTATGTTTTTTTTTTTTCTTTTTTTATAAGGGCTAGACATTTAAACCATTAAAAAGACCTACCCCCCCCCCTTTCCAGAAGGTGGGACCTCACACTTTTTTAATTTTTAAGGGTTTAACCTTTGAAAAATGTTTTTAAAAACTGTGTGGGGCCCAGTAAAACCAGCCCAAGCCCCAGCTATGCTGGTCTGGTAGCCAAAAGCTACCAGTCTACATAGCACATGGGCAGCAGCACTTCTGCCCCCTCTGGGATTTGGGGAGGCAGCTAATGGGCCCAGGGGTTAATGACAAGTCACCCGCTTCCCACAGGTGACTTGTCAGCCCCTCAAGCCTTGTGAACTGGTATAGAGGGCTCATGGACTCCTTACCTGTTCACAAAATGCAAAATGGAACTAAATGTAAAAAACACACTGACACACATGAAAAAAAATGTTTATTATTTTTCCCCTGTCTACCGGAGGGGCTAATTATAGTAGGAGGGAGTTGTGATGTCACCTCCAGATTGGTCACTGAAAGTCACATGATTGCCAGACACTGGTGAATGAGGAAGATGGGCTGCAGTTTGTTAGCAGTTTTTCCTGTTGGGAGTAGTGTTTTTGGACATACAGTATCATTATTAATTTTTAAAACTTGATTTATTTAAATGGACCAAAACTCAGGATTTTGACTATCCTGGGTTTTGGTCTTTGCCCTCCCCCCCCCCCCGGGCACCCGGATCGGGGATGCCCCACTGTGTGAAACCCCCCAGGTCACTTTCCTTTCCCTGGTCCTATGGCGCATACGCAGGCCTCTAGTCCAATAAGCACGCTCTAGTCCCTTTGCCCAGGAGCTCGTCTAATGCGAGGGATAGGGATGCCGCCACTGCTTGCGCATGTGCCATTGGACCAGGAACGAAGGTGTGTTTTTGGCCGACCTGAGGAGTCTCACATATCGGGGGGTGCCCTGGGTGGAGCAAGTTTGCCAGCACGTGACTTATAGACTCCAGGATGGGTTTTGGTCCACTTCAATACTATAGTTATGCGTATTTGTTATGCAATTTATTGATATTATAGTTATATTCAAATTATCAGGCTGATTCATATTTATTTATGTAAAGGTAACTTTTTTACTAGAATTGCTCATTTTGACCAGTAAAGTAAGTTGTACTGGTTTTAGGCAAAAAAAAAAAAAAACATCTGTTTTAACCCTTGTACCATTCTTAGTCAGTTTGATCAAATGATTGACACAAGTTTCCAACCACAAGTAAATGTGGTCACATAGCTGCACCTGTCCTTCAGCCCTCCCTGGTTGGTCAAAGCCCCTGCCATGTTCTGATTTATACATGTAACCACTTTAAACAAGCCGAACATTTGAGGATAGTGTTACTTGGCAGTTACCAGTCTGCTTTATTATCAAGACTGTGCACTACCTATCCAATACATTCATATTAATTATATTTCGACTGAAGATTGAAAATGTTGTTTCTGAGCTGCTGGTTCTACATCTGTATGTCTAACAGACTTAATGAGCTTGAAATGTTTACCATACAAGTACATAAATATTAGGAGCTAATGTAATTGAAGAGATCACGTCTATAGTCAGTACACTTTCATTAGACTGAAAAAACAGAGTCTGAATGATGACACAAATGATATCTCATATATACACAAGAGGTTCTTACCTGGAAATGAATGAATTAGTTTACTTCGGTTCACTCTGAACTGTCAGATTTGATGCTTTTAAATGACTTGATTATGTGGCCCAAAATAAATTGTACAAACTATTTAGCAGATGATTTTTGCAAGTTGAGACTGAAAAGTTCTGCAGATTGGGATATTTGTAGATTGCTCTCTGGAAAAGAAAAACAAGTTCGGACTCTCAGGTCTGGTTATATTTTTAACTTTGACAGATGTGTCCACTCTAGCCTTTTCTTAAATGTTTATAATAGACCCTAGCAACATTACGGGGTTGATTTAGTAACATTTATAAAACATACATGCAAAGTGCTCTTTGTACTGCAGTGAAACCTATATCAGGGGTGCTTAAAGTGGACCAAAAGCCACTGAAGTTTTGGAGACATTTGGCCAAAGTCCCTGCTGATATTCCCTTCTTAGGGCACTGAACTAGAAATGAATATTTTTCCTTTTCAAAACACTGATTTCTTTCCGGTCCCTTGGTGTAAGATGGCAGGCGATCAGTCATTGCATAAGCGTGGCAATTACATCATGCAATGAGTGAAGCAGGAGCAGTGAAAATTGGCAAGATTTACTTTTCATAGGGGGAGCAATTCATGGGATGCTAGTTAAACATGGGGGTTTTGGTCTGCTTTACCTGTTAAAAGAATACGGGCCACTTAAGCGATTTGGAAACTAGTAGTGGGTCACAATGAATAGGTTCGGGTTTTTTTTTTCATTTTGAATAGTATGATCATTTTTTTTTTACAGCAATCCATAAAGCCATTGTCTCCACAAATTCTACTATTGTGATTCTTTTTGCACGTTTGTCCTTCCCCCGCACCTCTCCACTACCACAGTTTATATTGATCCCCACATGCTACCAATACACAAGCTGATTGCCTTACCCCTATAAATGTATGGGTCCCTTATTTACAGCCTCCCCCATTAGCCCCACACTTTTAACTGTGTTCCTAATACTCAACCTATCTAAGCTCCCATCAATGTTTGGCAAACCATTATTATGGAAAAAATATTACCAAATTATTGTGCCAGAGATTTCACTCAGGGGTGGAGGGGGTACAATACATTTTACAATATTTCTCCAAATCACTGCTGCCACCTCTATATACCAATGGACCTCTCCTACATCACATTCCATGCAACTTCCCACCTATATTGTGCTCCTATTTAACTACCTGTACACATCAGTTCAATTTACCCCCTTTCCCTACAGCAGGGTCAGCAAACCTTACCTAGATAGACAATTAAAGTGAATGCAACCTGATCTCAATTGAATAGCCTATAGACTGGTATGACCTTAAAGAGGAACTTTTGAGTCCCACTCTCTGGAGCATCCCAAATTTGCGTGCCCTGCTAAGAGAACCCCCCTGGATTGCCCGTTCTACTTACCTGTTCCTGGAGCCCTTGCTGCACTGCAGCCGCATTCCAGCTCATCTCTTGCTGTGGCACATATCGATGCTGGTAATGCTGACTTATAAGGGTAAGTGGGATGCGGCTGCCAGTGTGCTCTGCTTAATTCGGCTTCTTAGCCGTTCTGCAGCTAGCGGAGTATGCGGATTGGCTGAGCTCAGTTTCGCTAGGCTCCAATAGGCTCTGCTAGACTCACAGCTGCACCTGCTCTGTGGGAATGCCAGGAAGGTGTGTGGGTATACAATCAGGATGCATTGACTGCTTGAGTGGATCCCCACCCCGGAGGGTGAAGTTCCAATGAGGTATTCCTCTTTAATGCCAGCTCCTATGCCTGGTGCACAGGGCTAGTCTCATTTTATGGTTACATAAATTGTCACTATCCAAGTTAAGAGACCACTTATTTCAGCCACTTCCATTTGCCCTCAGGCCTTATAAAATATCATTCAATACAGAATTTATTTAATCCCATCCGTCTGTATTGATTTAAGAAAAGAAAAACTCCATAAACACACAAATGCACTTTATTACCAATCTGTTCACAGTAAATGTGGATAGGGTGGAAAAAGGTTACCTCTTTTTAGGTTGATGTTTTTGCTAGAATTTTTTGCTTAAAGAGGAGCATCGGACTTAATACTAACTGTGGGCGACCCAGTACCCTCCCCCCATTGGGCCCTGCTTATCTTTTAGATGTTGTCGTCTCAGCCTGATGCAGTGACATCCAGCTGCTTCAGTGCCCGATTTTCTGCCACGCCGACGCTAAATGACAGCTCAGCTTTAGCCGTGTTCTTTGATGTCCTGTGCTACTCCAGCCACTCGGTGAAGTCTTGAAGCTCCCCTTGCATCCCACTCTTGGGCACTATGCAGACACAAGATCAGGGGATGCGTGCAGTGCCTGATGGGATGCAAGATAGCGCTGCCCGTTAGGAGGTCGCCTGAAATCGGAAAGACCCAGAAGATAAATGGGGGGAAGTTTTAATGTAACCTAACCTAAACAGTATAAAAATCGAGTAATGCATGCCACTTTTGCCTTTTAGTGCTATGGACAGTGGTGGTGAACTGCACAAATTTAAGCAGATGTTGAGACAGTATGACTCCATAATGTGAAAGCAACCTGTCTTTAATCCCTAATTCGCAGCAGGTCAAAGATGGTCCTTTCTCGTATCATTTAGTATAAACATTAAGAGTTTCAATATCTCTGTATGGTAATGAACTAGCATTCTTCCCCCTTTTCCAGGTGCTGTAACCCTTTCAGTGCCAGCCTACCTGCAGCATTTGCCACTCCCTGTTGCCAGACCATGTTTCACTATTTTGCGCTACACATGTTCAACTGTCATTTTTGAAAGGATTTCCAGGGATTTCCTAGGAAAATGATATATTGTTTTTTTCAGCAGAGTCTGGGCTTTAACATGAAATGTCTTGTTTGTAATTTTTAGGTGTATTCGCAATATTTTTGGGTGAAATATGTGAAAAAAAAAAAATTTTTAATTATTTTTTTTAAATTTGTAGTGTTTTTTTGTAATAAAAAATGTAAGTTTGTCAATAAAATCTTATTGCGTGTGAAATCCCAATTTCTCCCGGTTACAGCGATACCACATATGTATAGGTAGACACCCTTTCCTGCCCAGGAGACTCCCCCAAACTGAAATAGCGCTTTAGGGGATTTTCAGAAAAAATACAACTGTGATATGCGATATGCGCACCTTGCAGTTTTACCAGAAAAACAACCCTTTACATTTGAAATACCCCCAACAAACTATATATTCTCTGGAAGTACACGCCTCAAGCTTTCTAGGTGTACCAGGCATGTTGATGTTCCCATAGTTTTCTGGAAGTAATTCCTCAATGTATTCTTTGGTTGCAAAGAGTTTCCAAAAAAAAAAGGATAAAAAAGCAGAATCAAAGCCACATTTTCCTAAAAAAAACTATATACAAACAAGAAAAAACAAGTTTAATCTGAAAAAGCAACATTCCCCAAACAGAACACCCAACATGCATAGGTTCTGTCAAGGGAAGAGTTGCCAAACACCCCAAAGTAAAGCATGTGCGTAACGGTAATTTTACTTGAAAATTTCAGCTCTGCAGACAAAGTGCGCACCTTGCGATTTTTCAACCAAAACAACCCTTTACATTTGGAATATCCCCCATAAACCATATATTCCCTGAAAGTACACATGTTAAGCTTTCTAAGCGTACCCAGCCTGTTGTAGTGGGCTCATCTTTCTGGAATTAATTCCTCAAAGAATTCTTTGGTTGCGCAGGGTTTCCCTAAAAAATGTATAAAAAAGCTGAATAAAAAACACCTTTTTCCTAAAAAAAAAAATATGCAAACCAGAAAAAACAAGTCTGAAAGCGCAAGGTCCCCCGAACAGAACAATACCAAACATGCATAGGTACTATTAACCCTTTTAATTGCCAGCCTACTTGAGATTTTGTCACCCTCTGTTGACAGGTCATTTTTCCCCATTTTGCGCCATTTTTGCGCCATTTTTGCTGTAATTTTCAGGAAAATTATATTTATATTTTTTTGCAGCAGAGTTTAGGCTTTAACATGAAAGGTCTTGTTTGTAAATTTTATTTTGTTTTTTACAATATTAAGTAAAAAAAATAAATAAATAAATAAAAACATTTTTAGAAAATTGACTCCTTTATTTTAAATAAAAAATGTATTTTATTAAGGAAAAGCATATTGCATGTGAAAGCGCCATTTCTACCGATTAGAACGGTACCACATATTTATCGGTAGCCCCCCGTTCCTGCCCAGGAGACCCCCCTAACTGAAACAAGTAATCTATAACATTTACAAATAAAATACAACTACCATCCACACTACAAAGGGTTAAATCGAGAAAAACTCTTAAAAATCCCAAAAAAAAATTGACATGGGGTCCCCCTTACCCAAAGTAACCAGCCCGGGATCAGCTATGCAGGGCTTGTAGAAACAGGGCACAGGGGCCAGCTTTTGTGGCCCCTGTCCCTGCAGGCTACAAGCCCGCATAGCCCGTGGGCCTGGGCTCTTCTGCCCCCCCTGGGCTTTGGGGAGGCAGGTAATGGGGGTGCCAGGGGTTAATGGCAAGTGACCCGCTAGTCACAGGTGACTTGCCACCTCCCCCAGCCTTGTGAACTGGTATAGGGGTCATTTTTTTTTTTAATACTTACCTCCCATCTATCCTGGAGCACTGTGTCCCTCGGCGATCACTGGCTTCTGCTCACCTGCTGGAAGCCTTTTATAGCTGCTGGATGACAGAACACAAATGGTTAATTAAAAAAAAAATGACATAGGGTCCCCCTTCCCGGGGAGGGGGACCCCATTTTTTTTTTATTTTTAAGGGTTAAAAAAAATGACGTGGGGTCCCCCTTACCCAAAGTAACCAGCCCGGGACCAGCTATGGGGGCTTGTAGGCACAGAGTGGAGGGCCAGCTTTTGTGGCCCCCCACCCTGCAGCCTACGAGCCCACATAGCCTATGTGGGCCCGGGCTCTTCTGCCCCCCCCCCTGGGCTTTGGGGAGGCAGGTAATGGGGGTGCCGGGGGTTAATGGCAAGTCACCCGCTAGGGCATGTGACTTGCCACCCCCCCAGCCTTGTGAACTGGTATAAGGGGTCTCATGGACCCCTTACCAGTTCACAAGGGGTTAAATGTTGAAAAAAAACTCAGACACATAAATAAAAAAAATGATCTTTATTATTTTTTTTTTTTTAACTTTACTCACCTCCGATCCTGTGTCCCCCGGCGATCTCCGCTGACAGTCTGCTCGTTGTTTGGAAGAGAGAGCCTGGGGAGGGGGGGGGCATCAAAGCTCTCTCCTCCTCCTCCTCTTCTGCTCTCTGCTCCAGGCACCGAGCAGACTGATTCAGTCTCGGGGGCTTGGACAGAAGAAGCCGGCTGCTGGTGACCCCAAGGGGCGGGGCTAGCAGTCGCGATGCAGGAAGTGGGGGGAGAGGGCATTTTCTGCCCTCTCCTGGACACCGAAGAGGCTGGGGGGGCAATCGGAGGCCCCCCCCCCCAGTGAAGAGAAGACCTGGCAGGAGGCAGCGCGGCCACAGGTAAGCAAATGTCATTTTTTTCTTTTTTTTTTTTTTTTTTTACAGTTAGCAGCTGCTGCTGCCGAAGCGGGGGGGGGACTTTTCCGGGGGCTCTCCTGGAGCCATCCGACCCCATGGGGGATCGGATGGCACCAAATTAAAGGGGAGACCCGGCCGGATCCAACGAGGGGTCAGGTGAGTATTTTTCATTTTTATTTTTTAAACTAGCAGCAGGGAAAGTCAAGCACGTAACACCTACGGGCTTGGCACTTAAGGCCCAGCCAAGCCAGCACGTAGGTGTTACTTGCTTGGCACTTAAAGGGTTAATACTTATACATATGCTTTGTGGGGATCCCCTTGCTATTAACCTATATGGTACAATAGGCCTCCAGGATCTCTCTGCATTCATATACCATATTTTTCGCCCTATAAGACCCACTTATTTTTCCCCAAAAGTGGGGGGAAATGTCAGTGTGTCTTATAGGGCAAATGTAAAAAAAAAAATGAAAAAGTAAACTCTTATATCCATCACTCCCTTTTTCTGCAGCTTCTGCACACAGTGTACACACCTGGTTCCATTCAGTGGGTGGATGTGGCCAACGGGCCCACCTGCTGGGTGTTTGTGCTGCCTATATGGGGAATGGGAGCCGGAAATGCCACATTGCTTATATGGGTAATGGTAGGGGGAGGCTTCCACAATGCCCATGGGGAATGGGGATCAACACAAATCCTAGGTGCGTCTTATAGTGTGCAAATATGGTAATTGTTTTTGGTTTTCCGATCTATGAATTTTAATCATTTTCAATAAAAAAAGTTTTTTTTCCAATAGGTGAGTAAATATTCCTCTACCATTCATTTTTTTGTTTAGGTATATCTTCATTCACCACTACGGGCACCAGGGAAAAATGTATAGGTTTGAAGCTGTGGACTTTTGTTTTCACAGACTCCTTAAACCCTACACAGTTGTGAATTTACCAGTTCTGATCAGTGAAAATGTGTTTCAGATTAAGAAACACTGGGTTAAACCACGTGAGGTCAACCTTTTTATTTTCCTTTTGCGTAATATGTGAAGTTGGACTTGTATTAGTTCCTGTCTTGCACAGACTTGAGACTGTTCATCTTACAAATAAACTGTCAGGGCTAAAGATATTGGAAAACATCTCACTATGAAATGTGTATATGGAGGGAACCTTTCATTGCTGATATATGTTCTTCATCAATGGAGTGTGCTATAAAATAAAAAAATAAGGCCTGAAACAAACTAATCAACTATCCCTTTTGATGAAAAACATAAATGTTTTTTGTTTGTCACACATTTCTTTTTCTAGCAAAAGGGTTTAAAGTAAACACATAAAGCATCTGGGCAAGTACTTTTTTAGCAGAGTAAAGATCCTAAAGATAGCCCAAATGCCTATGACTCCGAATCTTGATTTCGCTCACCTTTTGGATTCCTCCCTGGTTTATTTTTTTAATAATTAATTGATAGTTCAGATATATGGATTCTGTCATCCACCACTCTCAAGCTTCTATAATGCTAGTTATCTCATTTCTTGATGCTCCTTTCAGTTTAATATGTTGAGAGCCACTGAGGTTTGGATGTAAATGGGGTCAAAGTTTGAAAAAAATTATGAACCATGTAATTTTATTCTTCAGATAGTAGCAAAAATGATTTTAATATCTAGACGCCTTATTATAGATTTAAAAGCAGAAATAGACTTTACCGTGACATCAGGGTTAGCTGGCAAAAATGACGCCCTATGAACATTGTATTGTATGTAATTTTAAGACAGAAATGGCCTTATTATGCACGTAATCTAGGCCTAAAGAGCACAGACTGAGTTCCCTTAAAGACAGGCAAATAAACACACAGACCAGAACTCACCTGAAAGCCTGGATGCAGGTCCCTCACTGTCTGGCACCCCGCGCAGTGCTGTCTCCCTCAGGCATGGCAATGGCTGCCAGTGAATGGAGGGGGCATGGCAGCTCACCATGGCTGATGGTGGGGACGTCGCCATGTCAGATCAAGAGATATAAAGTATGCTCCTCCACAAGACAAAAGAAATTGCCAGTGCTGAAATGAATTAGTGGTATCCTGTAGGAGTCATATGAAATCTAATAGTGGTTCATTTTGATAAAAGTTGCACCATTTACATTCTTTGTAGACAGGTGGATTTGTCTCTCTGTTATAGCTGCACCTTTTCCCTAAAAGGGACTTTCAGCAGGGCCGATAAGCACATTTCCTTTACCACATGTTGTGCAAGCTTTAGTCTTCGTCAAGAACAAGTAATCCATGGGGCTTGTCAATTTAGTAGGACTAGGAATTTAAGCTTTGTAGATTAGGTGATGAACAGCAACATAAGTAGTGAGTAATGTCTTAAAATGCTAAAAACTACTGGGGGTGCCGATTCATGTAGGACACACAAAAGAACTGCATTCTCTAGCATCTCCTCACGCTCCTCCTGTATGGCTGGAACTATGCAAGAGTAAAGTACCATGCTGCATAAAGCCTGCTATTTTCATACTTTATCTGGTACTTTGGGGTAGTTCTGTTCTATCTGCTACAAAAGCCTTTGTATGTATGTCAAATGTCAATGAGTCTGGATTGTACCAAGCGGGCATTGGTAGAAGCACTGTAGGTTGTATTGGTGATGCACTTTTTCCCTGCGAGGTAGGGTTGGAAAAGAATGGCCCATTGTTGTGCCCATTGTTTATACATTTGCATGGTTGAGTAAGCCATGTGTCAGTTTGGCTCTAAAATTGTATGTCTCAGCAGTGCTGAAGGTAAAGAGGCTTAAGATCTTACAATGTCTCCTAGACAGAGGTGCCTCTTTCTAATTAGAGGTCAGAGAAGATACTTTTATGGCATGAACAGGGAGGTAAGTGGAGAAAGAAAGACATTTGGGCTACTGCTTTTCCCTCTGGGCCAAGTGCTCTCTGCTAAGATGTCCGTGGTAGACCTGTATATGTTTGCCAGAGCATGCGGTGCGCACCAGTTCACATTCAGGGTCATACTAAAGATGTGGTGAAGCCCTTAGGTTAACCTAGAAGTAAGCCTCAGCTGTTTATACACCCTCCACTGGCAGTTGATTTGAATACCCCATCCCAGAGGATAGCTGCTTCCATTTTTTTCACCTACTTGTCCACTGATTTGTGCTGTAGTGTTAATGTACTGACTATGGCTATTATTATTGTCTTGCTTAAAGGTGGTATCCAGGCAAAATGCAAAACACACAATTCAGCAGTTTACCTTGTTGCATCTGCCCTCTCCCTTCCTGCAACCTCACTGCAGCACCTACAACAAACTTGGTACTCTGGTACCCCTCCGATTCCCTGAGCAGTAGACCACCAATCATATGGCTCGAATGGCGTATTGCAGCACTGGGATTAGGTGTCAAAGTATGCTGATATAAACACGCTGTCTGCTATTGTACTAGAGAGAAACCACAACCACTGTCTGGATATTTCCAAAATGAATGAAAACTTAAAAATACGCTATTCTTGGTGTGCCACACACCCCGCTTCACTTCTTAAATATTCATCCATTATTGGGTTAATCCACAGCAGGTGACGTAGTGCAGAGAGGAAGTCTTGTAACGAGCCCCCTTCCGGCCTATATATACCTGGTACCTCCCTTCAATCACCAGTATTTTTTCTCTCTGCTTGCTGACAAGTCAGAAGATGGAAGTCTCCTGCTTACAGGTAGGCCGGGATATTCTTACCCCGCCACCCCCCTTTTGGTCTATTTCTGCCCGGTTTGAGTTTGTATACCTTTATGGTGAAATGGAAGCCTCCCAGCCTAGGCTGCTCACCGGGCAAATGGTAGATGGCACTTTAAGTGCCTAGGAGCTTATCTCCTATCGCTCGACCTCATGCGTGGGGCAATGCGGCTAACCGGCATGGTGATCCGGAAATGGGATGCCCCTGTCCCGAGGGTCCCCGTAGCCCCTTACTCTCCCGTTACGGTCCCTTCTCCCTTCACTATGGGGGGGAGGGTGTGCTTTAAGTATGTGTGTTTCACTTGTATCACTGCATGTTAACATATGTGTCATGTTTATGCATTCACTGTAGCATGTGTATATATTTGGGTCTGCTTTAAGGGCAGGCTGCGCTGGGTAAAGGCTGGCCACTTCTCTTGCAGTTTGTTGCTTTGTGGCCCCCTACCCCCTCCCCCCTCTCCTCGCCTGGCATTCATGTTTGCATTGTTCAGCACCATGCGGTTTTTACCCTCCCCCCTCCGCCGCCTGGGCGCACGTGCTGTGGCCCAGCTGTAAGTGATTCCAGCTGATCGGCGTAGGGGGGGCGGGTCCCGCTGGTGCGGCGTCTGCGGCGGGCCCAGCGTCCTTGCTTCCTTCAAAACACAGGAAGTCACGTGGGCGCACGGCCGCACTTTGTCTTCATGCCTGCTCATGGCTGCTGGCTGCAGGCTTACCGGCTGATTGCTGTCCAGGTAAGCGGCCCCTCCCGTTGGGAATAGGAAATACTTTTTAACAATACAGTGAGAAGTCACTGTTATTAAGGGGGCGTCATTTAAGGGCACTTGGTGCCATACTTATATGTTATACACATGTGAAGGATCTGATGGTTGTTTCTTTGCCTTGCAGATCCTGGGATCCCTGCTTATGCTGGCCCTCCGGCTCAATGTGCCTGGCTAATTATTGGGATTGCTTTGAATGTTTATATACATAGACTATATATAAATATATATATAGTTTCTATTAAAGGGGACCTTAAATTAAAAAAAAAAAAAAAATCCTCCCTTCCGGGACATTACTAATAAAGGGGGCATCCCGGGTCGGCTTATGCCTTAAAAGTCCCATTATTGCGAATACCATAAATCACCATATGGAGGCTTCCGTAAATTCCGGAAACGGTTCTGCTGAGCCGTTTGGGGGGTGCGTAGGTTGTGGGGTTCCACTCCCAGCTGATGATATCTTATTTGCATCCCATGTGCAAAACAGACTATTGCGCGCCAGTCCGTTGCTTCGGCTGCGGGGCCATCGCATCCTTCATCATCTCCTACCTCTCCCTCCCTATTCCGGACCCCGCATGACACTGTCAAAAGTGGGGATTCGCATTCCGAGGCGGCAGCACAGCCCAGCCCCCGGAAAGTAATGCCCGTTTAAGCAGCGTTTAAGCCCGCTGCAAAACGAAGGCACCTGGCTCCGGTACCTTCGGCTCCACAGGACCAACCTGTGGAATGGTCCGATGGATCCCCGGACAAGGATGAATTCCCGTCGGAGTCAGATGAGCCGACAGGTCAGCTTGTGGCTGATGAGATTGGCGACTGGTCAGAGGGGGTTGTTTTTGACACCCCCTCCATTCTGGCTCAAATGTTTAAAATCTTGAGTTTAGATACGCCTGAGGCGGCCGCCCCGCCAAAGGGTCAGTTGTTTAAAGAACCTCAGCCGCGTTTGGTTTTTCCCAGACAACACCACTTTGAGAGGGTGGTTCTTAAAGAATGGGAACATCCCACGCGGTTATCTGGAATTCCTTCCAGTTGGGAAAAGCGTTATCCTTTTCCACCAGAATTGGTGAAGCCTTTGGTCTGTCCCTCCTGACGTCGATACCCCTGTACTAGGGCTCTCCAGCTCGACTATAGTACAATCTGCTGAGACCACTGTCCCTAAAGATGGGGAAGATCGTCGGATTGACCAAAACGCTCGACATGGTTTTACCTATTCCGGGTCAGCGTTGCACCCGGTATGTGCTTCAGCCCTTCTGCTATTGGCAATTAAGTCCTTAATTCAGGGGCTATATGAGGATCTTGATCCCGCTTGCAAACAGTTCACTGCACTTAAGCAGTGTGAATCTTTTGTGGCTTAGGTCCTGGCCGCTCAGGACGATGCGCTGACTATGAGTAGCAAGGCGGCAGCTATGCTGGTGGCTATTCGCAGGTCAGTATGGCTACGTCAGTGGTCAGCAGACACGGCTTCCAAAAAGGTGCTCACAGCTCTCCCCTTTTTGGGGTTGCGTCTGTTTGGGGAGAAAATTGATTCAGTCGCAAAAGGTGGTAAGATGCCACAACGCAAAAGGCCTCGTGGTCCCTTCAGGGGAACAAGTTCCGGTAGGCCTTCCTTTCAAAGGTTCAAGAGCGGGCAAAGGTGCGTCCTGTCCTGCTACCAGTGGCGCAGGTTGGACTCGGGGGAGGGGCCGTGGCCGGCCCACTCAGTCCTGGGGCACCAAGCCCAAACCTGCTGATAAGCTCACTCAGCAATGAGGGGCTGCCCTCACCCGTGCGGGTGGGGGGACTATTGCGACACTTCTACCATTGGAACCATGTGGTTCCAGGCAGATGGATCCAGGGGGTAGTGTCGCCCGGTTACAACCTGGAATTCGAGTCTCATCGTCTTTATACACAATAATATAATACAATTAGGGCTGGCCCCAATCCACGTGTCCTTATAGGGGGTGTATGCCTGAGCCTGAAGTTCTGCCCTTTCCAACAATAGCTTCAGTGGAGATCCGACACTCAGAAGTGTACCATTCTGGCACCCATGAGCAAAGGTACTGGGAGTTTGTGGTGCTGCTGTTTGGTTTGGTCAGCACTAATCCACATACCCTTGCAGTGGTGTATACCTGAGGTTATCCCTTTTCCAACAACACAAGTGTGTTGTTAGTCCATCTAGGTCAAGAGATCTGGTGCTCGAAATTGTACTATCCTGGACAAGGTGCATTTATTCCCCAGATTATCTGGAGCCTCAGTTCTCCAGATCAAGGGGAGCTAGAAACTGGTTTCAATGGAAAGAATAGAACTTCAGCTATGCACCTCAGCAAGGGCATGTGGATCCTATCGGCGGTGCTGCAAAGTCCTGGTACTGTTGCTCACCAGAGCCGGGATCTAAAAGTGGATGGGGCTTGTTCGACAGCTAAAGGTTTTAGTTACATTCACTGTAAGTTTGTACGTCTTTGCCCCCCTGGTCCTGGAGAACCAGGGCTCAGAAGTGGACCTCTCTGGGTGAGGTGCAACGATTCCCATGGTGACCCACTTTGGAGCCCTGGATCTCCAAATTCAGGGGGCTAGGAACCAACTGGATGCGCCAAGGACGGCTCAGAGAGGTGGTGAGGACTGGAGCTGACGGAGACAAATGGTTGACAGTGCCGAGAACAGCACACAAGATTCTTCAGCACGGATCAGCAGTGATGTCGGTCATCTACCAATCTACCTACCTGCCTTCTGACCCACCCACCAATTACCCACCTACCCACTCACCCTTCGACCTATCTACCGGACTGTCGACCTACCTATCCAACTGCCTACTGACCTACCTATCCAACTGCCTACTGACCCACCCACCTACCCAACTGCCTACTGACCCAGCTGGCAACCCTGGTGCAAAGGTAGAATTGTCAGGCCCTGAAGCTGAGGTGGCAGTTGCCCATCAACCTCGCTACCTGCCCTCCCATCTACCTAACCACTCACCTATCTGCCTAGCTACCCACCTTCCTACCTACTCACTCAACTATATACCCACCTACTTACACACCTCCCTACTAACTGACCTTTGTATCCAACCTTTGTCTAACTATCACCTGCATATCCTAAATTCTTATCTAATAGAATTTCTATCTAGTCCTATCTAAATGTTCACATACTTCTCTACCTGACTACCACCTACCTGCCTATCTGAGTAACTACACATCTATCTGCCTACCCACTTACCTGCCTGCTCACCCACCTATCTGACTACCCCCACCTAAATACCATCTTTCTACCTGCCTAACCACCTAAATTCCCACTCACCTATGTGCCTGCCTGCTCACCCACCTACCTTCTTAATATAACCTACCTAGGAGATACAGGGAGGTCATCTTTTTTTTGGGGGTGTGTGGCCAACCACACAACGCACACATGTACAGCACTACATACAGCGGGTTTAAAGAGGAGCACAGCTTATCCACTAATGGTAGAAACTGTATTTTGTTTTGTTTCTTAGTGCCGTTGGTTACTGACATATGTATGCATTGGTCTAATAGCGCTCTGTGTTGTAACCATTAGCGTGATTGAAGCAAGGAGCAATGATTGGTTTTGAAATTTTAAAGGGGAGGAGCATGGTTTATCTACTCAGTGTGTGAAGTAAGGGGGTGAGTAACCTGTTTATACATACATGCAAAGCCCCGGCATGCCCCCTCTATCGCAGTGAATGGAGTGGGGGTGACAGCATCACTGTGACAGATGATAGGGAGTGGCCTGTTTATCACAGCGGCTGTCTGCAGATGATACAGCCAGGATTGCACAGAGGACTGGATCTGACATTGCAATTAGTGTGCAAGCAAAGGCAAGTATGTTTTTTGTTATGTTACTGGACTGTTACTTTAAAGCGGTCCTTCACTCTGAATAAGAGTCTATCTTATATGTTTCCCACACCCTGTACATACAGATTGCTCACATTAAAAATCATCCTACCTGCATCTACTGCATGTTATGAGCCTTTAAACATCCAAGATAGCGGCTTATGGAACATCAGGCAGCCTGCAAACAGGATGTGCCTTCTCAATGTGCTGCTCTGCATTCTGGGACTGCTGACCTTTTCCAGGCCCCAGCTCTGCTCTGTTTGGGTAAAGCAAAGCTATAACCCACCCCCCTGTACTTTATCTCACTCTCCTCTCCTCAGTAAGTGTGATGCTTCTGAGTCAAGATGGCGGCGCCCGTATCCTAAAGTCCTTAACAGAGTTGCAGCCCAGTGGGGGGAAGAATAATAAGTGACTAAAAATTTAAAATATATTAATTTTAGATGCTGGGGAATCATTTTTAAGGGTTTGGGCTTTTTGATAAATCATGGTGAAGGTCCGGTTTAAATAGAATGTCCAGTGTCTGTCACTCCCATAATTCAGCACTGTTGTCTTCATTGTGCACACACCTGCCCACTTATGTAAGGGTGGGGTTATGAAGACACTGGGCTTTAATAGAAAAGAATTGTGTACCAGGGCCTTCACCACACTTAATCTGGTCCTGAATACAATATCACTTTTGAGACTGATGTAAAGACTAAAAAGGAGCATGGTAGTCTTAGCTTTTATATTACTTTTATTGGAAAAACAGACTACCACGAGATTTCAGGTTTACAGCAAATCAGCTGGTAGTCACATACCTCTTGCAACTGTTGTTTATTGCAAATACTTAGTAACACAAGACCCCCCTAAAAAAGGAAGCATAGTTAAGCAGAGATGGGTGAGTGCAGGGAGAATGTGCAGCAGAAAGCCTGCTGTAACTCACCTGATCCCCACATTTCTGTTCCCATTAGCGGTCATTGCAGTTTAATATCAGGTATGATAGTGGTATCAGGTAATTGTTAGTGGAGTATTCACTTGTTCAGGGCACTTAAGGCTCTTTTGAAAGGCTCCTTTTTGGTTAAAAACAAATAGTAATTGAGTGTCCACTTGTTCATGCCACTTGGGGGTCGCTGCTCTTTAATACCAATTATTCCCAGTATGTCACACACCCCGCTTCCGAATATTCATGACACTTGGGTAACTGTCCTGTAGAGGGTGATCTTGCAGAGATGACATGAAAAAAAGGAGCCCCTCCTGGCCCATAAATACCTGGGACCTCCCACCATTCACCAGTCTTTCGTCTCAGTCGACGAGCAAGTCAGAATATGGTTGTCTCCTCCTTGCAGGTAGCCGAGGAACCCCCCGGCCTTTTGTTTCTATTGCTGCCTGAACCTTTTTTAATTTAAACTATAGCAGTATGCCTACCAGCCTAGGCTGAAGGTCCAGGCAATGGTAGGCTGCACCTAATGGTGTATATGGGAGCTTGCTCCCCCGTGAGACCCCATACAAAGGGGTAGGCGGTGTCCGGGTTGGTGATCCCGGCATGGGATGCCCCGTCCCTCTTACCCTTTCACCTATTGGTGTGGATTCTCCCCCCCACCGTGTCCCTCTGTGCCCCTTTGGGGGGGGGGAGGCCCTTTCTCCTGTGGGTTGGTTTACTTTATTTGGGGGAAAAGGTGTGTGGATTGTGTGTGTGTGTTTCTATGTGTTTTTGCAGCCGTTGTTGCTGGGCCGGCTTCACTTTTCAACAGGTGCTCGTTGTGGCCCGTCCACTAACACTGCCCCCCCCTCACCCCCCCTCGAGGCCGGCTTCTCTCAAGCACTCTTTCCGGCCTTGCTGCCTGCTTTGCTGCTCTCCCTCTCATTCCCTTGCTGCTGTGAGGGTTGACATTCGCTGCTTTGCTGCGGTGAGTGGATTTTATTTATTTCACCATTTTTAACTGTCTTATATGGTGGGTGATGTGCATGTTGACACTTATGTCCTCATGTCTTCTAGGTGGGATCCCTTCATTTGAAGTTTAAAGAGGGAGTTCTGCCGGTCCTAGGGTCTCTTAGAGTTTAATTTAGGGTTTCCAAAAAATAAAAAATAAAAAAATAAAAAATCCTCTCACTTGGGACCTGAAGGGGCTTCCTGGGTAGCAGTGTGTGGGTTGTGGAGTATCCCTTGCGGGGGATAATGTACTTGTTTGCATACCTTGTGCTCAGTGGGCCATAACGCAGCAGTCAGGGGCCCAGGCGTCTGGGTCCGGGGTCCCGGCCTCATCTCCTTCCCCACCCTGCCTTAACCGTACCCCTAGTGATGTTGTCACAGGTGGGGAGTCGCAATCTGATGTATGTGCCAGACTGGCTAATATTGAGAAATGTATTTCTGGCTCTGTTGCCAGAAAGGCCTCGGCTAAGCGAAAGCATTTGTCTCCAGCCGCGCCGCCCTTGAGTTTGATGATTATGATTTTCTTGACTGGTCTGATTATTCCTCGCTAGAAGAGGGGGAATTATTTGAGGATTCTGAGGGTTCTGACAATCAGCAGTTTGTTGGTGCTGATACTGAGCAAGGGCAGGGGGATGCTGTGGATACCCCGAAGGTCTTGGCTCACCTTTTTGAGGTTCTGGCAATTTCTCCTCCTGAGGAGGCCGCTCCTCAAAAAGGGGAATTCTTTGGGACTTCCAAGCCGCGCCTGGAGTTCCCAAATCAAAAGCATTTTGATGGCATTATTGTTAAGGAATGGGAGAAGCCTAATCGGCTTCCAGGTATTCCTCAAGGTTGGGATAAAAAGTATCCCTTTCCGGTGGATGTAGTAAAACGATGGTCGTCCCCTCGCGAGGTGGATGCCTCGGTGCTCGGGCTATCCAATACTTCTATTTTGCATTCTCCTGACTCCACCACTCTCAAAGATGGTGAGGATAATCGCTTGGATCAGATGGCTTGCTAGTGTCGGTTCAGCCTTGCGGCTTGTTTGTGCTTCGGCGCTTTTGGCAGTGGCTACCAGGTCTGTGGTTAGAGACCTGTTGAGTACCTCCAGGCTTGACCCGGCTAGTGATGAGTTCGCCGCCCTTAAGCGGTGTGAATTGTTCATGTCCTTTGTGCTTGCCGCCTAAGATGACGCCATGGTCATGTGTGGTAGAACCTCGGCCTTGCTTGTAGCTATTCGGCGGTCGGTATGGTTGCGCCAGTGGGCGGCTGATTTTGTGGCCAAAAAGTCGCTTACAGCACTTCCCTTTGTGGGATTGCGGCTCTTTGGAGAAAGATTAGATTCTGTCACGAAAGGAGGGAAGTTACCTCAGCGTAAGAGGCAATGTCCCTTTCAGGGGGCAGCCTCCTTTAACCCTTCCTTTTGTGGTGCCAGAACTGGCAGAGTTTTTGCCTTCTCTACCCTCAGAGGTGATTCCTGGAGTAGAGGCAGAGGTCGTGCCCGTCCAGGTCACAATTGGAGTTCCAAACCCAAGCCCGCTGCTAAGCCAGCTCAGCAATGAGGGGGCGCCCTCACCCTTGTGGGTGGGGGGACGGCTGCGGCACTTCTTCCAGGATCTGAAGCTCCTCAATCGGTTTATCCGCTTCAGGAAGTTTTGCATGGAAACCTTGTCGTCAGCCGTCGATTCTCTTCATCAGGGGGACTTCATGATGTCCATAAACATCAGGGATGCTTATCTGCATGTACCTATATTCCTGGCACACCAGAGATTCCTCAGGTTCGTGGTGGAAGATCAGCATTTTCAGTTTGTGGCCCTTCCATTCGGGCTTACCTCGGCTCTGAGGGTGTTCACCAAGGTATTGGCGGGGGTGATGACCCTCCTCAGAGTCCAGGGCATTCGCATTGTACCATACCTGGACGACCTTCTCATTTTGGGTTCCTCTCTCAGCCAAGCAGAGCTAGACACCAGAGTGGTGGTATTCACGCTGGAGAGGTTCGGTGATCAACTATTCCAAGTCCTCCCTCTCCCCGTCCAGGGAGGTTTCGTTTCTGGGCATGACTCTGGATGCCTTTCAGGCCAGGGTGTTCCTTCCTCAGCCCAAGATTCTTCTGATCCAAGATTTGGCTCAGCTTCTGCTTTCCAATCCTCGCCCGTCTATCCGGCTAGGGATGAGATTGGTATGTCTGATGGTGGCTTCCTTCGAGGCAGTCCCTTTTGCCCAGTTTCAGATGAGGACGCTTCAGCTCCATCTTCTAGCGACTTGGGACAAGTGTCCGCTGTCATTGGATCAGTCTTGTCAGCTGTCTCCCCGGGCTCAGCAGTCCCTTCAGTGGTGGCTAGTGTCAAGCAATCTGTTGAAGGGCAGATCCTTTCTGACCCCTTGTTGGGAAACGGTCACCACGGACGCCAGCCTGTCGGGCTGGGGGGGCTTCTGGGGGAAACATCAGTTCCAGGGGTTATGGGGGCCTCGGGAGGCTCATACCCCTATAAACGTTTTGGAGCTACGGACCATTTGGTTGGTTCTGTCTCGCTTGACTCTTCTATTGCAGGGATTGCCAGTTCAAGTCCGATCGGACAATCGGACGGCGGTCGCTTACATCAATCACCAAGGAGGGACTCGCAGCAGGAGTGCCCTCAGGGAGGTATCTCTCTGATCCTTGTTTGGGCAGAGAGCAATGTCCCATGCATCTCAGCCATTTACATCCCGGGAGTGGAGAACACAAAGGCGGATTCCCTAAGCAGGAGATCCTCTCGCCGAGGAGAATGGTCTCTCAGTTCCAAGGTATTCCAGTCCATTTGTCAGCCTCTCGTCACAATCACAAGCTTCCTGCCTTTGGGTCTCTGTCTCAGGATCCTCTGGCTCTGGCAGTGGATGCCATGTCCCTGGCTTGGAGGGAACTGGGGTTTCTGTACCTGTTCCCCCCTTTCTCCATGGTGGGCAAAGGGGTGCGCAAGCTGACTCTAGAAGGGGCACCAGCAATTCTGGTGGCTCCAAGGTGGCCAAGACGAGTGTGGTTCGCAGACGTCATGCGGCTGGCAGTAGATCAGTTTTATCTGCCTCTTCTTCCGGATCTTATCACCCAGGGTTAGCTACGCTACCCCAATTTACCAACGCTCGCTTTGACGGCGTAGCTGCTGAAACCTTCATCTTAAAGGAGGAAGGTCTTTCTGATGCGGTGGTTCAGACTCTTGTTAGAGCTAGGAAGAGATCTTCCTCTAACGTCTACTATAGGACTTGGAGGTTTTATATTAACTGGTGCGAGGCTAGGGCCTTGCCTTGTAGGGTGTTTTTCTATTCCCAGAATTCTGGAGTTTCTTCAACATGGTCTGGACTCGGGGTTCCAGCTAAATACTTTAAAGGGGCAGGTTTCTGCCCTGGCGGTTTTCTTTCAAAGGTCTTTTGCCCTTCATCCCTCGGTTAAGACATTTTTCGAGGGGGTTACTCATGTGCGGCCTCCTAGAAAGCCCTTGCTGCTGGTTTGGGATTTAAACTTGGTTCTGTCGGCTCTCCAGGGGCCTCCTTTTGAGCCGGTGCATGATATTGCTCTTTCTCTGCTCACTCAGAAAGTTCCTTTTTGCTGGCTATTACCTCTGTTCGGCGTGTCTCTGAGTTGGCGGCCTTGTCTATTCAGGCTCCTTACTTTGAGAGGCACCTGGACAAGGTCATTTTCCGCTTTAAGCTGGATTTCCTTCCTAAGGTGGTTTCGGCCTTCTACCTCAATCAGGATGTAGTTCTCCCTTCCTTGTGTCCTAAGCCTAGTAATGACAAGGAGAGGACCTTACATTCTTTGGATGTGGTTCGTAAGACGGACGCCTTTTTCGTGGTGCCCTCCGGGCCCAGGAAAGGTCTGGCGCCCGCTAAGTCTTCCATTAGTAAATGGATTCGACAGGCCATTGTTGGGGCCTATTCTGCCAAGGGGAAGGTTCCCCCTTTTCGTGTTACTGCTCATTCTACTTGTGCTGTTGGAAGGAAAAGTTTGTCTGTTTGCTGATGATACAAAGGTTAGTAATAGGGTGGATGTTCCTGGAGGTGTCTGCAACATGGAAAATGATTTAGCTTTACTGGATAGATGGTCAAAACTGTGGAAACTAGAGTTTAATGTCTCTAAATGTAAAATCATGCACTTGGGTAGAGGAATCCCTGCTCCGAGTACCGTATGGGCAGCACTGTGTTAGCCAGGACCTCGGAGGAGAGAGATTTAGGGGTACTGATTACTGATAGCTGCAAGATGAGTGGACAGTGTAGCCAGACAGTGGGAAAGCAAGCAGGATGTTTGGCTGCATAGCTCGAGGCATCACCAGTAGGAAGAGGGAGGTTGTGATGCCGTTGTATAGAGCCCTGGTAAGGCCACAGCTAGAATACTGTGTGCAGTTCTGGAGACCTTACCTGCAAAAAGACATTATTGAAATAGAACGTGTCCAAAGGCGGGCAACGAAAATGGTGGAAGGACTTAAACTTAAAACTTATCAGGAGAGACTTAAAGAACTTAATTTGTACAGTCTGGAGGAAAGAAGGGAGAGGGGGGACATGATTGAGACCTTTAAATATGTGAAAGGATGAATAAGGTTCAGGAGGGAAGTGTTTTTAAGAAGATGCTTAATGATAGAACAAGGGGGCACAACCTGAAGCTAGTCGGTGGGGGGTGGGGGAGATCAGGAGCAATGTTAGAAAGTATTATTTTACAGAAAGAGTAGTAGATGTTTGGAACAAACTTCCAGCAGAGGTAGTTGAAAAATCGACAGTCACTGAATTTAAACATGCCTGGGATAAGCACACATCTATCCTAACATAAAGAGTACATACAGTATACACAAAAGGGCAGACTAGATGGACCGTATGGTCTCCTTCTGCCGTCAACCTTCTATGTTTCTATGTTTCATCTTGGGCTTTTCAGCATCAGGCTTCTGTTGTACAAGTTTGTAAGGCTGCTACTTGGTCTTCTGTTCATACTTTTTCAAAGTTTTATAAGGTTGATGTGCGGGCCTCAGTGCGGGCACGGCTATTGGATGTCCCAAGTGTTATGAATATTCGGAAGCGGGGTGTGTGACATACTGGGAATAATACCATTTTGTGATTACTCACCTGTAAAATGGTTATTACAAGTATGTCACACACCCCGCTTCATCCCGCCCTTTTTTGGTTTTCTGGGATCCTTTATATGGTGAACCTTTTTCTTTGCTGTTTACATTTGGCTCTTCCTGGTCCCTTTACTGCTGTCTTATACTGGGGAATGGTGGGAGGTCCCAGGTATTTATGGGCCAGGAGGGGCTCCTTTTTTCATGTCATCTCTGCAAGATCGCCCTCTACAGGACAGTTACCCATGAATATTCGGAAGCGGGGTGTGTGACATACTTGTAATAACCATTTTACAGGTGAGTAATCACAAAATGGTATTATTAGTAAAGTATCCACTTGTTCAAGGCACTTAGGGCTCTTTTAAAAATAAATGCGTTATGGTAAAGTTTATGGAAAAGTGCTGGATGGTGCCTTTCTCTCCCTTGGGTTTCTCAATCAGGCACAATCCATGCCGGGTTTACAGGACCCCAGTCCACATTCCCAGTCCTCTACAGGTTTTTCCCCTACTCCCAGTTCTTACACAGTTGATGAGGCTAATTGCAAAGGAAGCCTAATAAAAGGAGCTGCTGAGGCTTGAGTTGGACAGACTGGGATGAGGAGCCCGTGCCTTGCTGCTCCCAATACTGACAGTGCTAAATTGCATCCAAAGTACTTTGTGTTATCTGTTCTTGGAACCTGTGGATTAACAACTTGGACTTGTATGCCTTGAAAGAGGACCTGTGATATCCAGAAATTACAATACGCTGTAATTTTCACACACTGGACATTGCTAAAGTTGGTGAGGTAACCACTTGCTGTACTGCGTTGTTCCTGCATTTTACTCTGAAGTTAAGAGATTTTGCCTGTTGGACTTTGGTTTCAATAAATTGCTTGTTATTTGACTAAGAACTGTCCTCAGAGTCATTGCCGTTGGTTGCTGGGCTGACCATGGCCAGGCACTCCACTGTCCAGTCAGCAAACAATTTTGTAGGATTCGGAGGGGGAGGAGGAGGACTTTCTGTCACAGCAGGGTGACACCCAGCACAGCTCATGGGGGTCACTGGAGCGTGGCTGGATGGAGGAGCAGGAGGAACAGAGACACCTGACACTGAGGACAGCTTCTCCTTGACCTAGGGCAGCCTGGCTCACATGAGCCCCTACATGCTCCAGTGCCTGCGCAATGACCGCAGAGTTGAACCCATACTCACCAGTGCCGATTACTGTGTGGCCACCCTGCTGGATCCCCGCTAGAAGGACATCACCACCTCCTTGATTCCAGCACTGGAGCGGGATTACAAATGCATGCTGGTTGACACATTGCTCGCAGGGTTCCCCGCTGACTTTCAGAGTTCAGTGGTGGCACAAGGCCAAGAAGGATGAGGAGGAGAAAGTCACCAATGCAGCAGGATCACTGGCAGCATCTCACAGGGGAGGATGAGCATAGCCACAATGCGGAAGAACATATTCAATTCGTCACATCTACCTCCATCAGATATGGCCCATAGTACCAGAAGACTCTTTGACTCACATGGTGGTTGTCCATGCATCTCCTGGTACTGACAGGTTCTCCCCATTCAATTTTTGGGTCGCTAAATTTGACAAGTGGTCAGAGCTTGCCCTCTATGCCTTGGAGGTGCTCACCTGCCCTGCAGCAAGTGTCCTATTAGAACGTATGTTCCGCATTGCAGGGGTTGTCATCACTGACAGGAGGATCCACCTATCCACAGCCACCTGCTTACATACCTTCAGATAAACCAGGCGTGGATCCCATGGGACTCAGCATCTGAGTTTGTGGTTAAGGTGTTTGCTACCTCCTCCGCCTCTTCCACCTTTTTTTTTTCTTTTCTGTTATTGTTTAGAGTACTTTTTGACATTGTGCAGGGAAATAACCTTGGTGTTCCCCTCAATTTGCAAGTCCAGCCCCCAGTTACTTCAATGGGATCTGGTTTGGGGTCAAGCCCAGGGACCCGAACTAAGCTTTAGAGGTTTGACTGAACTCGACTGAACTCATCTAACCCAAACTCCGACAGGTCCGCTCATCCCTAATAATCACCATTTCAGGAGAAATGTGGCTGCCCCTCGGGGACACATGTAGTCCCAGAGGCTCTGTTATTATGGTAATGATGGTAATAAAGTTACTATTTAATTTAACAGTAGCTGAAATTGGAAGCTATTCACTTTATATATTTGTATGTAAGTATGAATAATATGAACCATTACATTTTCAGTAACATTTTTACACTGTGGCATAAGCAGTGGTCCCCAACACTGCCCTCAAGGCCCACCAACAGCTCATGTTTTGTGGATCTCCACATGTGCATCTGTGTGGAGAAAAACCTGACCTGTTGGTGGGCCCTAAGGACAGGGCTTGGGATCCCTGGCTTAAGGTATATGAGTATACCTTTTGTCTACATCAGCACTATTTAAAAAGCCTCCAACTTGCTATCTGTAGTTAAGGCCAATAAGCACGAAAATCATACACTTAATAAAAATGGCACTCGTCCCTTTATCTAGAGACAAGCTTTTCTTTTCAGGTATGATTATGAATATTCTTGCATGAAATGGATTACAGACTCATCAAATATTTGTAACTTTAGAGTTAATGTCAATGAAGTGACTCTACAGAATGAAATGTAGAATATTTTTCTACTTCAAAGGCATACAATGGCAAATATGTCATTCAGAATTCTTTTCATGAGCAAATGTTACACAGCTGGGAAATTTTATCTCAATTAAAGGCTGAAAAACCATCTGTCTCCTAATGAATTACTATTGCAATTTCAGATAACATTTCTGGGTAGTTGAAACTTGTTACTTTACTTGTGACTAGTCTATTTTGAATGCATATTTCAAAGATACTGTATCGTCTTTTTTAGTTACCTTACCCTTGGGATATATGTTCTAGATATATATTTATGCAACTGTTCATACAGAGGGAGCCAATGCATTTAATAATTTCAGTTTTATTCAGGTACAGTAAATTTAGAGTTTTTGACTATTTAAAAGTCATTTTTAACAGCAAAATATAGCCTTCTTTCTGCCAGACCAGAATAGCAGCAATATTTGTGTCAAAGTATAATCAAAAAAATATTTTAAAAAGTAAGCATGAAACCAAGATGACCAAGATTTGTATTGATATAAATGGCGCAAGGAGAACTAGTGAAGATAAAATCTAGTTTACATGCTTGGTCTTGGTTTGCCAACACCATTCTGGCAAAAGTTGTCAGAAAAGAAACAAAAGTGATCAGCTACACAGGTAATGCACTTTTAATTATAGGATAGGGAGGATCAGATAAGAACATGTAATAGGCATTTAATCAAAGGAACTTGACAAGTAGCTGAAGAATCCCAGAGGATACAAGCATTGAATAATAAAGCAAGAAGAAACCTTTATGTAGATAGTAATTTCTGATTTGGATGATGTTGGGCTTATAGCTTCAGATCACTAGCAGGGACTTTCTCCTGGTAATGTATTTAGTGTAGCTCTAGAGCACACATACTCGAACCTTCTCCTTAAGTGCCACCATCAGGACATGTTTTACAGATCTCCATAATCATGCATGGGTGAAGAAATTAGTGTTCAGACAGAGCTTTAGACCAGGGGTTTCCAACCAGTCGTATGAGTACCAAGGGTGGTACTCAGAGAGAATGCAGACTGGCCTGTATCCCAACCTTATCTGCTGCCATCTATACTTGACTCAAGACTAATTTGCTTATTTAGAACAAAACTATTCCAAATGTTGATACAAACTATTTGTGCATTTTTCTGTGCACTATAAATGGCTGTTTTGTGCATTTTAACACAGTTTTAGGTGACTGACAACCCTCATGTACCACCAGGCAGTACTTAATATAACTGGAAAGTGGTACTTGATGACTAAATGGGTGGGAACCCCTGCTTTAGACTGAGCACTAATTACTTCACTTGTGCATTCACAAAACATGACTTGTTGGCGGCCCTTGATGAGTGGAGGGTTGACCACCACTGGTCTAGGGTCATAGAGATGAGTGAATCGAATCTGACGAATCCAAATTCGTTATGCATTTCAGGAAAAATTTGTTTATAAACAATTCCGAATGTTCCCCTAGTCGCTTCCTTTTAAACTCCATTTACTGCGGTCCAGGCCAAAATGGTGGATCGACATGTCAGGATCGACATGTCAGGACATGTCCCATGGGGCAAAGAATCCTGGGTAGGCATCACATGCTGCCTATCAGCAGCCAGGCTTCCCAATGATGTCACAGCCCTATATAAGCGGCGGCGCATTTCGGCGATGTGTTGCAGCGAAATCGGGGCAGGCAGAGATAGAGCCAGGGACAGAAGGAGAGAGCCAGGGACAGAAGGAGAGAGCCAGGGACAGATAGAGCCAGGGAGAGAAGGAGAGAGCCAGGGACAGAGAGAGACAGTTTACAGTGTTTGCATTAGCTTTCAAGCCTATTTAGTGTTAATACAGGTCACACACACCTGCCTATTTAGCTTTTCCTTTTCCTAGTGTCACAGCGTGCTAGCATTTGTCTTTCTGGCTACTTACCTTTTTTTCTGTTTCAATCTTTTTTATTGAAATTTTGGTATAAAGATAAACAGTACAACATTTTGTTCACTTACAAATAAACTATTCCAGGACATGAGTTGTCGTTATTCATACAGTGTCTCAGTTATGCCAATTTCAGTAAGTAGCTAAGGCACATGTGGAATGTTTGAGCTCTTAAAGTTCAATGATGTACCGGTATGAGCGATTGAAAATTAGCACCTGTTTACTAATATCCGTCCTTACTCAAATTGGATGGCAGGTGGATTCCCACTCCTGCCACATGCTCCCCACCCCCCCACCCCACCGGTGTCCGGGGGGGGGGGTGAGGGGGACAAGGGATCCGAGGAGGGGAGGGACGGGAGACGACAAGTGGGGAGGAGGGGGACAGACGGGAAACATGAAGGGAAGTAGAGGGAAGGAAAGAAGAAAAGGAAAAGAAAAAAAAAAAAAAAAGAAAAAAAAATTATATAACAAAAAAGGGAAGTGTGTGTAAGCGTTTAAAGGGGAGGGTTTGCAAGCCATTTCTCACCACAACAGGGCCTCTCTCAAGTCTGGGAACGAGTATTCCACCCACGGGTCCCAAATCTTCATGAATCTCTCAAGATGCTGGTTAATTTCTCGTTGATGAAAATACCATTCAGCCTCTCTTTTACCAACTGAAATGGAACATTCCCTTTCTTCCATGAGCTTGCAATAGTTAATTTGGCCGCCAGCATGACCTGAGTCAGCAAGGTGTGTTGGGGCTTAGTGATCCCTTCTGGCTTCACGTGTAGCAAAGCTACCCAAGGGTCCCTGCGCAAGTTAACATTTAGGAGACTGTAGAGCAGGCCAAAGACCCGAGACCAGAACCTCCTGACCTTCGGGCATTCCCACCAAATGTGGAGGACCGTCCCCTCTGCAGTACAACCTCGGAAACAGGTGGCCGGGTACCCTGGGACTGCTTTGGCCACGCGGGATGGTACCAGGTACCACCTTGTAAGCATCTTATATGCCGCCTCTAATGTGGTGATGTTTATAGAACATTTGTTTATCCCTGCCCAGATGTCCATCCACTCCTTCCTTTCTAGGACTCGATTCAAATCTGTTTCCCATTTTGTCATATATCCGTGTTTCATGTTGTCTGGTAGGGACGTAAGTTGAGCATAGATCATAGAGATGAGGCCTGGTGTCGGTGTCCCTCGAATACACATCCTCTCAAAGGGTGTTTTATCTACCCCATGGGCTTTGTTCTTCAGTAGGGGAGCCAGCCAATGCCGGATCTGGACATATCTGAAGCACTCGGCGGCAGGCGCCCCCTCTTTCGACACCAATATCGGCCAAGGAATTAATTCCTCCCGATCTAGGAGATGATGCACTTTGTCAATACCTTTCCGTTTCCACCATGTGAATGCTTCAGAGCTCTCCATCCCCGGAGGGAACCAGGGGTTTTTAAATAGACGCATTGCTGGGAGATGCGGTGAAATCAGCTTCCCCGAGTATTTCACTCCATCCCACACACGGAGGGAGTGGCCTAAGATTGGGCATGTAAAGCGGGGTCTATGTTGTGGTGGGATCCAAATCAAGCTACTTACCTTTTTTTCATTTGTAGTCATTGCTGTAGTCATTCACTTTCACCAAGGGCATCCCATGCTGTCACAGCATGCTAGCATTTGTCTTTAAAGAGTACCTGGCTACTTAGCATTTCCATTTGTAACAAAAAACACATTTTAAAGTTTGCTGTTGTGATTCACTTTCACCGGGGGCATCCCATGCTGTCACAGTGTGCTAGCATTTGACTTTAAAGAGTACCTGCATCTTTAGCTTTTCCATTTGTAACTAAAACCACATTTTAAACTTTGCTGTAGTCATTCACTTTCACCGGGGGCATCCCATGCTTTCACAGCGTGCTAGCATTTGTCTTTAAAGAGTACCTGCATATTTACTTTTTCCATTTGTAACAAAAACCATGTTTTAAAACTGCCTGTAGTGCATTTAACTCTGACCAGGGGCATCCTGTAGAAGGTCATCTGACTTTCTGCATTAGTTTTAGCTACAGTGTCTACCTTTTTTGCTCTAACTTTTCTACACGCCTGCTGTTACAAAAATACTGTTTTAAGTGTAATATAGTGTAGCGTATTGTTTCTCCCTCCTAAACGCAGTAAAAATGTCAGGCAGAGAAGTTCCAGGATGTGCACAGAGGAGAGGCCTAGATTCGTCAGGCAGAAATTGCAGCAGACTAGGGGCAAGTGGCAGCAGGAGTCGCGGTGAAAGGCCTGATCTCCCGGTATCTGCTAGCGGTTGTGTCTCGACCAGCAACGCATCTGTTGTCATCCATTGGTTAACGCGGTAATCCACTTCATCACAAGTGACATCTGACACCCCCAGTCAACAGTCGGTAGGTTCCTCGGACACAACGCTGAGTTGGCATGGCCCGGGAGCAGTCCCTGTCCTTCAATTGCCTCTGTCCTACACCCCCCCAGGCGACGTATCTTATGCTTCGGGTTCAGCTCCACTATTCAGTGAGGACGATGTGTTAGAGGACAGTCAGCAGCTACTGCCCAGCCAAGAAATGGAGGAGACATCTGCCGCTTCTTTCACTAGGCATACAAACACTGAGGAGGAGAGTGGATTGGGAGGTGGTGTGGAGAGCGTTCCAGCTCCTGCAGCAGACACTGTTGAAGAAACCGAGGACATCATCAGTGACGTGCAGACACAACTCGATAATGATGAAGCCGATCACACTTGGAAGCCGGGTGCAGAAGGGGCTTTATGATCATCAGCTGCTGACTCAGGGGCAACTTGTGACCTACTTCTCCTGAGGTAGCAAGGTGGTAGCATGGCTGGCAGTCAGCATGATGGCAGAATTGGGATGTCTGGAGCCACACGTGACCAAGCACACCCTTCTTGAGCTACAGCGTCAGAACGGTATCCCCCAACATAGTCTGATTTGTGATTTTTCCACCCTCCATATGTTGGACCGACTATACAAACAAAGATAAAACCATCAATGATTTCTTGATGATCGAGGCGGGTAGGGGGACTCCCCTGTGTAACTTTAATGTAACCCAGTGGCAGCTCATATGTGACACCTGCCGCTTGCTCAGGCCCTTTGAGGAAGCCACTTTATTTGTCAGTCGCCAGGATTACTGCATGAACGACGTGATTCCACTGCTTCATGTACTACAACACATGTTGCAAACCATGGCTGGTCAGGGCACTGGAGACATGGCGCCTACATCTCACGGCCACATGAACCCCGTGGGAGCTGAACTGGAGGAGGAGGAGGGGAGGGGCACTGAAGCACAGTTTAGGTTTGGTGAAATGAGCAGTTTATCTAGTCATCTGACAGAAGAGGAGGAGCAGGAGCAGCCAGAGGAGCTAGAGGGTTGTGGGGAAGGCAAGACAGAGGACCCAGACACACTGTGGCAGTATGCAGTGGAGATGGAGACAGGTAGTCCCTCCGAGTCACTTGCACAAATGGCACGATGTATGCTCACGTGCTTGCGTAGTGACCGCCGAATTGTCTCCATTTGTCAGCGAGATGACTTCTGGCTTTCCACCTTATTGGATTGGACCCTCACTACCGGCACAACATTTTTTACACCCACTGAGGGGGAGGACAAACTGACCTACTACAGAGACATTCTACGTAGTCAGTTGGCCGATGCCTATCTGCGCCATCGTCCATACTCTCGCAGGTCTGACCCGGGGGGGCCTCTGCACTCCCCTTCCACTGCCATGGCTGCTGGGGGGGGTGGCAGGAGCAGTACCAGCTCCATTAGCAGCAGCCTGAGTCTACAGTCACTAATGAGTAGCTTTCTTCACCCACATAGTGAGGCTACTCATGAGCAGCAGGAAGACCTGGAGCAGTACCTGAACCAGCAGGTCGTGTCATACCTTGACATGACCATGCCAACGCACCTTGATTTGTGGCTGCAACTAGCAGAGTTTGCCCTGGGAAAGCTGTCCTGCCTGGCCAGTAGTGTGCCATCTGAGCGGGTGTTTAGTGCTGCGGGGCCATAGTAAAGCCAAGGAGAACTCGTCTGTCCACGAAAAATGTGGAGAAACTCACCTTTGTGAAGATGAATCGGGCATGGTTCAGCCAGGATTTCCACCCACCAATGGCTGATCCATGGTAGTAGCTGATGCATGGTAGCTCCTTATGCTGCTGCCAACTGCAGTGTCTCTTTCAGGCAATATATGGGCTCCTAATGCTGCTGCCAACTCCAGGGTGTGTTTTTCAGGCAATAAATGGGCTCCTAATTGCTGCTGCCAACTCCAGGGTGTGTTTTTCAGGCAATATATGGGCTCCTAATGCTGCTGCCAACTCCAGTGTGTCTTTCAGGCAATATATGGGCTCCTAATGCTGCTGCCAACTCCAGTGTGTCTTTCAGGCAATATATGGGTTCCTTATGCTGCTGCAAACTTCAGGATGTGTCTTTCAGGCAATATATGGGTTCCATATGCTGCTGCCAACTCCAGTGTGTCTTTCACACCATTTATGGGCTCCCCATGCTGTTGCAAACTCCAGGGTGTGTTTTTCAGGCAATACTGATTCCACCTCAAGGCTATGTAATTGTAATTCTAATAGGGAATGCCTCTAATCTGCATGTCGTACTTCTTTACAGTATTATTTCACTAACCCAGCACGCATCCTATGCGTGTTATAGCAAGGCAAAATGTTCTACAACCCTATTGAGGCTCTCGGAAGGCCATAAATAGCCATTTTTTATAGCGATTTGACGCGAATAAATTCGGACCGAAGCAAATTTTTCCGCAAAATTCTGCGACTCTACAGAGTCGAATTTTTCAAAAGTTCGCTCATCTGTAGTCATAGATCAAACTGGAAGTCTAAGTTTATGGATCAAACAGCAGGCAGGCAAAAGCCAACAGTTCAGGCAAGTTGGTGTAAGTGCTGGTGTGATGGCAGAATGTTAACCGGTAAATAGGTAATTCTAGACTGATTCTGCTTGTATTAACTTTGTGGACAGCAAAGATAATGAAGCTTGTCATTCTACAATAGAACTGTTTTGTTTTAACCCCTTAAACACCAGCCACGTGCAATTGATGCGTTGCTTTTCATTTACCATTCAGCCACATAAATTTTACATGCCCGGTGCCCCCCCCCCCCCCATTTGCTGCAAATAAAGCACATCTCTGTCCACAATCCAGCAGTGCAGGTCTCCTCTTCCCCCAGTGGGCCTCAAATTTCTCCTGGGGTCTTCTGGGGGCATCAGAAGCTCCGTTGTAGCCCCCCACTTATGGCAGCTTAGCCGGGGCACCACAGAGAGAGGCTTTTATACCAGAAGGAGCAGGATTGTCATTATGCTCCTTGTGTTATAAAGCCTGCTTCTGGCACTGGCAGAGTTGTCAGAAGTGGCTGGTGATCGGTGCAGAGCGTGTGTCTCTTATCCTCTACCTCATGCACCCAGCAAAAATAGTAAAATACTTTATTCTGTGTGTGTGTGTGTGTTTATATTTAATCCTTTGTAAACTGGTAAGGGGTCCATGAGAGCCCTATACCAGTTCACAGGGCAGGAGAGGGCTGGCAAGTCATCTGCAAGCCAGCAGGTGACTTACCATTAACCACCTGCCTCCCCAAAGCTCCTGGGGGCAGAAGAGCCCATAGCCCATGGGGGCTATAGGGACTTGTAGCTTTCAGGGCTGGCCCCATGACTTGATCTAGAAGCCACCCTAGCTGGTGCCTGGACTGTTTTTTCTGGGAAGGGGACCCACCACCATTTATTTGCATTTTTAATTAATTAATAATTAATTTATGATAGGCTATAGAAATGTAAATATTTAACTATGATACATCATTAAAAAATAGTCTTCCACTCCTTTTTCTCCACTTGAGCAAAGTTCTGTGTGAGTGCAGAATTTAAGTATATTTTAAGTAAATTTAATTTTCTATAGCCTACCACCATATGAAAGTATTTATATTACAGGAACTAATGTGTATATAATGCTAGAGGCACCCTATAAAGTCCCTCCAACAGCACATCTGACCCTATGAAGGTCAAAATGAAAGACAATGTCTATAAAAAAAAGTCCAAATGCACCTTTAACGCTCAAGCATTTATTTTATTAAATTTAAGCCCACCCCCTATTCAATTAGCATAAAGATATCAACTTTTCCTGGCAATTTTCAAGAAAGCCTATTGATTCCAGTAAGTGCCTACCTGTTGCTGCATGTGCTGAAGCCTCTAATTACCATCCTTTGCCCTTCTGGTGACAAATTTACTTGAGCAAATTATTTTTTAAAGTTAAATGAGAATGCCTCTTAAAAAGTATACTATAGTAAAAACTATTCTTAGAGTGAAACCCGAATGCCTATGACCTCCATTAATACATTTGTGACTATAGGCAGAAAGTGGTTAAAAGAAAATGTCTATGATTTAAAT
Source organism: Gastrophryne carolinensis (assembly GCA_027917425.1). Taxonomy (NCBI): domain Eukaryota; kingdom Metazoa; phylum Chordata; class Amphibia; order Anura; family Microhylidae; genus Gastrophryne; species Gastrophryne carolinensis. The sequence continues at coordinate 107,053,430 of CM051241.1, read as the reverse complement.
TTTACGGATAATGAGAATATCAACAGCTAGTGGGGCATGTGAGTGCTAGAATAAGAAAAAATATAGCAATTCAGCAGGTGTTCATTTTAGTTTCTGGTTTATCAATTCTAAGATTTTTGGCAGCTACACTAGAGAGTATCTAAAAATACTAGAACAGCAATGGGCACAACACTTAGACTCTGACCTGGCACTAATTAACAGAATGTCAGTTCATTGCAGATATAATTACAGTATATGTATGCTAATTATACTGGTACATTTTTTTTTTTACTCTGTATAATTTTCTGCAAAGGAACATTTCATGTTTACTTTTAAAGTAGGAACATAACTTTTCTGCTTTGATTTTCTATGGGGATATCAGGATAGACAGTTTTTTTTTTTAGTATGTACAAAGGTACCCGCCCTTATATCTCCTAGTCCTTAAGTCCACTTTCAGGGGAATTTTTGAAAGTGTATATTTTTGTGTGCCAAAATAATGTCCTCAATGAACATAAGAAACAAAAAAATATAACAGTACATAGGCTATGAATGAAAATCCATATTATAACAGAAACCTCCAGACAGACATTATTAAACTTTACTTTATGGTGAAGTAAGTTCAAGACTTTATCAGGGGGAGTCATTGGATGTCCTAAATCTGGAATTTTTATAAAGCATTTGATACTGTGCCATATAAAAGACTGGTACACAAGATGATATTGCTTGTACTGAGGGAAAATGCATGTACATTGGGAAGTATTTGGCTTAATAGGAAATATAGGGTTGTTATCAATGGTACATGCTAGTATAATGCAAGGGTCTGTTCTGGCCCAATTCTCTTTATTATCTATATTAATGATATTGGGAATGGTAAATTATCAATCTTTGCAGATCATACTAAGCTGTGTAAATATTTAACATAAAGTAGGACAGCAAGCAGTTACAAACTGATTTAGATAAACTGGAAGCATGGGCTGTAAAATGACAAATGAAATTTAATACAGATATGGATAATGTAAGGTTATGCTCATGGGCAAGAGCAATCTGTGCCACACTAAATAAGAAAAAGCTGGGCAAAACTAAAATAGTAAAGGACTTAGGGGTTTTAGTTACTAATATACTTAACTGTAGAGAACAATGCCAATCAGCAGCTGCCAAGACAAACCAGATCATGGGGTGCATCAAGAGGGGAATAGGTGCTGTAGCATTTGGGATCTTTCTTGGCACAGACACAGGCGTACACAGGCGATAATAAACTCAAGTGGTTTATTTTCTTTATACATCCACAAATCAAGCAGGGAAAAGTTCTTTCTTTGTCAAAACTAGGGATGAGCGAATCGATCCGGACGAACCCGGATTCGATCCGAATTTCAGGAAAAATTCGATTCGGATCGAATCCGAATTTCCCCGCGATTCGATCACTCGAAGTTTTCCTTTAACATCCATTCATTTACATTACAGGCATTCTAAGATGGCGGGCGGGACATGTCTGGACATGTATCCCGCGCCAGTGCAAGCTGGGGCAGTCACATGCAGCCTATCAGCAGCCAGCAAGCCCGGTGACGTCACACAGCGGTATTTAACGGCGGCCATCTTGCTTTTCCTCATTTCTCTATTGCATTCGTGACAGACAGACAGAACGCTGTGTAGCTGAGGCAGTTAGACAGGCTGGAGACAGGGACAGACAGGGACAGGCTGGAGACAGGCTGGAGACAGGCAGGAGACAGGCAGGAGACAGGCAGGAGACAGACAGAAAGCCAGGGAAAGGTAGGAAAAACGGAGCTGGCTGACAGGGAGATTTTTTTTTTTTCATCCAGCCTTTGTTAGCGTTTTCAGGCTGCTTATAGTAACTAACTGTGCATATATACTGAACTGATCTTAAGTCTGCTGTGAGGCATCCCATTCTGTGACTAAAGCAGCCTCTATTTAATAGCATAATAAACATTTGCACTTATTCTCATAGAAATCAGGCCTGATAAAGACACTTTTGCTGTGCATGCTCTCTGGTTTTTGTGGCACTGGCATCCCATTCTGTGACTAAAGCAGCCTCTATTTAATAGCATAATAAACATTTGCACTTATTCTCATAGAAATCAGGCCTGATAAAGACACTTTTGCTGTGCATGCTCTCTGGTTTTTGTGGCACTGGCATCCCATTCTGTGACTAAAGCAGCCTCTATTTAATAGCATAATAAACATTTGCACTTATTCTCATAGAAATCAGGCCTGATAAAGACACTTTTGCTGTGCATGCTCTCTGGTTTTTGTGGCACTGGCATCCCATTCTGTGACTAAAGCAGCCTCTATTTAATAGCATAATAAACATTTGCACTTATTCTCATAGAAATCAGGCCTGATAAAGACACTTTTGCTGTGCATGCTCTCTGGTTTTTGTGGCACTGGCATCCCATTCTGTGACTAAAGCAGCCTCTATTTAATAGCATAATAAACATTTGCACTTATTCTCATAGAAATCAGGCCTGATAAAGACACTTTTGCTGTGCATGCTCTCTGGTTTTTGTGGCACTGGCATCCCATTCTGTGACTAAAGCAGCCTCTATTTAATAGCATAATAAACATTTGCACTTATTCTCATAGAAATCAGGCCTGATAAAGACACTTTTGCTGTGCATGCTCTCTGGTTTTTGTGGCACTGGCATCCCATTCTGTGACTAAAGCAGCCTCTATTTAATAGCATAATAAACATTTGCACTTATTCTCATAGAAATCAGGCCTGATAAAGACACTTTTGCTGTGCATGCTCTCTGGTTTTTGTGGCACTGGCATCCCATTCTGTGACTAAAGCAGCCTCTATTTAATAGCATAATAAACATTTGCACTTATTCTCATAGAAATCAGGCCTGATAAAGACACTTTTGCTGTGCATGCTCTCTGGTTTTTGTGGCACTGGCATCCCATTCTGTGACTAAAGCAGCCTCTATTTAATAGCATAATAAACATTTGCACTTATTCTCATAGAAATCAGGCCTGATAAAGACACTTTTGCTGTGCATGCTCTCTGGTTTTTGTGGCACTGGCATCCCATTCTGTGACTAAAGCAGCCTCTATTTAATAGCATAATAAACATTTGCACTTATTCTCATAGAAATCAGGCCTGATAAAGACACTTTTGCTGTGCATGCTCTCTGGTTTTTGTGGCACTGGCATCCCATTCTGTGACTAAAGCAGCCTCTATTTAATAGCATAATAAACATTTGCACTTATTCTCATAGAAATCAGGCCTGATAAAGACACTTTTGCTGTGCATGCTCTCTGGTTTTTGTGGCACTGGCATCCCATTCTGTGACTAAAGCAGCCTCTATTTAATAGCATAATAAACATTTGCACTTATTCTCATAGAAATCAGGCCTGATAAAGACACTTTTGCTGTGCATGCTCTCTGGTTTTTGTGGCACTGGCATCCCATTCTGTGACTAAAGCAGCCTCTATTTAATAGCATAATAAACATTTGCACTTATTCTCATAGAAATCAGGCCTGATAAAGACACTTTTGCTGTGCATGCTCTCTGGTTTTTGTGGCACTGGCATCCCATTCTGTGACTAAAGCAGCCTCTATTTAATAGCATAATAAACATTTGCACTTATTCTCATAGAAATCAGGCCTGATAAAGACACTTTTGCTGTGCATGCTCTCTGGTTTTTGTGGCACTGGCATCCCATTCTGTGACTAAAGCAGCCTCTATTTAATAGCATAATAAACATTTGCACTTATTCTCATAGAAATCAGGCCTGATAAAGACACTTTTGCTGTGCATGCTCTCTGGTTTTTGTGGCACTGGCATCCCATTCTGTGACTAAAGCAGCCTCTATTTAATAGCATAATAAACATTTGCACTTATTCTCATAGAAATCAGGCCTGATAAAGACACTTTTGCTGTGCATGCTCTCTGGTTTTTGTGGCACTGGCATCCCATTCTGTGACTAAAGCAGCCTCTATTTAATAGCATAATAAACATTTGCACTTATTCTCATAGAAATCAGGCCTGATAAAGACACTTTTGCTGTGCATGCTCTCTGGTTTTTGTGGCACTGGCATCCCATTCTGTGACTAAAGCAGCCTCTATTTAATAGCATAATAAACATTTGCACTTATTCTCATAGAAATCAGGCCTGATAAAGACACTTTTGCTGTGCATGCTCTCTGGTTTTTGTGGCACTGGCATCCCATTCTGTGACTAAAGCAGCCTCTATTTAATAGCATAATAAACATTTGCACTTATTCTCATAGAAATCAGGCCTGATAAAGACACTTTTGCTGTGCATGCTCTCTGGTTTTTGTGGCACTGGCATCCCATTCTGTGACTAAAGCAGCCTCTATTTAATAGCATAATAAACATTTGCACTTATTCTCATAGAAATCAGGCCTGATAAAGACACTTTTGCTGTGCATGCTCTCTGGTTTTTGTGGCACTGGCATCCCATTCTGTGACTAAAGCAGCCTCTATTTAATAGCATAATAAACATTTGCACTTATTCTCATAGAAATCAGGCCTGATAAAGACACTTTTGCTGTGCATGCTCTCTGGTTTTTGTGGCACTGGCATCCCATTCTGTGACTAAAGCAGCCTCTATTTAATAGCATAATAAACATTTGCACTTATTCTCATAGAAATCAGGCCTGATAAAGACACTTTTGCTGTGCATGCTCTCTGGTTTTTGTGGCACTGGCATCCCATTCTGTGACTAAAGCAGCCTCTATTTAATAGCATAATAAACATTTGCACTTATTCTCATAGAAATCAGGCCTGATAAAGACACTTTTGCTGTGCATGCTCTCTGGTTTTTGTGGCACTGGCATCCCATTCTGTGACTAAAGCAGCCTCTATTTAATAGCATAATAAACATTTGCACTTATTCTCATAGAAATCAGGCCTGATAAAGACACTTTTGCTGTGCATGCTCTCTGGTTTTTGTGGCACTGGCATCCCATTCTGTGACTAAAGCAGCCTCTATTTAATAGCATAATAAACATTTGCACTTATTCTCATAGAAATCAGGCCTGATAAAGACACTTTTGCTGTGCATGCTCTCTGGTTTTTGTGGCACTGGCATCCCATTCTGTGACTAAAGCAGCCTCTATTTAATAGCATAATAAACATTTGCACTTATTCTCATAGAAATCAGGCCTGATAAAGACACTTTTGCTGTGCATGCTCTCTGGTTTTTGTGGCACTGGCATCCCATTCTGTGACTAAAGCAGCCTCTATTTAATAGCATAATAAACATTTGCACTTATTCTCATAGAAATCAGGCCTGATAAAGACACTTTTGCTGTGCATGCTCTCTGGTTTTTGTGGCACTGGCATCCCATTCTGTGACTAAAGCAGCCTCTATTTAATAGCATAATAAACATTTGCACTTATTCTCATAGAAATCAGGCCTGATAAAGACACTTTTGCTGTGCATGCTCTCTGGTTTTTGTGGCACTGGCATCCCATTCTGTGACTAAAGCAGCCTCTATTTAATAGCATAATAAACATTTGCACTTATTCTCATAGAAATCAGGCCTGATAAAGACACTTTTGCTGTGCATGCTCTCTGGTTTTTGTGGCACTGGCATCCCATTCTGTGACTAAAGCAGCCTCTATTTAATAGCATAATAAACATTTGCACTTATTCTCATAGAAATCAGGCCTGATAAAGACACTTTTGCTGTGCATGCTCTCTGGTTTTTGTGGCACTGGCATCCCATTCTGTGACTAAAGCAGCCTCTATTTAATAGCATAATAAACATTTGCACTTATTCTCATAGAAATCAGGCCTGATAAAGACACTTTTGCTGTGCATGCTCTCTGGTTTTTGTGGCACTGGCATCCCATTCTGTGACTAAAGCAGCCTCTATTTAATAGCATAATAAACATTTGCACTTATTCTCATAGAAATCAGGCCTGATAAAGACACTTTTGCTGTGCATGCTCTCTGGTTTTTGTGGCACTGGCATCCCATTCTGTGACTAAAGCAGCCTCTATTTAATAGCATAATAAACATTTGCACTTATTCTCATAGAAATCAGGCCTGATAAAGACACTTTTGCTGTGCATGCTCTCTGGTTTTTGTGGCACTGGCATCCCATTCTGTGACTAAAGCAGCCTCTATTTAATAGCATAATAAACATTTGCACTTATTCTCATAGAAATCAGGCCTGATAAAGACACTTTTGCTGTGCATGCTCTCTGGTTTTTGTGGCACTGGCATCCCATTCTGTGACTAAAGCAGCCTCTATTTAATAGCATAATAAACATTTGCACTTATTCTCATAGAAATCAGGCCTGATAAAGACACTTTTGCTGTGCATGCTCTCTGGTTTTTGTGGCACTGGCATCCCATTCTGTGACTAAAGCAGCCTCTATTTAATAGCATAATAAACATTTGCACTTATTCTCATAGAAATCAGGCCTGATAAAGACACTTTTGCTGTGCATGCTCTCTGGTTTTTGTGGCACTGGCATCCCATTCTGTGACTAAAGCAGCCTCTATTTAATAGCATAATAAACATTTGCACTTATTCTCATAGAAATCAGGCCTGATAAAGACACTTTTGCTGTGCATGCTCTCTGGTTTTTGTGGCACTGGCATCCCATTCTGTGACTAAAGCAGCCTCTATTTAATAGCATAATAAACATTTGCACTTATTCTCATAGAAATCAGGCCTGATAAAGACACTTTTGCTGTGCATGCTCTCTGGTTTTTGTGGCACTGGCATCCCATTCTGTGACTAAAGCAGCCTCTATTTAATAGCATAATAAACATTTGCACTTATTCTCATAGAAATCAGGCCTGATAAAGACACTTTTGCTGTGCATGCTCTCTGGTTTTTGTGGCACTGGCATCCCATTCTGTGACTAAAGCAGCCTCTATTTAATAGCATAATAAACATTTGCACTTATTCTCATAGAAATCAGGCCTGATAAAGACACTTTTGCTGTGCATGCTCTCTGGTTTTTGTGGCACTGGCATCCCATTCTGTGACTAAAGCAGCCTCTATTTAATAGCATAATAAACATTTGCACTTATTCTCATAGAAATCAGGCCTGATAAAGACACTTTTGCTGTGCATGCTCTCTGGTTTTTGTGGCACTGGCATCCCATTCTGTGACTAAAGCAGCCTCTATTTAATAGCATAATAAACATTTGCACTTATTCTCATAGAAATCAGGCCTGATAAAGACACTTTTGCTGTGCATGCTCTCTGGTTTTTGTGGCACTGGCATCCCATTCTGTGACTAAAGCAGCCTCTATTTAATAGCATAATAAACATTTGCACTTATTCTCATAGAAATCAGGCCTGATAAAGACACTTTTGCTGTGCATGCTCTCTGGTTTTTGTGGCACTGGCATCCCATTCTGTGACTAAAGCAGCCTCTATTTAATAGCATAATAAACATTTGCACTTATTCTCATAGAAATCAGGCCTGATAAAGACACTTTTGCTGTGCATGCTCTCTGGTTTTTGTGGCACTGGCATCCCATTCTGTGACTAAAGCAGCCTCTATTTAATAGCATAATAAACATTTGCACTTATTCTCATAGAAATCAGGCCTGATAAAGACACTTTTGCTGTGCATGCTCTCTGGTTTTTGTGGCACTGGCATCCCATTCTGTGACTAAAGCAGCCTCTATTTAATAGCATAATAAACATTTGCACTTATTCTCATAGAAATCAGGCCTGATAAAGACACTTTTGCTGTGCATGCTCTCTGGTTTTTGTGGCACTGGCATCCCATTCTGTGACTAAAGCAGCCTCTATTTAATAGCATAATAAACATTTGCACTTATTCTCATAGAAATCAGGCCTGATAAAGACACTTTTGCTGTGCATGCTCTCTGGTTTTTGTGGCACTGGCATCCCATTCTGTGACTAAAGCAGCCTCTATTTAATAGCATAATAAACATTTGCACTTATTCTCATAGAAATCAGGCCTGATAAAGACACTTTTGCTGTGCATGCTCTCTGGTTTTTGTGGCACTGGCATCCCATTCTGTGACTAAAGCAGCCTCTATTTAATAGCATAATAAACATTTGCACTTATTCTCATAGAAATCAGGCCTGATAAAGACACTTTTGCTGTGCATGCTCTCTGGTTTTTGTGGCACTGGCATCCCATTCTGTGACTAAAGCAGCCTCTATTTAATAGCATAATAAACATTTGCACTTATTCTCATAGAAATCAGGCCTGATAAAGACACTTTTGCTGTGCATGCTCTCTGGTTTTTGTGGCACTGGCATCCCATTCTGTGACTAAAGCAGCCTCTATTTAATAGCATAATAAACATTTGCACTTATTCTCATAGAAATCAGGCCTGATAAAGACACTTTTGCTGTGCATGCTCTCTGGTTTTTGTGGCACTGGCATCCCATTCTGTGACTAAAGCAGCCTCTATTTAATAGCATAATAAACATTTGCACTTATTCTCATAGAAATCAGGCCTGATAAAGACACTTTTGCTGTGCATGCTCTCTGGTTTTTGTGGCACTGGCATCCCATTCTGTGACTAAAGCAGCCTCTATTTAATAGCATAATAAACATTTGCACTTATTCTCATAGAAATCAGGCCTGATAAAGACACTTTTGCTGTGCATGCTCTCTGGTTTTTGTGGCACTGGCATCCCATTCTGTGACTAAAGCAGCCTCTATTTAATAGCATAATAAACATTTGCACTTATTCTCATAGAAATCAGGCCTGATAAAGACACTTTTGCTGTGCATGCTCTCTGGTTTTTGTGGCACTGGCATCCCATTCTGTGACTAAAGCAGCCTCTATTTAATAGCATAATAAACATTTGCACTTATTCTCATAGAAATCAGGCCTGATAAAGACACTTTTGCTGTGCATGCTCTCTGGTTTTTGTGGCACTGGCATCCCATTCTGTGACTAAAGCAGCCTCTATTTAATAGCATAATAAACATTTGCACTTATTCTCATAGAAATCAGGCCTGATAAAGACACTTTTGCTGTGCATGCTCTCTGGTTTTTGTGGCACTGGCATCCCATTCTGTGACTAAAGCAGCCTCTATTTAATAGCATAATAAACATTTGCACTTATTCTCATAGAAATCAGGCCTGATAAAGACACTTTTGCTGTGCATGCTCTCTGGTTTTTGTGGCACTGGCATCCCATTCTGTGACTAAAGCAGCCTCTATTTAATAGCATAATAAACATTTGCACTTATTCTCATAGAAATCAGGCCTGATAAAGACACTTTTGCTGTGCATGCTCTCTGGTTTTTGTGGCACTGGCATCCCATTCTGTGACTAAAGCAGCCTCTATTTAATAGCATAATAAACATTTGCACTTATTCTCATAGAAATCAGGCCTGATAAAGACACTTTTGCTGTGCATGCTCTCTGGTTTTTGTGGCACTGGCATCCCATTCTGTGACTAAAGCAGCCTCTATTTAATAGCATAATAAACATTTGCACTTATTCTCATAGAAATCAGGCCTGATAAAGACACTTTTGCTGTGCATGCTCTCTGGTTTTTGTGGCACTGGCATCCCATTCTGTGACTAAAGCAGCCTCTATTTAATAGCATAATAAACATTTGCACTTATTCTCATAGAAATCAGGCCTGATAAAGACACTTTTGCTGTGCATGCTCTCTGGTTTTTGTGGCACTGGCATCCCATTCTGTGACTAAAGCAGCCTCTATTTAATAGCATAATAAACATTTGCACTTATTCTCATAGAAATCAGGCCTGATAAAGACACTTTTGCTGTGCATGCTCTCTGGTTTTTGTGGCACTGGCATCCCATTCTGTGACTAAAGCAGCCTCTATTTAATAGCATAATAAACATTTGCACTTATTCTCATAGAAATCAGGCCTGATAAAGACACTTTTGCTGTGCATGCTCTCTGGTTTTTGTGGCACTGGCATCCCATTCTGTGACTAAAGCAGCCTCTATTTAATAGCATAATAAACATTTGCACTTATTCTCATAGAAATCAGGCCTGATAAAGACACTTTTGCTGTGCATGCTCTCTGGTTTTTGTGGCACTGGCATCCCATTCTGTGACTAAAGCAGCCTCTATTTAATAGCATAATAAACATTTGCACTTATTCTCATAGAAATCAGGCCTGATAAAGACACTTTTGCTGTGCATGCTCTCTGGTTTTTGTGGCACTGGCATCCCATTCTGTGACTAAAGCAGCCTCTATTTAATAGCATAATAAACATTTGCACTTATTCTCATAGAAATCAGGCCTGATAAAGACACTTTTGCTGGCCAAAGCCCTACTGGACCCTGCCAGGTCGATTCCTGCCCGGGGCATCCCATTCTGTGACTACAGCAGCCTCTGTTTAAGACCATATAAGCATTTGCTCTTATCATATTTGAAATTAGCCTGATAAAGACACTTTTGCTGGCCAAAGCCCTACTGGACCCTGCCAGGTCCATTCCTGCCCAGGGCATCCCATTCTGTGACTAAAGCAGCCTCTGTTTAAGACCATATAAGCATTTGCTCTTATTATATTTATATTATAAGACACTTTTGCTGGGCATAGGCTTACTGCTGCCTGCCAGGTGCACTTCTGTTGAGGCATCCCATTCTGTAACATAGCATACCCCTCTTTATTTACACTAAGCAGCTCTCTTATTTACACTAAGCAGGCCTGTTGGAGGCTGAGTGTTACTGCTCACTTTTGGTGTGCATTATATTCTGTTTTATATAGACCCACTGCTGCCTGGGGGTTCTTAAAATATCACCTACTACCACGCCAGTTAGACTATGTCGGGCAGACAAGTGCCTGGAAGTGAAAAGAGGAGTGGCAGAGGCCAAGATTCCGCAGGTAGAGCTCGCATCAGACTGGGGGCCAGTAGCAGCAGGAGTCACGCTGAGAGACCTAATCTGCCAGTATCTGCTAGCGGTCGGGTCTCCACCAGTAACGCATCTGCCGTGGTAGATTGGCTGACGCGCTCATCAACAACATCATCACAACTTACATCTGAGACCCCCAGTCTAGGGTCGGTAGGTTCCTCTGACACAACCCTGAGTTGGCATGCCCCGAGAGCAGTCCCTGTCCTCCCATTGCCTCTGTCCTACGCCGTTCCCTCCCCCAGCGACGTATCCTATGCTTTGGGTTCAGCTCCACTCTTTAGTGAGGAGGACGATCAGATACAGGAGGACAGTCAGCAGCTACTGCCCAGCCAAGAAATGGAGGTGGCTTCTTTAGCTAGGCAGACAAATAGTGATGTGGACAGTGTCGTGGGTGCTGCGAGCGTTCCAGCTCCTGCGCCAGACACTGTTGACGAATCCACGAACATCAGTGACGTACAGCCACAACCCGGTGATGATGATGATGATGACGATGAAGCCGATCGCACTTGGGAGCCGGGTGATGAAGGGGCTTCATCGTCATCATCAGGAGAAGAGGGGCGCAGGTTGCCCCGGAGTCAGCAGCTGAGGCAGCAAGGTGGTAGCAGTCAGCATGGGGGCACAATTCCAAAGGCTGGAGCCGGCCGGGGCCGGGGCCGGGGTAGAGCACCTGCTGTGCGGCAGTCTACCTTATCGGGAGGTAGTGGAGCAGGGGTTCCTGGAGTTGGCAACAGCAGCAGTGAATCAGTGAGGCCAGGGGGTGGGAAAAGTAGCTACTCGGCAGTGTGGCAGTTTTTCCTGAGGCATCCGCAGGAGGGTAACATGGCCACATGCAAGATATGTAGGCAAAAGGTGAAGCGTGGCCAGGGTCCAAATGTTGGCACCACGGCCCTGCGTCAACATATGATGCGTCACCATAAAACGACCTGGGAGAACCGAGGCTCCCAAGGGGTGGTCCAGTCTGCTTCCTCACCAAGTGAGCTCCCAATTTCTGCCAGCCAAGGCTCCAGCACCTCAGCCGAAGGCAGCTGTGCGTCACACCCATCCTCTGTCGCTCCTGCTCCTCCTCCTCCTCCTCCAAGTCATGCATCCCGCCAGCAATCCATCAGCGAAGCCATGTCCAAGAGACAGCAGTATGCGCCCACTCATCCTACGGCGCAGAAGCTGAATGTGCTCCTGTCCAAGTTGCTGGTGCTGCAGTCGCTCCCTTTTCAGGTGGTGGAATCTGCACCTTTCAGAGAACTGATGGCTTGTGCCGAGCCGAGGTGGAGAGTCCCAAGCCGTCATTTCTTTGCCAAGAAGGCAGTACCAGCGCTGCACACTTTTGTTGAACAGAAGGTGGGCCAGTCCTTGAGCCTGTCGGTGTGTAGCAAAATACATGGCAGCGCCGACATCTGGAGCTGTAACTACGGTCAGGGGCAGTACATGTCGTTTACGGCCCACTGGGTGAATGTGGTCCCTTTGCAGCAGTAACTTGGACAGGTCACGCCGCTTCGGCCTCCGCGCTCTCTGCCCATTGGGCCTGTGACACCGTGCGACTCGGCCTCCTCATCCTCCGCCATCTCCTCACCCTCCACTGTAGGCTCAAGTCTCAGTGCCCCTCCAGTCTACCATGTGTGCAGGGCACGGAGGTGTCACGCAGTGCTTCACATGGTTTGTCTTGGCGAACGGAGTCACACAGGGGAGGAACTGCTTAAATGTATTCATCAGGAAATCCAAACATGGCTTACTCCGAGAAAACTTAAAATGGGAATCATGGTTACCGACAATGGGAAGAACATTTTGTCTGCGCTGCGCCAAGGAAGCCTGACCCATGCCCCCTGCATGGCTCACGTCTTCAATCTGGTTGTCAAGCGGTTTCTGAAGTGTTCCCCCCATCTGCAGGACATCCTAACAACTTCACGGAAACTTTGCATGCACTTCAGCCACTCCTACACCGCCAAACACACCCTTCTTGAGCTACAGCGTCAGAATGGTATCCCCCAACATAGTCTGATTTGCGATGTTTCCACCCGTTGGAATTCCACCCTTCACATGTTGGACCGATTATATGAACAGAGAAAAGCCATCACGGATTTCCTGATGATCCAAGCAGATAGGGGGACTCCCCTGTGTAACTTCAATGTCAACCAGTGGCAGCTCATACGTGACACCTGCCGTTTGCTCAGGCCCTTTGAGGAAGCCACTTTATTTGTCAGTCGGCAGGATTACGGGATGAACGACGTGATTCCACTGCTTCATGTACTACAGCACATGTTGGAAACCATGGCTGGTCAGGGCACTGGAGACATGGCGTTTACATCTTACGGCCACATGAACCCCGTTGGAGCTGAACTGGAGGAGGAGGAGGAGGAAGAGGAGGAGGAGGAGTTGCCCAGCGAAACACAGTTTAGGCTTGGCGAAATGGCTGGTTTATCTAGTCAGCGGACAGGAGAGGAGGAGCAGGAGCAGCCAGAGGAGCTAGAGGTTTTTGAGGAAGGAGAGACAGAGGACCCGGGCACACCGTGGCAGTATGCAGTGGAGATGGAGACAGGTAGTCCATCCGAGTCACTTGCGCAAATGGCACGAAGCATGCTCACATGCTTGCGTAGTGACCCCAGAATTGTTTCCATCTGTCGGCGGGATGACTTCTGGCTGTCCACCTTATTGGACCCTCGCTTCCGGCACAAAATGGGGGCATTTTTTAAACCCACCGAGAGGGAGGACAAACTCAACTACTACAAAGACATTCTACGTAGGCAGTTGGCCGATGCCTATCTGCGCCATGGTCCATACTCTCGCAGGTCTGACTCGAGGGGACCTCTGCGCTCACCTTCCACTGCCATGGCCGCTGGGGGGGTTGGCAGCAGCAGCAGCAGAAGCTCCATCAGCAGCAGCAGCCTCAGTCTTCAGTCGCTAATGAGTAGCTTTCTACACCCGCATAGTGAGGCTACTCATGAGCAGCAGGAAGACCTGGAGCAGGACCTGAACCAGCAGGTCATGTCATACTTTGACATGACCATGCCAACACACCTTGAGGATCCGCTGGACTTCTGGGCAGCCAAACTTGATTTGTGGCCGCAACTAGCAGAGTTTGCCCTGGAAAAGCTGTCCTGCCCGGCAAGTAGCGTGCCATCTGAGCGGGTGTTTAGTGCGGCGGGGGCCATAGTTACGGCGAGGAGAACTCGTCTGTCAACTAAAAATGTGGAGAGACTCACCTTTGTCAAAATGAATCAGGGATGGATCAGCCAGGATTTCCACCCACCAATGCCTGATGCATGCGACTAGATTCAGCATGGTGCCACGTTTTACACTTTACAAATGGTGCAAAACATATTTATGTCTTTAGGCCATTTTTTGGGCTCCTGCTGCTGCTACTGCCAACTTCTGCCAACTCCAGGGTGTGATTCATCCAATTTTTGGGCTCCTGAAGCCAACTCCAGTGTATATTTGGGCTCCTGCTGCTGCTACTGCCAACTTCTGCCAACTCCAGGGTGTGATTCATCCAATTTTTGGGCTCCTGAAGCCAACTCCAGTGTATATTTGGGCTCCTGCTGCTACTACTGTCAACTCCTGCCAACTCCAGGGTGTGATTCATCCAATTTTTGGGCTCCTGAGGCCAACTCCAGTGTATATTTGGGCTCCTGCTGCTGCTACTGTCAACTCCTGCCAACTCCAGGGTGTGATTCATCCAATTTTTGGGCTCCTGAAGCCAACTCCAGTGTATATTTGGGCTCCTGCTGCTACTACTGCCAACTTCTGCCAACTCCAGGGTGTGATTCATCCAATTTTTGGGCTCCTGAAGCCAACTCCAGTGTATATTTGGGCTCCTGCTGCTGCTACTGTCAACTCCTGCCAACTCCAGGGTGTGATTCATCCAATTTTTGGGCTCCTGAAGCCAACTCCAGTGTATATTTGGGCTCCTGCTGCTGCTACTGCCAACTTCTGCCAACTCCAGGGTGTGATTCATCCAATTTTTGGGCTCCTGAAGCCAACTCCAGTGTATATTTGGGCTCCTGCTGCTGCTGCTGCTGCCAACTTCTGCCAACTCCAGGGTGTGATTCATCCAATTTTTGGGCTCCTGAAGCCAACTCCAGTGTATATTTGGGCTCCTGCTGCTGCTGCTGCTGCCAACTTCTGCCAACTCCAGGGTGTGATTCATCCAATTTTTGGGCTCCTGAAGCCAACTCCAGTGTATATTTGGGCTCCTGCTGCTGCTGCTGCTGCCAACTTCTGCCAACTCCAGGGTGTGATTCATCCAATTTTTGGGCTCCTGAAGCCAACTCCAGTGTATATTTGGGCTCCTGCTGCTGCTACTGTCAACTCCTGCCAACTCCAGGGTGTGATTCATCCAATTTTTGGGCTCCTGAGGCCAACTCCAGTGTATATTTGGGCTCCTGCTGCTGCTACTGTCAACTCCTGCCAACTCCAGGGTGTGATTCATCCAATTTTTGGGCTCCTGAAGCCAACTCCAGTGTATATTTGGGCTCCTGCTGCTGCTGCTGCTGCCAACTTCTGCCAACTCCAGGGTGTGATTCATCCAATTTTTGGGCTCCTGAAGCCAACTCCAGTGTATATTTGGGCTCCTGCTGCTGCTACTGTCAACTCCTGCCAACTCCAGGGTGTGATTCATCCAATTTTTGGGCTCCTGAAGCCAACTCCAGTGTATATTTGGGCTCCTGCTGCTGCTACTGCCAACTTCTGCCAACTCCAGGGTGTGATTCATCCAATTTTTGGGCTCCTGAAGCCAACTCCAGTGTATATTTGGGCTCCTGCTGCTGCTGCTGCTGCCAACTTCTGCCAACTCCAGGGTGTGATTCATCCAATTTTTGGGCTCCTGAAGCCAACTCCAGTGTATATTTGGGCTCCTGCTGCTGCTGCTGCTGCCAACTTCTGCCAACTCCAGGGTGTGATTCATCCAATTTTTGGGCTCCTGAAGCCAACTCCAGTGTATATTTGGGCTCCTGCTGCTGCTACTGTCAACTCCTGCCAACTCCAGGGTGTGATTCATCCAATTTTTGGGCTCCTGAGGCCAACTCCAGTGTATATTTGGGCTCCTGCTGCTGCTACTGTCAACTCCTGCCAACTCCAGGGTGTGATTCATCCAATTTTTGGGCTCCTGAAGCCAACTCCAGTGTATATTTGGGCTCCTGCTGCTGCTGCTGCTGCCAACTTCTGCCAACTCCAGGGTGTGATTCATCCAATTTTTGGGCTCCTGAAGCCAACTCCAGTGTATATTTGGGCTCCTGCTGCTGCTACTGTCAACTCCTGCCAACTCCAGGGTGTGATTCATCCAATTTTTGGGCTCCTGAAGCCAACTCCAGTGTATATTTGGGCTCCTGCTGCTACTACTGCCAACTTCTGCCAACTCCAGGGTGTGATTCATCCAATTTTTGGGCTCCTGAAGCCAACTCCAGTGTATATTTGGGCTCCTGCTGCTGCTACTGTCAACTCCTGCCAACTCCAGGGTGTGATTCATCCAATTTTTGGGCTCCTGAAGCCAACTCCAGTGTATATTTGGGCTCCTGCTGCTGCTACTGCCAACTTCTGCCAACTCCAGGGTGTGATTCATCCAATTTTTGGGCTCCTGAAGCCAACTCCAGTGTATATTTGGGCTCCTGCTGCTGCTGCTGCTGCCAACTTCTGCCAACTCCAGGGTGTGATTCATCCAATTTTTGGGCTCCTGAAGCCAACTCCAGTGTATATTTGGGCTCCTGCTGCTGCTGCTGCTGCCAACTTCTGCCAACTCCAGGGTGTGATTCATCCAATTTTTGGGCTCCTGAAGCCAACTCCAGTGTATATTTGGGCTCCTGCTGCTGCTACTGTCAACTCCTGCCAACTCCAGGGTGTGATTCATCCAATTTTTGGGCTCCTGAGGCCAACTCCAGTGTATATTTGGGCTCCTGCTGCTGCTACTGTCAACTCCTGCCAACTCCAGGGTGTGATTCATCCAATTTTTGGGCTCCTGAAGCCAACTCCAGTGTATATTTGGGCTCCTGCTGCTGCTGCTGCTGCTGCCAACTTCTGCCAACTCCAGGGTGTGATTCATCCAATTTTTGGGCTCCTGAAGCCAACTCCAGTGTATATTTGGGCTCCTGCTGCTGCTACTGTCAACTCCTGCCAACTCCAGGGTGTGATTCATCCAATTTTTGGGCTCCTGAAGCCAACTCCAGTGTATATTTGGGCTCCTGCTGCTGCTACTGCCAACTTCTGCCAACTCCAGGGTGTGATTCATCCAATTTTTGGGCTCCTGAAGCCAACTCCAGTGTATATTTGGGCTCCTGCTGCTACTACTGCCAACTTCTGCCAACTCCAGGGTGTGATTCATCCAATTTTTGGGCTCCTGAGGCCAACTCCAGTGTATATTTGGGCTCCTGCTGCTGCTACTGCCAACTTCTGCCAACTCCAGGGTGTGATTCATCCAATTTTTGGGCTCCTGAATCCAACTCCAGTGTATATTTGGGCTCCTGCTGCTACTACTGCCAACTTCTGCCAACTCCAGGGTGTGATTCATCCAATTTTTGGGCTCCTGAGGCCAACTCCAGTGTATATTTGGGCTCCTGCTGCTGCTGCTGCCAACTTCTGCCAACTCCAGGGTGTGATTCATCCAATTTTTGGGCTCCTGAAGCCAACTCCAGTGTATATTTGGGCTCCTGCTGCTACTACTGTCAACTCCTGCCAACTCCAGGGTGTGATTCATCCAATTTTTGGGCTCCTGAGGCCAACTCCAGTGTATATTTGGGCTCCTGCTGCTGCTGCTGCCAACTTCTGCCAACTCCAGGGTGTGATTCATCCAATTTTTGGGCTCCTGAGGCCAACTCCAGTGTATATTTGGGCTCCTGCTCCTGCTGCTGCCAACTTCTGCCAACTCCAGGGTGTGATTCATCCAATTTTTGGGCTCCTGAAGCCAACTCCAGTGTATATTTGGGCTCCTGCTGCTGCTGCTGCTGCCAACTTCTGCCAACTCCAGGGTGTGATTCATCCAATTTTTGGGCTCCTGAAGCCAACTCCAGTGTATATTTGGGCTCCTGCTGCTACTACTGCCAACTTCTGCCAACTCCAGGGTGTGATTCATCCAATTTTTGGGCTCCTGAGGCCAACTCCAGTGTATATTTGGGCTCCTGCTGCTGCTGCTGCCAACTTCTGCCAACTCCAGGGTGTGATTCATCCAATTTTTGGGCTCCTGAAGCCAACTCCAGTGTATATTTGGGCTCCTGCTGCTACTACTGTCAACTCCTGCCAACTCCAGGGTGTGATTCATCCAATTTTTGGGCTCCTGAGGCCAACTCCAGTGTATATTTGGGCTCCTGCTGCTGCTGCTGCCAACTTCTGCCAACTCCAGGGTGTGATTCATCCAATTTTTGGGCTCCTGAGGCCAACTCCAGTGTATATTTGGGCTCCTGCTGCTGCTGCTGCCAACTTCTGCCAACTCCAGGGTGTGATTCATCCAATTTTTGGGCTCCTGAGGCCAACTCCAGTGTATATTTGGGCTCCTGCTCCTGCTGCTGCCAACTTCTGCCAACTCCAGGGTGTGATTCATCCAATTTTTGGGCTCCTGAAGCCAACTCCAGTGTATATTTGGGCTCCTGCTGCTGCTGCCAACTTCTGCCAACTCCAGGGTGTGATTCATCCAATTTTTGGGCTCCTGAGGCCAACTCCAGTGTATATTTGGGCTCCTTCTGCCCCTCATAGTGATGCCACTTCAACTCTCTGCAATTGTGCCGCTCTGCGATTCTATTAGCGATGCCTCTGATCTGCATGTGATATTTCTTCAAAGTATTATTTAACAAACCCAGCACGCATCCTGTGCGTGTTACAGCAAGGCTGAATGGTTTACAACCCTATTGAGGCTGTAGGAGGCTCAGAAATAGCCGTTTTTAATAGCGATTCGTCGCGAATTTATTCGGGTCGAAACGATTTTTGTCGGAAAATTCGGCGAATCAGTCGAATCGAATTTTTCAAAAGTTCGCTCATCTCTAGTCAAAACCCTAGTCCATCAAAACAAATAAAGTTTAGTTAACTCTTTAGCCTCTCTGACTTACAAGACTGAGCTCTTCTGCCCAAGAGTTGGTGCTTCCTGCACCAGGCTGTCCTAGAACAGCCTTCCAGTGACTGCATACATCCCTGGTACCTGCCCTCCTGCAGGCCACACCAGCACTCAAGCTTCTTGGGGATGCCATATACACCTCAGCTCACCAGTCTCTTTAAAGGCCTTCTAGCTTGGAGTACTGGATTGTGAGGATTGGCCAGCTTCCCACACTGATCAGAAGTGCCTTACTGGCAACCTCTTAAAGAGCCAGTCACACCACAAAGGCACACTTTCCTGGAGTCCACATCACCCACAATCCAGTTGTTTTACTGACCACCTGCCACAGTGCCCCTGGCCAGAGCATAACTTTACTGGTTATGCTCTGGCCACTGGTCAGACCCCATATGGAATATAAAAGAGGAAAACATGAAGGCAGAACACCAAAAAACCTGACAAAAAGGGAGTTTCCCTTAAAAACAAATGTAAAAAAACCCTGTGATTTGGGACAAATAACCATTCATTAATAAATTAGCAAAATGAATGTAAATAAGCAAGTGAAAAGTCAAATAAGTGGATACTTAAAAAAAAAAAAAAAAAAAAAAGTACCTAACCTTCAAAAAATGCCTCCTTACATGTGCAGGTGATTTTTTTAGATAAATTAGGACAAACTTTTTTTTATTGCACTATTTGGTTAAAGGAATTGTGCACCAACTTGCACACCAGACCATTTAACTCCAAGAGTTTCTGGAAGTATAGTTTCCAGTGCACTTACAGTGACCGGGGGAAATATTTCTGTGCACATTTGTATGCATTTCCAAGAGCAAACTACTGTGAGGCCTTATGCAAAGCACAGAGCAAATTGTGATACCCAGCAAACTACGCCGGTCACATCTTGGTGCAGATTGTTGTTCGCTTAAGCATACTTACAAATGCTCTAAAACAAAAAGTACACATAGTGCAGATTGAGGTGAACAGACAATTACACAGATCACATCTCAGTATAAATTGTTTGCTTTAGTATACCTACATGCACCTTAACCCCTTCCCGCCACTTTAAGATTTGGGATCTTTGGGGTCATACTAAACATTTAGCTAAGTGTGCATTGTGGTGTGGATTGCAACCTGCATCCCGGTGAGCTTTAGTGATAACGCTCAAAGAAAGGAAAAAAAAAACTTTGTCCTACATATTTCCCCCAAAAATGAACATGTGAGAGCACATTTTTTCAGTTTAGGTACATTTTTTTTCCAGTGATGTAAGGATATATTTTAAAGTTTTGGAATAACAGTACCCTATGGGCTATGTTAAAGATTTCACCATTTATTTCTGCATAGTTCATAGGGTTCTGTTGTTTCCAAACTTAAAGTGGACCAACACCCAGGATTTTGACTATCCTGGGTTATGCTCCACTTCGGGGTGAGGCACCCCGATCGGGGGTGCCACGCTGTGTGAAACCCCCCAGAAAGCCCCAAAAAACTCACCTGTCCCCGCTCGCACATGACCGCTGCAGCCAATCCCCGCCGCCGGACAAGCGAGCGCGCCCGTCGCCGCCTCCCGTGCGTCACTCTTACAGGGAGCGCGCCCCCGCCGGCCATTCACAAACGGCCGGCGTGGATGCGCACCCGGCGGCTGGCGCATGCGCCGCTGGATCGAGGAGCAGGTAGGGATTTCGGGGCTTTCTGGGGGCTTTCACACAGCGGGGCACCCCCGATCGGGGTGCCCCACAGGCCCGATGCTGATCGGCCTGGTCCACTTTAAAAACAAATATTTTTTGTTTTTCTTACCTCATTGGAAAATCACAGGTGCAGGTCATTTTGGGGGAAAATGGCAGAACAAGCATTTGTTTGCACTTTTTTGTGTACAATAAAACAGTAAAAAGGTCACTAAGATGCAGGTTGCAATCCACACCACCTATATGTCAGAAAACCCTAAACAAGATGCTATTTTAAAACTGCATATTTGAACATATACAAAGACACTTTAAGGAAGTTCATTGTAATGCTATATAGCAATTAAAACAACGCGGGTAGCTCTATTTGAACATATATTGTTTAGCAGGGATAACTAGGAGGAGAAGTGTGATGATGTTACTAGTATTTCTTTGTTGGAATGTTCTGCCTGCCAATAGTAAGGTATGGAGTAGCAGGAGTGAATAAAGAAAGTGTATAGTACAGCAACTACGGCCAGGCAGCAAGCATGGAATAAAGAGCTCTATGATCCTATAATCCCACATCTGTGGTGTTTTGTCTGTATACTAGCTACAACATTACAGGAGGGGGTCTTTAAAGTATAGGTCTGCTTTGGAAACAGAGTCTACTTTTCTTGGAAGCTGGAAGTGGCATCAGATAAGAAGGGGGGGGGGGCAGGAGCATGATCTGAACTGTAGTAGTGCTCCCAAAAAACTGGGATTTGGACTTTTCTTTAATGCTGACTAAAATCCCTTGAAATTTAGCTAAATCCCCTGCTGGTCCTAAGGTGTGAAACTGAATATGGAGATATTAGCTTCTTGTAGTCCTTAGATGTACACTTGGAGTTTGCACAATTCAGTTCCCTGGACAGATCTCTGCGTTACCTTGAGGAAACAGTGCTTTAGAAGGGATAAAGCTGTGAGTGCTTGGCAATGCCTCAAGGAGACAGGTAGCATTAATGGGAAGCAGAGTGAAGCAGGAACATCGAAAATAGCCTACAGGAACACTTTTCAGGGGTGCTATACAGGGCATGCTAGTTAAAATGAGGGTTTTAGTCCGATTTAGGTTACAAATTTCCATATCGATTCAATCAGGGTTTAATTTTTGTTGACCGATTTAACCCTTTTGTTGCCAACCACATAACACCTACGGGCTCGCTTTTCCATGCGTTAAGTGCGAAGCATGTAGGTGTTACGCGCTTGACTTCCCTCCCTGCTAGTTAAAAAAATAAATAAAAAAAAATACTCACCTGACCCCTCTATCGATCCGACCAGGTCTCCTCATTAATTTGGTGCCATCTGATCCCCCCTGGGGGATCGGATGGCTCCAGGAGAACCCCCGGAATAGTGACCCCCCCCCCCCGCCCTGCAGCGGCGCTGCTAACTGTAAAAACAAAAAAAAAAGACATTTACTTACCTGCGGTCGTGATGCCTCCTGTCGGGTCTCGTCTTCATGGGGGGGGGGCTCCGATCGCCCCCCCCCAGGCTCTTCCCTGGTGAGGAGAGGGTGAGAAATCTCCCTCTCACTCGCATTATTTTTTCTTCCAATCCATTCCAGGCACTCCTTACACTTGGGGATTACCTCCTTGCTGATCACGTGACTGCAAGAAAGAAAACAGGTGTGGCCCCTCCCGGCCCATAAGTAGCAGCTGCCTCCAAACCAAGATCAGTTTTTTCTTTCTTGCAGTGGCAAGTGACTGTGAAGGTTCAGGAAAATTGCTCTCAAGGATTGGCAGCAAGCGGGGGTTGCACCCTGTCAGCTTTCTGCTTAAGCCTTATTTCCACGGATCCCCTAGACCCAAATTGTGCCTCCTACAGGGTCTGGCTGTCCTGGGGTTCGTGAAGGTAAGGTGGAAGCGCCAGGGTCTTGGGGCGATTACAGAGTGTATAGGCTCTGGGCTGCAGGCTTTTTAAAAAGCAAGTCAGCCGCAGGTTTTTCCCCTGTGTACCTGCTGAGGAACGTTTTTTATTTTTAATTCAACCCATCCTTCTTCCAAGTTAGGTTTTTTCTCAAAAAAAAAAAATAAAAAAAAAAATTTTTTTTTAGGTATGCCTTTAAGGGGCGTGGCTGACATCACGCAGGTGGCAAAGTTTAACACGGAACCACGAGGCCGTGTTTCCTGCAGTGCTCTCTCTCTCTCATTGGAAGAAGGTCGGGTCTTGTTATTCCCCGCTATTCCAAGTAAGTATAGCAGCCTGCAGGACAGCGGCAGCCATGACTGGTGCTATGGACGCAGGCTATGAAAAGTGGCCATAACTGAGCAGGCCGTTTGTGGTGTTCAGGATTGACACTAGGGCGGCTGCGGCGGTGGCAGCGACAGCCGGGAAGCACTTTTTATTGTGTGAATGTGGCCATTGCGTGTGCGGCTGCGGTGGCGGCCAGCTGGGCGGGTTGCCTGTTGCTGCGTTTCTTTGAACCTAGGAGGCTTGTGTGTGTGTGGCGGTTGCAGGCAGCGGCTCCGGGACAATGAATTACGGACAGAGCCTGCTGGTATTATTATGATTATTATTTTACAGTTTGGCCAACTTGTTTTTTGACTTGCGGCGCTAAGCAGCCTTTCTTACTTTTTATGTATGATCTTATCTTTTATTTAGGCTGTGAAGAGAGAACGGTGGTGGTGAGTGGACATCGCCATTATCAATTATTATTATTATTATTATTATTTATTATTATTATTATTAATAATAATTTTATGATCATTTTTAGGACCAATTGCTTTATCAATATCATTATTTATTAATGCTATTAATATTATTTTTATAGTATTATGTCTTTTACTTTATATTGTGTGTGTGTATATATATGTTAGGTTATTATATTTTTAATATCAGTATGATTGGTTTTTATTAGATTTAAAAAAAAAAAGGAAAAGAGATTATTAATGCTCTTTTTCTCCTGTTTTATTTTTAGAAATTGGAAGAATAGAAGATAGAAAAGGGTTGAATTGGAGATAGAAAAGGGTTGTGGTTCCTCCCGGTCCCTTTTGGGATTGTTTTTTAGGCTTAGGGCCTTTTAGGTCTGATTGCCAAATTTAAAAAAGAAAAAAAACCCCATGAGGGAGGCATCAGGGGATAGTGATTCGGGCATCCCACTTGAGCAGGGCGGGCTCTGCCCTTTTTGTAAGCAGGATCCCCTGGGTAGTTTCAGCACGGTGTGTTCCGCTTGCACCATGAGAATTGGTTTAGACCATAATAGAGCGGCTGCTCAGGTCTCTAGCCCAGCTAATGCTGGAGGGAGCATGACGGCTCAACCATCCCTTACATTCCCCGGAGAGGGGGAAGGCAGTGAGGCGCAGGCGGACGTAGCGCACAGGTTGGATAACCTGGAGAGGCAGTTGTCCTTGGTTATTCCAAAGAAGGCCGCCTATAAGAGGAGGCATTTGGAATCTGTTGCGGATGAAAAAGATTTATTTGCCTCTTTTGGTGAGGAGGAGGAGGACGAGGAGTATTTAGGGGAGCAGCTCTCAGAGGGAGAGTCGCGCTCAGGGGAGGAAGATAGTAACTCAATCTTATTCTCGTCTGATGAGGACCCCCTTCTCGCGGATGAAACAGAATGTCTGTCTGCTTTCTTCGGTTTTTGAAACTTTGAATATCACCCCTCTTGAGGTGGCGAAAAGAGGGAAGGACGACCTGGCAGGTGTTCCCGGAACAGCCGCACTTTTCCAAGATGGTATTAAAGGAGTGGGAAAATCCTAACAAGCTACCGGCTGTTCCCAAGATCCTAGACTCTAGGTATCCCTTTCCGGCGGACATGATTAATCTTGGGTCTTTTCCACCTTAGGTGGACGCCCCAGTAGCAGGCTTGTCTAATACTACTATCATGCCATCGGCTACTATGGGATCCTTAAGAGATCCCACAGAGAGCCGTATGGATCAATTGGCCCGCCATGCTTTTGCTATGATAGGACCCTTTTTACGTCCTGTTTGGCTTCAAGGAAGAAGATGAAGAAAAATTTAGCCAGGGCTAAGTCTCGCAGGCTTATTCAAAAGTCCAGAGATTTTAAGGATTGTTTGGACTTTAAGTTGTTAGATAAGACTTTAACTTAGTTAGACTCTTTGGAGAAAAGCTGGACGGTATGGTCAAGGATGGCAAGCTTCCTCAGAGAAAGAGGTCGGCTCGGCCTTTTCAGAGGCCTTCATCATATCGGCCCTTTCGGAGTGGCAGAGGTGTCTTCCGTCCTTGCTCCCATAGAGATTTTTGGGGTAGAGGCAGAGCGCGTATTAGGGCAGGAGGGGCCTGGAGAAGTAGGCCCAAACCTCCAGCCAAGCTCACTCCAGCATGAGGGGGCGCCCTCACCCGAGCGGGTGGGGGGACGGCTCTTGTGGAGGTGCCACATGGTGGATCTTTGGATCCAAGAGGTGGTGTCTTCGGGCTACAAGATCGAGTTTGCAGCCAGACCGCCTGCAAGGTTCCTTCAGTCAGGGGCATCCCGGAAACAGTCAAAGATAGATGCCCTGAGATCCGCAGTTCAGCACTTTCGGGAGGAAGGTCAGGGGTTTTACTCCAACCTGTTAACAATTCCCAAGAGGGATGAGTCGATTCGTCCCATTTTAGACATAAAGGATCTCAACAGGTATATCCGCGTGAAACATTTCCGCATGGAGACGCTAAGGTCAGCGGTAAGAGTAGTTCGGCCCGGGGATCTTATGACTACTATAGACATAAGGGATGCATATTTGCATGTGCCGATTTTTCCAGGGCATCAGAAGTTTCTGAGGTTTGCCCTGGAAGATCAGCACTTCCAGTTTGTGGCACTCCCATTCGGGATATCCTCGGCTCCAAGAGTGTTCACCAAAGTTTTGGCGGGTCATTTTCAGGAGCCAGGGGATATGCATCATCCCATATTTGGACGATCTTTTAATTTCAGCCGGGTCTCTTCAGCAGATCATGAAAGACACGCAGACGGTCCTATCAACTCTGGTAGAGTTCGGCTGGGTGATCAATTACCCGAAGTCCCATATCACTGCGGCACCAGTAAGGAATTTCTTAGGAATGACTCTGGACACAGTTCAAATCAAAGTGTTTCTACCAGAGCAGAAGGCTCGGCTAATGCGGAATCAAATAAAGTACTTACCGTATTTTTCGCCCTATAAGACGCACTTATTTTTCCCCAAAAGTGGGAGAAAAATGTCTGTGCGCCTTATCGGGCGAATGTAAAAAAAAAAAAAAAAACTCACCCGTTCCCGGCGCTCCCGCGTTGCCTGTTACACTGCAGGAGCCCAGAGGAGTGGCGGGGGCTCTGTCCCAGCCCCACCGCTGCGATCGCTGTCTTTTACCGGCAGCGATGATGGCGGCGGGGCCAGAGACAGCGCCCCCACCGCTCCTCCATCTGCTGCTTCTTCCGCCTGGGGCACATGCGAGCACCCAGGTCAGGGCAGCGGGTGCTCGCATGTGCCCCAGGCGGAAGAGGCAGCAGATAGAGGAGCGGCGGGGGCGCTGTCTCTGGCCCCGCCGCTGTCATCGCTTCCGTTAAAAGACAGCGATCGGAGCGGCGGGGCCGGGACAGAACCCGCCGCTGCTTCTTACGGCCAGCTCCGTGAATGGGGTGGGCGTGGCCTGTGCCGACGCTGCCGCTGCGCAGGCCACGCCCACCCCATTCACGGAGCCGACCGCTCAGCGGAGCGGTGTCAGTGGAGAGGTGAGTTTAACTTTTTATTTTTTTGTTTTACTTAAGCCTCACAGGGGGGGTGTCACACAGCCTATGGGAATTGGGGGGAGGGGGGATGCCACACGGCCTATGGGGGGAGAGGGGGGATGCCACACAGCCTATGGGGGGAGAGGGGGATGCCACACAGCCTATACAAATGGGGGGAGAGGGGGATGCCACACAGCCTATGAGGGGAGAGGGGGATGCCACACAGCCTATGGGGGGGAGGGGGATGCCACACAGCCTATACAAATGGGGGGAGAGGGGGGATGCCATACAGCCTATGGGGGGAGAGGGGGATGCCACACAGCCTATACAAATGGGGGGAGAGGGGATGCCACACAGCCTATGGAGGGAGAGGGGGATGCCACGCAGCCTATACAAATGGGGAGAGAGGGGATGCCACACAGCCTATGGAGGGAGAGGGGGATGCCACACAGCCTATACAAATGGGGGGAGAGGGGATGCCACACAGCCTATGGAGGGAGAGGGGGATGCCACGCAGCCTATACAAATGGGGAGAGAGGGGATGCCACACAGCCTATGGGGGGAGAGGGGGATGCCACACAGCCTATACAAATGGGGGGAGAGGGGATGCCACACAGCCTATGGAGGGAGAGGGGGATGCCACGCAGCCTATACAAATGGGGAGAGAGGGGATGCCACACAGCCTAAGGGGTGAGAGGGGGATGCCACACAGCCTATGGGGGGAGAGGGGATGCCACACAGCCTATGGGGGGAGAGGGGGATGCCACGCAGCCTATACAAATGGGGGGAGAGGAGATGCCACACAGCCTATGGGGGGAGAGGGGGATGCCACACAGCCTATGGGGGGAGAGGGCGATGCCACACAGCCTATACAAATGGGGGGAGAGGGGATGCCACACAGCCTATGGGGGGAGAGGGGGATGCCACACAGCCTATACTAATGGGGGGGAGGGGGAATGCCACACAGCCTATGGGGGGAGGGGGAATTCCACACGGCCTATGGGGGGGAGGGGGAATTCCACACGGCCTATGGGGGGGAGGGGGAATGCCACACAGCCTATGGGGGAGAGGGGGATGCCACACAGCCTATGGGGGGAGAGGGGGAGGCCACACAGCCTATACTAATGGGGGGAGGGGGAATGCCACACAGCCTATGGGGGGAGAGGGGGATGCCACACAGCCTATGGGGGGAGACTGGGATGCCACACAGCCTATACTAATAGGGGGAGGGGGAATGCCACACAGCCTATGGGGGGAGAGGGGGATGCCACACAGCCTATGGGGGAGAGGGGGATGCCACACAGCCTATGGGGGGAGAGGGGGATGCCACACAGCCTATGAGGGGAGAGGGGGATGCCACACAGCCTATACAAATGGGGGGAGAGGGGATGCCACACAGCCTATGAGGGGAGAGGGGGATGCCACACAGCCTATACTAATGGGGGGGAGGGGGAATGCCATACAGCCTATGGGGGGAGAGGGGGATGCCACACAGCCTATACTAATGGGGGGAGGGGGATGCCACACAGCCAATGGGAATGGGAGGGCACACTGCCTATATGGAGAATAGGAGGGGGGAATGCCACACTGCTTATGATAATGGGGTGTACACTGCCTATATGGGAATGGGAGGGGGGGGGATGCCACACTGCTTATGATAATGGGGTGTACACTGCCTATATAGGGAATGGGAGGGGGATGCCACACTGGGTATACGGGGAATGGGATGGGGGCATGCTACACTGTCTATGGAATGGGGGCATCCCACATGGCCAACGGGAAAGGGGAATGCCACACTGTCTGTAATGGTGCGTTTTTGTTTAAAATATTTTTTTTCTTATTTTTTTCCCCCAAATCCTAGGTGCGTCTTATGGGCAGGTGCATCTTATAGTGCGAAAAATACGGTACTGGCTTGCCAGCAGCTGACCATTCGGCTAGGGATGAAGCTAGAAGGCCTTATGGTAGCCTGCTTCGAGGCCGTACCTTTTGCCCAGTTTCACATGAGGCCTCTTCAGTGGAATCTGTTGGCAAGCTGGGATCGAGCCTTGCTGTCGCTGGATCAAGTCTTTGTGCGAACACCCTCAGCCAGGCAATCTCTTCTGTCGTGGATGGACCCTCTTCATCTGTCTGTAGGCAGGCCCTTTCTGACACCACAGTGGCAGATCGTTGCCACGGATGCCAGTCTCACAGGCTGGGGGGGCATCTGGCAAACACAGAAGATCCAGGGACAGTGGGGGCCGAAGAAGAATCGGCTTCCCATAAATATATTGGAATTAAGAGCAATCCGCCTGCTTCAGTATCTGACCCCCAGTTTAAAGGGGCAGGCAGTCCAGGTCCAGTCGGATAATCGGACGGCAGTAGCCTATATCAATCATCAGTGGGGTACTCAGAGCAAGAGTGCTCTAGAGGGAGTAAGCCGGATTCTGACTTGGGCAGAGGAGAATGTTCCCTGCATCTCAGCAGTTTACATCCCGGGGGGGTAGAAAACCAGGAGGCCGACGCTCTGAGCAGAAAGGTTCTGCGTCGGGGAGAATGGTCCCTCAGTCAGAAGGTCTTTCAAGCCCTTTGTCTTCGCTGAGGGTGACCGGAAGTGGATCTCTTTGCATCCAGACACAATCACAAATGGCCGAAATTCATGTCCCTGTCAAGTGACCCTCTGGCCATAGCAACGGACGCCCTGTCAGTCTCCTGGGCAAGGTTCAAGCTTCTGTACGTTTTTCCCCTTCTTCTGCTCCTGAGCCGTGTACTAAGAAAGATAGCTCAGGAGGGGGTACCAACCATTCTAGTAGCTCCTCGTTGGCCAAGGAGAAGTTGGTTTTCAGACATAACAAGGTTGTCGGTGGACCATTGGCGCCTACCAGTCGAGCCAGATCTTCTCACACAGGGGGCACTTTGCCACCCGAATTTACAGATGCTAGCTTTTACAGCATCCTGAGGAAGTGGGCGGGGCCACGTAACGCGTAGATGCCGATACTACCCCTCGGTGGCACCTAGGACTCGGTCTTATTATGGTGATATGAGTTACTTTCTTTTCATCCATGCCTGTTTTCTTCCATATCAGTAAACATTATTAGGAATTATGCACATAGGTTAAATTTTCTATATATTTGAAACACTTGCTTTGTTGCACGGATATTGTATAGTATTGTGTTTTACTTGTTATCATTAATGTTGGTTACGTTTAAACTATAGCACATGCACTTTTTCCATTAATTAATACCGGGCTATTAGTGAACCTGGTTTTCACAGATTTTTTGTATATATATATCTACCTATCACTCATCATGTATAGATATTTATTAACTATCATGAATTGGTTGTTTACTGTGTATTGAAGCAGTCTTTATTCATTGTATGCACTTTATTAGACAGGCAGTTTACATATATATTTTTATATACTTATTTAGAGTCATTTATATGGTTTTGCCACCAGAGGGTGTTGTCTTGTATGTTTTTTAAACAGTCTTTTATGTATGTATGTATAGTTGTGTATTGTCTTGGTAACATGTATAATTTGTGATATTAAATACTTGAATTATTATTTTTATATCAATCCTGGTTTGTGCGGCCTCTGTTTGTAGGGCACTTTGCTGAGCCTGTGCTGGTTGGCTCATTCCTTGGTGTTTATTAACGGGGTACTGCATACCTGGGTGCCCATGAGGCCAGCACCCATATATGTATTTAAGTAGCTGTGCATTACTTTAATTTTGTGTGTTTCTGAGTTAGCCGCCTTATGTATGAAGTCTCCTTACTTTGAGTTACATAGAGACAAGGTAGTTTTTCGTTTTAAGCCTGATTTTTTACCTAAGGTCGTCTCTCCTTTTCACCTTAATCAAGAGGTAATTCTGCCTTCTTTATGCCTGGTTCTGGCTAAGGAGAGGGCATTTCATTCTTTTGATGTAGTCAGGGCCATAAGATATTATTTGGCAGCTACAGATTCCTTCCGCAAGACGGATTTCCTTTTTTGTTATATCGGAAGGGCTGAGAAAGGGGCTTCCGCCAGCTAAAGCCACTGTCAGTAAGTGGATTAGGCAGGCAGTAGGAAGAGCCTACTCGGTCAAGGGGAAGGAACCCCCTTTTCAGGTAAGGGTCCATTCCACTAGGGCCATTGGTGCGTCCTGGGCTTTTCAGCATCAGGCTTCCGTGGAACGGGTTTGTAAAGCTGCCACCTGGTCTTCGTTTCATACATTTACCAAATTTTACAAGGTAAGTGTTAGGGCCTCAGCTGACGCTGTATTTGGTCGAAAAGTTCTTTAGGCGGTAGTGAAAGGAACTACCTACTGTTCCGCGTTGGGGATCCCACCCATATTTGGCACTGCTTTTGGATGTCCCAATCGTATTGAATAAGGACGGCCTGGAATGGATTGGAAGAAAAAACCCAATTCTGTGATACTCACCTGTAGAATTGGTTTTTCTGTTAATCCATTCCAGGCCGTCTGACCCACCTCTTTTGGGGGAATATAGGAAGTTACGATCTATCCTTTCCTTGATACCCTTTTGATGGTGTTCTTCTTTTTTTATAATATTTTGCATTGAAAAGAATGCTAGGTGCCAAGTCTTGTGGATATATAAAAAAAAAAAAATGAAATGGTGCATATTTATAATCAGAGAGAGGAGTCTTTTATGTTGTCTCCAGCCTTTTTGTCTCCAAAGAGATATAGGTATGCCTCCCAGGGGGCTGGTTATACTGCTTTTTAATTAACTGGAATCTAGGAAGTCAGCCGGAAGGATATAGGCCGGGAGGCGGAGCCACGCTTTTGTCTTGCAGTCACGCCCCTTCGGGCAGGAGTTACCCAATTGTATTGAATAAGGACTCCCTGGAATGGATTAACAGAAAAAACAATTCTACAGGTGAGTATCAGAATTGTGTTTTTTTTTTTATTTTTTTGCACATATTTCACGACACAATATTGAGGATACACCTAAAAAAATGACAAACAAGACATTTCATGTTAAAGCCCAGACTTTGCTGAAAAAAACAATATATAATTTTCCTGGGAAATCCCTTTATAAATCCCAGTTGAACATGTGGAGCGCAAAATAGTGCAAAATGGTCTGGCAACAGAGAGTGACAAAATCTCCAGGTAGGCTGGCACTTAAAGGGTTAAACATGTATATTCAATGACTTTAAGACATTTAAAGTACATGTCTGTAGCTGTTCAAAGTAAGCA
The DNA here is from genome assembly GCA_027917425.1 of Gastrophryne carolinensis. Lineage (NCBI taxonomy): Eukaryota > Metazoa > Chordata > Amphibia > Anura > Microhylidae > Gastrophryne > Gastrophryne carolinensis. The sequence continues at coordinate 107,022,113 of CM051241.1, read as the reverse complement.
TTCTTCTACATATGCAGGTGTACGTTATACAAAGCCTAGAATATATAGCAATAAGCAAATGCTGGGCACACAATGTATTGATGTTTTTAAATCTTCCTCTGTTAAGACATAACAGTTTTACGTATTGATTTCTGTATAGATCTTGAGAATAAATCAATCATATGTACTGTTGAACATAATAGAGCTTAAAGGATTGTATGTTATGAAATATAGAACAGTTACTACATTTTTTTACAATTGCTCTATAATGACGTGAAAGAACTTTGAGGAACTTGGAAAGCTGGTGCAGTGTAGCAAGGCATGGCCAAGCTTCCACAATGGAAAGACAAAACAGTAGGTCTCTATCTATTTTTCTTCCCGCACCCTGGGCATCATAATTTGTGATACATGTCTGCTCTAGGAAGCCAAAAAATTGGCAACATTTCTTTTTTTTTTTTTTTCTTTTATTACTGTGCGAAGAATAGGGCTTGCATTTTTAGATGTGGGCATCTGCCTTAACCACATTGGAAATGTAAAGTTATGTTTTAAAGTAAATTGTACAAGTATATTATTTATTTGTAATTAATTTTAGACCTCTATAAATTTGAATAAGTCAATTTAATACAGCAGAATGGGTCCATCAAAGGGAATCTTATGAGCTTCATATTGATTGCGTATAATATTGGGGGTGGGGGGGTTTATGAAATAGAATAGGGAATAAAAAATGGAACATGAACTGATTTTAGGGATTTACATTTTTTCCAATGAAATAACTTGTTTAATTATTTTAGGTTAAAATTCATTGTGAGGTGCTAGAGAGAATAGGATGATTGTTGGCAGCAGATGGGGCTGGGAGGATAATTATTCAGTAGTGGGATACTATATTACTACTTAGGGGACAGATATGGTTTTGGCAGTGACATCTGCACGTCCACTGTTCTGCTGTCAAGCAGTAGGTGTCTGCAATTCATGGCACTGAAACACCTTTTGCCCGATCATGCCGAGTGCAAAAGCACAGAGGCGCAGAGACCTGCTAAGTAGTAATGCCTGATTTTTATGGCTTTCTATATGAATTCTTGTGTACAGGCATCCCAAATTGGGTTGGTTGTTCAGGGATGGGGGTTGCAGCAGTGTGGACTGGGCACATTGACACCAAGGTAACTGTATAACGATAAATGAATTATGGTAATCAGATTGCACTCAAATATAAATACTTAAAGAGGAACATCGGACTGAAAATAAAAAGGGGCCGATCCCCCCCCATCGGCCCCACTAACATTTTGGATGTTGCCGCGGCCTGCTCCTGCTGCTTCAGGGCCTGATCACTGCCCCCCACCCAGGCTTAGCTGTCTGATAGTGACCGTGCTCTTCAAAGTCCCGCGTCGATCAGCAAAGTCTCGAGGGATTTTGGATGGGCACTGCACAGGCGCGATATTGGGGATCGCGCGCAGTGCTTCATGGGTTGCAAGATGGTGCCGCCCATCAGGTCACCCGACGGTAATTTTCTACTGGTTATATAAGTGAATTCACTGCAAGTCCAGCTACTTTTGATGCAAGCTGACCCTTCATTGTCCCTGTTGATTTTAATGTACATTTTTAAAAGCATGGTGAGATGGTACACATCAAATAAATTATATAATGGCATTATGTTTGCCCGGTCTAGTTCTGCAGGTCATTCAGCCTTAAGCTGCAAACTTAAACCCCCACTGACTATGCAGACCTCTGTAGAGAGCCTTACATCACCGGTGCGTGGAGCACGCAGCCATGATGGCAGAAAAAGCTAAACCTAGATAGGTAATTTAGTAGATCCTTTGTTATCTGCTTTTATATCCACTGTATCCACTGTAAAAGTCCCTTTTAAAAATTAGACCCTCACCATCAGAATGTTTAGGGAACGCCTGTGGAAAAATTACCCTTGCCACTCCAAAGAGCCCCTCTTGCTTCCTCCAGTTGATCTCTCTTACCTTATCTTTACTAAAGTGGTTTGTCTTCACTGGCGTGCCTGGAGCTGTATCAGAAACATCTGCAGCAGCATCTGCTTACAGTGTGCGCTGTGATTTTTAGTCCCATAGTAAGTATTAGTAAGTGTATGTACAATTATAGCCATTGAAGCAAAAAAAGTAATACCATTTATTGGCTCAATGGATTGAAAAACAAGTCTTTAAAGACTTCTCTATTGGGACTTAAACTATTCTGAATATTATAGCCTCACATTTATATGTAAAACAACAAAGTTGTTCTGGTTCCTTAGTGAGAAAGTTAAAAAGACTAAGGAAGAAATAAGGCATAGCGAGCAAAGGGTTTCCCCTCTGGGGCCACATCTGCTTTAACTACATGTTTGTTTTGAGGTGGACCAAAATGAGCATCTAGCATTAACTGAGAATAATGGTGTTCAAAGGTTCTTGTCAATAAGGAACCGCCATACCAGGGTTGGGCACCTGTGAAATAGACCATACCTGTTCACCATGCTGGCCAGCATTAGAATGACTTTTCACCTTGCTAGTTGATCTCGGAGCTTTGTAATCTACATTTGACCTGCCTTTACGTGAAAGGATTCTGCTTCTGCAGCACTGAAACGCATTTTCCCCTTAATTGGTATGTAGTACATGCAATTTACTAATTATGTAAAAATTTTATTTTACCTCTCGGATTAAAATAACAAGACCATTTAACAGATGTTCCAGTTCTTTATTTCTTTTTTGTATAATTACTATTGAAATGCAATTAAAGCAAATACGACAAAACTAAACATTAATTCATAGATCACCATCTGGTTTCCTGGTTGTGTTTACTTTCTTTTATTTTATTACTACTGCAGTTGAATATTTTGATCAGATGCTTCAAATAAAATGTAGTTAGGTTAAATAACTTTCTTTGATCATTCTGTTTTTAGGGGGGGGGGGGTCACAATGGAACTTAAATTGCTGAGACAGACAGGGAAATATTAATGTTACACATTCTGGCTCATGCTTAAAGTTAACCTAAAGTCAAAATGGAATTTAGGAAGGCTTACCTCCTCCATCCGAGCATCCTGATTGCCTAATTGTTAACACATTAAGACCTGTTATGTGCTGTTTTACTCTTAGTCCATGCTTAGTGGTGCTCTCATGCCTCACATGACATCTGGTAGTCCTTTAAATTTGCAAGATCCAAGTTGCTGCAGGTGGTCACATGGGGTGCTGGCTGCTATTGCTTCTTTGAAATATCATAGAAGGGCAAGTATTAAAATCCAATTTATGGGATACCTGTTTTATTCCTAGTATGTCACACCCCCCACTTCCCGATATTCATGACACTTGGGAACCCGGCCTGTAGAGGGCGATCTTGCAGAGATGACATGGGAAATAGGAGCCCCTTCTGGTCCATAAGTACTGGGTTCCTCCCACTATTCCTCAGTCTTTTCGTCTCTGCAGTCGGCGAAGCATTCAGAAGATGACTCTCCTTCAAGCTGCAGGTAGCCGGGTTTGCTCCCGGCCCCTTTTTTTCTCTATTTCTGTCTGAAACCCTTTAAACCTGTTTGGTTATATTGTATGCCTCCCAGCCCTGGCTGTGTGGTTCAGGCAAAGGTAGATACATACACCTTCTGGTGTATACAGGAGTATTACTCCTCCGTGAGACCTAAATGTGGGTAGGCGGCTTCCGGGTTGGTGTTCCCGGCATGGGATGCCCCTGTCCCTTTATAATCCCCTTGTGCCTTATGGGTGCTTTTCTATCCTCTCCCCTTAGTTCTCCTTTAACCCTGCTGGGTAAAAAGGAGGGGGGAAGGGGGGGCGTTATCTGGGCTTATTTGTCACCATGCACACAAAAAAGAGATATATAAAATAAGTTTTTATTTCTTATTTTTATTATGTATGTTTTACTATACTATTTAATAGGAATTTTTTTATTTAGATTTTCCTATCTCTGTCTAGGCAGCATTTTCTGGCTGTGTTCAGATTTGAATTTTCTCTCCATTTTTGGCCATGTGATCCTGGAAGTGGATGGGGCTTAGGCATGCTTTTATTCAGAGAGCACCTGGTATGCTCTGTTTGACTTCCTGTTTCCTGCTTCCCTGTGGCCTTACCTCATGATGTGAGCTTATTGCATGGGCTGTGAGTACCCTTCAGCTTGGCTGAAGGGAGTTTTTTTCTGTCATTTATTTATATTGTGTGCATTTGGTTTTTTGTTTTCTCTGTAGGTAGAAATTCCTTATTTAAGAAGGGGTTTCTCCTGGTCCTTATATATTAAAAAAAAAAAAGACCTTAAGCCTTATTTGGGGGTCCATTTGTGTTTCAATCCTCCCACTTGGGACTATTTAAAGGGGCATCCCGAGTAGCAATTGCGTAAATCCCATATATACTTGGCGACTATAATCAATTATAGTATAATACTAAACACCATATGGAGGCATCCCAGGATAACGGACATGCAATTCCCTCTGCACAGACTCGGCAATGTTTTGGATGTGGGGCATCCCTTGTTGGGGATAACGCAATTCTTTGCGTCCCTTGTGCACAATTAACTGTTATGCAGCAAACTGAGGCCCAGGCTTCAGGGCCTGCGGCTAATGCCTCATCTCCTACTCCGCCATGTCTTGTCCGTACCCCCAATGATATTGTCATGGGTGGTGAGTCGCATGCTGATTTATGTGCCAGATTGGCTCATCTTGAAAGATTAATGTCTACCTCTGTGCCTAAGAAGGCCTCAGCTAAAAGAAAGCACTTGACTCATGCCGCTCCGGCAAGGGATTCAGACAATTGTGAATTGCTTGATTGGTCTGATCCTTCTCAGTTAGAAGAAGGAGAATTATTATGAAGAATCAGATGTTTCTGATGAACAGCAATTTGTTGGTACTGAGATTGAGCAGGGTGAAGCAAGTGTTGTGGATACCTCAAAAGCTCTTGCTCAGTTATTTGAGGTTTTGGATATTACTCCTCCTGAAGTAGTCCCTCCTCAAAAAGGGGAATTCTTTGGAGTCTCTAAACCTCGTTTAGAATTTCCAAATCCAAAGCATTTTGATGAAATTATTCTTAAAGAATTGGATAAGCCTGCGCGGCTTCCTGGCATTCCCTTGGGCTGGGACAAGAAATATCCCTTCCCAGCTGATACTGTTAAACGTTGGTCATCACCACCTGTGCCCACCGCTCTGGGCATGTGTACACTCACTGCACGGATGGGTTAAATGTGGAGGACAAATTCCTATGTGTGCGCAAGCATACAATGGCCATCTATGCATTAATATTTAATTAATTTATAGAGAGACTGGATTTTTAAAAGATACTCTGCTCATGGGCGGATGCCCCTGTGCTTAATTTATCCAATTCTTCTGTGTTGCATTCTCCTGACTCCACTACACTTAAAGATGGAGAGGATAAGCGCATTGATCAAATGGCATGCCAGGCTTTTTCCAATGTGGGCTCGGCCTTGCTGCTGTCACGAATCCTTGCTTACCTGGGCCCCGTTCCAGCGCTGGTCCTGGGTGCCCGGCTGCAGTTATGGCGTCTATTCGGCGGCCGCGCCGAGCAGCGGCTGGCGCGCCCGCCGGCTCCGCTCTTGGCCGTCCCCGCTCCCGTCTCCTTCCGTCACGTGCTCGCGCGCGCACATTCTTCTTATGCCCTCCTGCGGCGCTGCTCTCAGCGCGGCCGCCGGATGTAACTGTCAGCTGCATTGCGCGTCCAGGCAGGGGAGGGACTCCTCTCTCTCCTCCTGTTTGGGCCAATGAGCCCTGGTATCACACTGTGGGCCAATGAGCCCAGGTAGGGACAGTTTTGGCTATTAGATTGGCACTCCTCTTGCTGGCCAATCACTACTGTGATCCTGTGTGCACCAATCACTATACCTTCTCTCTCTGGTCTGTCCCTATCAAGCTCTTTCCTCCTCAGTTGCCTGTTGCCTGTGATAGCGCTCAGTACCTTGTCTTGTGAAGTTTGATTCCGTTTGCCGACCACCGCCTGAACCGACCATTCCCGATCTGAAACCCTGTTGCCGACCTCTGCTTTGAACCTTGACCACGAGTTGCCTAATCCTTTGTACTGCCACGATCTCTGTCTTCCCGCTGTCGACCTCTGGCCTGTCTCTGGACTTCAGTCACCCACGCTCTTGCTATTGGTTCTCCAGACCTCCCACATATAAGCTTACATCCTTTGAGCCATTAAGTCCTGGGGCCAACCGATCCCGGGTAGGCGTTTCTTGCGTCCCGGCAAGCGGGGGCTCCTACAGGTGAAGCTGGCTGTGGAGATTGGGGGTTGTGAGCTTATCAAGCGGGCTGGAGTTACCCCGAGCGTGACAGCTGCATGTTGGTGCTTCGGCACTCATGACAGTGGCTATTAGGTCTGTTGTGAGAGACCTAATGAATTACTCAGGGCTTGATCCGGCCTCTGATGAGTAGGCCGCTTTTAAGCGATGTGAGATGTTTGCATCTTTTGTACTTTCTGCCTTAGATGATACTCTGCTCATGTGCAGCAGAACCTCTGCCTTGTTAGTCACCATCCGGCGGTCAGTATGGTTGCGGCAGTGGGCAGCTGATATTGTATCTAAGAAATTGCTTACAGCGCTCCTTTTTGTGGGATTGCACCTCTTTGGAGAAAGAATTGGATTCTGTCACTAAAGGAGGTAAATTACCTCAGCGCAAGAAACAACGTCATTCCTTTCGTGGAATAGAGGAAAGGGACGTGGCCGTCCAAGTCAGAATTGGGGGTCCAAAACCAAATCTGCCACTAAGCCTGCTCAACAATGAGGGGACGCCCTCACCCTTACGGGTGGGGGGACGGCTGCGGTTCTTCTTCCAGGTCTGGGTTTAGGAGGTATCAGACAATTGGGTTCTGGAAGTAGTCTCTTCCGGTTATTAACTGGTATTCGAGTACCAGCCTCCTCCCAGATTTTTCATGTCCCGGATGCCGTCAGATCCGGCAATTGCGCAGGGACTGCGGGCAGCAGTAGCAAATCTGTTAAACATGGCTGTTATCGGCCTAGTGCCTCCAGCGGAAAGGGGATTGGGGTTTTACTCCAACCTATTCACCCAAAAAGGACGGCTCTGTTCGGCCTATCCTAGACCTAAGGAGACTCAATCAATTTATCAGTTTTGGAAAATTCAGCATGGAGTCTCTGCGATCAACGATCGATGCTCTCCGTCAGGGGGACTTCATGACATCCATAGACATCAAGGATGCTTATTTGCACATTCCTATTTTCCGGGTCGCCAGAGATTTCGCAGGTTCTCTTTACCAAGATGCTGGCAGGAGTGATGGCTATATTCAGGGTCCAGGGCGTCCGCATTGTGCCTTTTCTGGACGATCTTCTTATCGCGGCCTCCTCCCTCGAACAATCAGAGTTGGACACCAGGATGGTGGTCTCTACGCTACAGAGGTTCGGATGGGTAATAAGTTACCCCAAATCCTCTCTCTGTCCGTCCATGGAAATTCCCTTCCTGGGCCTGATTCTGGAATGGTTCTGATTCAGGACTTGATTCGTCTATTCTTGTCCAACCCTCGTCAGTCTATCCGTCTAGGGATGAGACTAGTGGGATTGATGGTAGCTGCATTCGAGGCAGTCCCGTTTGCCCAGTTTCACATAAGGGCGCTTCAGCTCTTCCTCTTGGCAAAGTGGGACAGGTGCCCACTATCATTGAATCAGACTTGTCTATTGTCTCCCCACGTTTTGCAGTCCCTTCAGTGGTGGTTAATATCGCACAACCTCCAGAAGGGCAAGTCATTTCTGATTCCGCGCTGGGAGCTGGTTACCACAGATGCCAGCCTGGTGGGCTGGGGGGGCTTCTGGAAGAAGCATCAGTTCCAAGGATTGTGGGGGCCTCAGGAGGCTCATTCTCCAATCAGTGTATTAGAGCTTCGGGCCATACGTCTTGTTCTACTTCGACTGACCCATTTCTTACAGGGTCTGCCAGTTTAGATTCGGTCAGACAACCGAACAGCTGTTGCATACATCAATCACCAGGGAGGGACTCGCAGTTGGGGTGCCCTCCGGGAAGTGTCTCTGATCCTTCAGTGGGCAGAGGTCAATGTTCCCTGCATATCAGCAGTTTACATTCCAGGGATAGAGAATGTGGAGGCAGACTCCCTGAGCAGGGGATGTTCTCGCCAGGGAGAATGGTCTCTCAATCCAAGGGTCTTTCAGTTCCTCTGTCACAAGTGGGGGACTCCACGGTTGGACCTGTTTGCTTCTCGTCACAATCACAAGCTGACAGCTTTTGTCTCTCTATCCCAGGATCCTCTGGCAGTGGCAGGGGATGCCATGTCTCTAGCCTGGAAGGATCTGGGGTTCTTATATCTGTTTCCCCCTTTCTCCATGATCAGCAAGGTGGTGCGCAAGCTAGCTCTGGAGGAGGTGCCAGCAATTCTGGTGGCGCCAAGGTGGCCAAGACGTCTGTGGTACCCAGACGTCGTAAGGCTGGCAGTGGATCATGTCCATCTGCCTCTTCTTCCAGATCTCATCACTCAGGGTCAACTTTGTTACCCCAATTTAAAAACGCTGGCTTTGACGGCATGGCTGCTGAAGTCTCCATCTTGAAAGAAGAAGGTCTTTCTGATGTGGTTATTCAGACTCTTATTAGAGCTAGGAAGAAGTCTTCCTCTGTCATTTATTACAGGACTTGGAGGTCCTATATTGATTGGTGTGAATACAGGGCTTTGCCCTGTACAGTATTTTCTATTCCTAGAATTCTGGAATATCTGCAATGAGGTCTGGATATGGGATTACAGATTAGTACTTTGAAAGGGCAAGTCTCTGCCTTGGCAATTTTCTTTCAAAGATCATTTGCTCTTCATCCTTTGGTTAAGACTAGAGATGAGCGAACTTTTGAAAAATTCGATTCGACTGATTCGCCGAATTTTCCGACAAAAATCGTTTCGACCCGAATAAATTCACGACGAATCGCTATTAAAAACGGCTATTTCTGAGCCTCCTAGAGCCTCAATAGGGTTGTAAACCATTCAGCCTTGCTGTAACACGCACAGGATGCGTGCTGGGTTAGTTAAATAATACTTTGAAGAAATATCACATGCAGATCAGAGGCATCGCTAATAGAATCGCAGAGCGGCACAATTGCAGAGAGTTGAAGTGGCATCACTATGAGGGGCAGAAGGAGCCCAAATATACACTGGAGTTGGCCTCAGGAGCCCAAAAATTGGATGAATCACACCCTGGAGTTGGCAGAAGTTGGCAGCAGCAGCAGCAGGAGCCCAAATATACACTGGAGTTGGCTTCAGGAGCCCAAAAATTGGATGAATCACACCCTGGAGTTGGCAGAAGTTGGCAGCAGCAGCAGCAGGAGCCCAAATATACACTGGAGTTGGCTTCAGGAGCCCAAAAATTGGATGAATCACACCCTGGAGTTGGCAGAAGTTTGCAGCAGCAGCAGCAGGAGCCCAAAAATTGGATGAATCACACCCTGGAGTTGGCAGAAGTTGGCAGCAGCAGCAGCAGGAGCCCAAATATATACTGGAGTTGGCTTCAGGAGCCCAAAAATTGGATGAATCACACCCTGGAGTTGGCAGGAGTTGACAGTAGCAGCAGCAGGAGCCCAAATATACACTGGAGTTGGCTTCAGGAGCCCAAAAATTGGATGAATCACACCCTGGAGTTGGCAGAAGTTGGCAGCAGCAGCAGCAGGAGCCCAAATATACACTGGAGTTGGCTTCAGGAGCCCAAAAATTGGATGAATCACACCCTGGAGTTGGCAGGAGTTGACAGTAGCAGCGGCAGGAGCCCAAATATACACTGGAGTTGGCTTCAGGAGCCCAAAAATTGGATGAATCACACCCTGGAGTTGGCAGAAGTTGGCAGCAGCAGCAGCAGGAGCCCAAATATACACTGGAGTTGGCCTCAGGAGCCCAAAAATTGGATGAATCACACCCTGGAGTTGGCAGGAGTTGACAGTAGCAGCAGCAGGAGCCCAAATATACACTGGAGTTGGCTTCAGGAGCCCAAAAATTGGATGAATCACACCCTGGAGTTGGCAGAAGTTGGCAGCAGCAGGAGCCCAAATATACACTGGAGTTGGCTTCAGGAGCCCAAAAATTGGATGAATCACACCCTGGAGTTGGCAGGAGTTGACAGTAGCAGCAGCAGGAGCCCAAATATACACTGGAGTTGGCTTCAGGAGCCCAAAAATTGGATGAATCACACCCTGGAGTTGGCAGGAGTTGACAGTAGCAGCAGCAGGAGCCCAAATATACACTGGAGTTGGCTTCAGGAGCCCAAAAATTGGATGAATCACACCCTGGAGTTGGCAGAAGTTGGCAGCAGCAGCAGCAGGAGCCCAAATATACACTGGAGTTGGCCTCAGGAGCCCAAAAAATTGGATGAATCACACCCTGGAGTTGGCAGGAGTTGACAGTAGCAGCAGCAGGAGCCCAAATATACACTGGAGTTGGCTTCAGGAGCCCAAAAATTGGATGAATCACACCCTGGAGTTGGCAGAAGTTGGCAGCAGCAGCAGCAGGAGCCCAAAAATTGGATGAATCACACCCTGGAGTTGGCAGGAGTTGGCAGCAGCAGGAGCCCAAATATATACTGGAGTTGGCTTCAGGAGCCCAAAAATTGGATGAATCACACCCTGGAGTTGGCAGAAGTTGGCAGCAGCAGGAGCCCAAATATACACTGGAGTTGGCTTCAGGAGCCCAAAAATTGGATGAATCACACCCTGGAGTTGGCAGAAGTTGGCAGTAGCAGCAGCAGGAGCCCAAATATACACTGGAGTTGGCTTCAGGAGCCCAAAAATTGGATGAATCACACCCTGGAGTTGGCAGGAGTTGACAGTAGCAGCAGCAGGAGCCCAAAAAATGGCCTAAAGACATAAATATGTTTTGCACCATTTGGAAAGTGTAAAACGTGGCACCATGCTGAATCTAGTCGCATGCATCAGGCATTGGTGGGTGGAAATCCTGGCTGATCCATCCCTGATTCATTTTGACAAAGGTGAGTCTCTCCACATTTTTAGTTGACAGACGAGTTCTCCTCGCCGTAACTATGGCCCCCGCCGCACTAAACACCCGCTCAGATGGCACGCTACTTGCCGGGCAGGACAGCTTTTCCAGGGCAAACTCTGCTAGTTGCGGCCACAAATCAAGTTTGGCTGCCCAGAAGTCCAGCGGATCCTCAAGGTGTGTTGGCATGGTCATGTCAAAGTATGACATGACCTGCTGGTTCAGGTCCTGCTCCAGGTCTTCCTGCTGCTCATGAGTAGCCTCACTATGCGGGTGTAGAAAGCTACTCATTAGCGACTGAAGACTGAGGCTGCTGCTGCTGATGGAGCTTCTGCTGCTGCTGCTGCCAACCCCCCCAGCGGCCATGGCAGTGGAAGGTGAGCGCAGAGGTCCCCTCGAGTCAGACCTGCGAGAGTATGGACCATGGCGCAGATAGGCATCGGCCAACTGCCTACGTAGAATGTCTTTGTAGTAGTTGAGTTTGTCCTCCCTCTCGGTGGGTTTAAAAAATGCCCCCATTTTGTGCCGGAAGCGAGGGTCCAATAAGGTGGACAGCCAGAAGTCATCCCGCCGACAGATGGAAACAATTCTGGGGTCACTACGCAAGCATGTGAGCATGCTTCGTGCCATTTGCGCAAGTGACTCGGATGGACTACCTGTCTCCATCTCCACTGCATACTGCCACGGTGTGCCCGGGTCCTCTGTCTCTCCTTCCTCAAAAACCTCTAGCTCCTCTGGCTGCTCCTGCTCCTCCTCTCCTGTCCGCTGACTAGATAAACCAACCATTTCGCCAAGCCTAAACTGTGTTTCGCTGGGCAACTCCTCCTCCTCCTCTTCCTCCTCCTCCTCCTCCAGTTCAGCTCCAACGGGGTTCATGTGGCCGTAAGATGTAAACGCCATGTCTCCAGTGCCCTGACCAGCCATGGTTTCCAACATGTGCTGTAGTACATGAAGCAGTGGAATCACGTCGTTCATCCCGTAATCCTGCCGACTGACAAATAAAGTGGCTTCCTCAAAGGGCCTGAGCAAACGGCAGGTGTCACGTATGAGCTGCCACTGGTTGACATTGAAGTTACACAGGGGAGTCCCCCTATCTGCTTGGATCATCAGGAAATCCGTGATGGCTTTTCTCTGTTCATATAATCGGTCCAACATGTGAAGGGTGGAATTCCAACGGGTGGAAACATCGCAAATCAGACTATGTTGGGGGATACCATTCTGACGCTGTAGCTCAAGAAGGGTGTGTTTGGCGGTGTAGGAGTGGCTGAAGTGCATGCAAAGTTTCCGTGAAGTTGTTAGGATGTCCTGCAGATGGGGGGAACACTTCAGAAACCGCTTGACAACCAGATTGAAGACGTGAGCCATGCAGGGGGCATGGGTCAGGCTTCCTTGGCGCAGCGCAGACAAAATGTTCTTCCCATTGTCGGTAACCATGATTCCCATTTTAAGTTTTCTCGGAGTAAGCCATGTTTGGATTTCCTGATGAATACATTTAAGCAGTTCCTCCCCTGTGTGACTCCGTTCGCCAAGACAAACCATGTGAAGCACTGCGTGACACCTCCGTGCCCTGCACACATGGTAGACTGGAGGGGCACTGAGACTTGAGCCTACAGTGGAGGGTGAGGAGATGGCGGAGGATGAGGAGGCCGAGTCGCACGGTGTCACAGGCCCAATGGGCAGAGAGCGCGGAGGCCGAAGCGGCGTGACCTGTCCAAGTTGCTGCTGCAAAGGGACCACATTCACCCAGTGGGCCGTAAACGACATGTACTGCCCCTGACCGTAGTTACAGCTCCAGATGTCGGCGCTGCCATGTATTTTGCTACACACCGACAGGCTCAAGGACTGGCCCACCTTCTGTTCAACAAAAGTGTGCAGCGCTGGTACTGCCTTCTTGGCAAAGAAATGACGGCTTGGGACTCTCCACCTCGGCTCGGCACAAGCCATCAGTTCTCTGAAAGGTGCAGATTCCACCACCTGAAAAGGGAGCGACTGCAGCACCAGCAACTTGGACAGGAGCACATTCAGCTTCTGCGCCGTAGGATGAGTGGGCGCATACTGCTGTCTCTTGGACATGGCTTCGCTGATGGATTGCTGGCGGGATGCATGACTTGGAGGAGGAGGAGGAGGAGCAGGAGCGACAGAGGATGGGTATGACGCACAGCTGCCTTCGGCTGAGGTGCTGGAGCCTTGGCTGGCAGAAATTGGGAGCTCACTTGGTGAGGAAGCAGACTGGACCACCCCTTGGGAGCCTCGGTTCTCCCAGGTCGTTTTATGGTGACGCATCATATGTTGACGCAGGGCCGTGGTGCCAACATTTGGACCCTGGCCACGCTTCACCTTTTGCCTACATATCTTGCATGTGGCCATGTTACCCTCCTGCGGATGCCTCAGGGAAAACTGCCACACTGCCGAGTAGCTACTTTTCCCACCCCCTGGCCTCACTGATTCACTGCTGCTGTTGCCAACTCCAGGAACCCCTGCTCCACTACCTCCCGATAAGGTAGACTGCCGCACAGCAGGTGCTCTACCCCGGCCCCGGCCCCGGCCGGCTCCAGCCTTTGGAATTGTGCCCCCATGCTGACGATGATGACGATGAAGCCCCTTCATCACCCGGCTCCCAAGTACGATCGGCTTCATCGTCATCATCATCATCACCGAGTTGTGGCTGTACGTCACTGATGTTCGTGGATTCGTCAACAGTGTCTGGCGCAGGAGCTGGAACGCTCGCAGCACCCACGACACTGTCCACATCACTATCTGTCTGCCTAGCTAGAGAAGCCACCTCCATTTCTTGGCTGGGCAGTAGCTGCTGACTGTCCTCTATCTGATGGTCCTCCTCACTAAAGAGTGGAGCTGAACCCAAAGCATAGGATACGCCGCTGGGGGAGGGAACGGCGTAGGACAGAGGCAATGGGAGGACAGGGACTGCTCTCGGGGCATGCCAACTCAGGGTTGTGTCAGAGGAACCTACCGACCCTAGACTGGGGGTCTCAGACGTAAGTTGTGATGATGTTGTTGATGAGCGCGTCAACCAATCTACCACGGCAGATGCGTTACTGGTGGAGACCCGACCGCTAGCAGATACTGGCAGATTAGGTCTCTCAGCGTGACTCCTGCTGCTACTGGCCCCCAGTCTGATGCGAGCTCTGCCTGCGGAATCTTGGCCTCTGCCACTCCTCTTTTCACTTCCAGGCACTTGTCTGCCCGACATAGTCTAACTGGCGTGGGAGTAGGTGATATTTTAAGATCCCCCGGGCAGCGGTGGGTCTATATGAAACAGAATATAATGCACACCAAAAGTGAGCAGTAACACTCAGCCTCCAACAGGCCTGCTTAGTGTAAATAAGAGAGCTGCTTAGTGTAAATAAAGAGGGGTATGCTATGTTACAGAATGGGATGCCTCAACAGAAGTGCACCTGGCAGGCAGCAGTAAGCCTATGCCCAGCAAAAGTGTCTTATAATATAAATATAATAAGAGCAAATGCTTATATGGTCTTAAACAGAGGCTGCTTTAGTCACAGAATGGGATGCCCCCAAAAAAGATCCAGTAGTACTATGCCCAGCAAAAGTGTCTTTATCAGGCTAATTTCAAATATGATAAGAGCAAATGCTTATATGGTCTTAAACAGAGGCTGCTTTAGTCACAGAATGGGATGCCCTGGCAGGGACAAGTAGTGCTATGCCCAGCAAAAGTGTCTTTATCAGGCCTAATTTCAAATATGATAAGAGCAAATGCTTATATGGTCTTAAACAGAGGCTGCTGTAGTCACAGAATGGGATGCCCCAAATAGGAGTGCACCTGGCAGGGTCCAGTAGTGCTTTGCCCAGCAAAAGTGTCTTTATCAGGCCTAATTTCAAATATGATAAGAGCAAATGCTTATATGGTCTTAAACAGAGGCTGCTGTAGTCACAGAATGGGATGCCTCACAGCAGACTTAAGATCAGTTCAGTATATATGCACAGTTAGTTACTATAAGCAGCCTGAAAACGCTAACAAAGCCTGTCAGCCAGCTAGTAACACTCAGGCTGGATGAAAAAAAAAAAAAATCTCCCTGTCACAGCCTCCGTTTTTTCCTACCTTTCCCTGGCTTTCTGTCTGTCTCCTGTCTGTCTCCTGCCTGTCTCCTGCCTGTCTCCAGCCTGTCCCTGTCTGTCCCTGCCTGTCTAACTGTCTGTCCCTCAGCTACACAGCGTTCTGTCTCTCACGATAGAGAAATGAGGAAAAGCAAGATGGCCGCCGTTAAATACCGCTGTGTGACGTCACCGGGCTTGCTGGCTGCTGATAGGCTGCATGTGACTGCCCCAGCTTGCACTGGCGCGGGATACATGTCCAGACATGTCCCGTCCGCCATCTTAGAATGCCTGTAAATGTAAATGAATGGATGTTAAAGGAAAACTTCGAGTGATCGAATCGCGGGGAAATTCGGATTCGATCCGAATCGAATTTTTCCTGAAATTCGGATCGAATCCGGGTTCGTCCGGATCGATTCGCTCATCCCTAGTTAAGACCTTTTTCCAAGGAGTCACGCATGTGCGGCCTCCCAGAAAGCCTTTACTTCCTGTTTGGGATCTTAATTTGGTGCTTTCGCCTATGCAAGCTGCTCCCTTTGAGCCATTGCAGGATATTCCTCTGCCTATTCTTACTCAGAAGGTTGCCTTTTTGGTTGCTATTACTTCTGTCCGCCGAGTTTCTGAACTGGCGGCTTTGTCTATTCAAGCCCCTTATTTTGAGAGGCATCAAGATAAGGTTGTTTTCCGTTTTAAACCGGATTTCCTTCCTAGGGTGGTGTCTGCTTTCCACCTAAATCAGGATATAGTTCTTCCTTCCTTGTGTCGTAAACCTAGCAACGACAAGGAAAGGGTCTTACATTCTTTGGATGTAGTTCGTTGTGTTAAGTATTATTTAGTTACTACCTCGGCCTTCCGCAAGACGGATGCCTTTTTTGTTGTGCCTTCTGGGCCCAAGAAGGGTTTTGCTCCTGCCAAATCTTCCCTTAGCCTGACGTATCCACTTACTATCATTGGGGCCTATATGGCGAAGGGGAAGGTTTCCCCTTTTCGTGTCACCGCTCATTCTACTCGTGCTATTGGAGCCTCTTGGGCTTTACAGCACCAAGCTTCTGTTGAACAAGTCTGCAAGGCTGCGACTTGGTCTTCTGTGCATACTTTTTCTAAGTTTTACAAGGTTGATGTGCGGGCCTCAGTGGATGCTGTTTTTGGCCGCAAAGTTCTGCAAGCTGCAGTAATTTAAGTTATGCATTATTCCTTTGGGATCCCCACCCATTATAGGCACTGGTATTGGATGTCCCAAGTGTCATGAATATTGGGAAGTGGGGGGTGTGACATACTAGGAATAATACCATTTTGTGAGATACTCACCTGTAAAATGGTTATTACAAGTATGTCACACCCCCCACTTCCCCCACCCTTTTTTGTTTGAGGGATCCTTTATAGGGTGATTATTATTATTATTTCAAATAATTTTACAATTATTGAATATAATTGGCTCTTTTTGCTCGAAGGGATCCTTTATTTGGTATTATTATTTCAAATAATTTTACAATTATTGAATATAATTGGCTCTTTTTGTTCTATGGGATCCTTTATTTGGTATTATTATTCTCATATAATTTTACAATATTGAATATAATTGGCTCTTCCTGGTTCTTCACTGCTGTTTAAAAAGACTGAGGAATAGTGGGAGGAACCCAGTACTTATGGACCAGGAGGGGCTCCTTTTTTCCATGTCATCTCTGTAAGATCGCCCTCTACAGGCTGGGTTCCCAAGTGTCATGAATATCGGGAAGTGGGGGGTGTGACATACATTTTACAGGTGAGTATCTCACAAAATGGTATTTTTTCTAGCAGAGTGCAATTCAAACCAGGATGCTCAAAAGGCAGGGTGCTAGGTGGAACATTATTTTTTATAATTTAGATCCACTTTTAAAGGAGAGCAAGAACCGAAGTATCAAGGAACATTAACAGTGCATTTCAAAATTGAGCTAAAATAGTTGCCTATGGTGAAACTTTTCATACTAAAAGTTTCCTGGTGATTCCTTGGTGGTCACATTTGTCTTTTTATCTAATAAGAATAAAAAGACAGATGGGGGGGGTTAGAGAGCCAATCATGGTCTCTGTCACAGCTAAGCTTCTAGTGCCCCTCATATCTATGAAGAAACACACTTTGTGCCCTCGCATTAACCCGTCCACCCCAAAAATATTTCTATTAAAGGTTAGCAGGCAGCACCCTACCCCTCTAGGTAAAAATAAAATCCGCATTTGACATTGGGGTGTAGAGGAGGTCAGCTTCAGACACTAAAGGTTCGATTCAGAGCCAGGTGAGAATACTCACTCCTTTGTTAGGAGAGAAAACTGCCATTGGCTTTGTCTACCTTGGGGCTGATTCAGAGCCAGGTGAAAATTTACACCTGGTAGACAATGAAAGTCAATGGCAGTTTTCTCTACTAAAAAAGGTGTGAGAATTCTTACCTGGCTCTGAATCGACCCCTATGTGTACAGAACTGCTTTTATGTGCTCCTTCTTTCTGGGGAAGCAGTGACATCTTCAGAAGAGTGTCTACAGAACATGGAGTAGTTAAGTCTGGATACAGCTGACCAGGAGCAATCAACTGTGGGGGAGGTATGGCTAGCAACATTTTCTTTTTAAAGAGTGTCCATGTATAGGAAATAATAAGCCAGCAAGGAGCTCAACTGGAGCCTGTCTCATGTGCCTTGCCTCCATTTCCTCTAGTGCGCTGTAGATGTTGTTGCAGCTTTCCCTTACAAAATTCCATTTGCTTTGCGACTACAGTGTCCCCAGGCCCTCCATGCTCCCAGCACGAGTGAGTCCAACATGCCACAATTACTGTGCCTTGCCAGGCTTTATCACTCTGGGAGAGCTGAGTGACGGGGGCAGCCATGCATCTACATAGGATTTGTGGTAGTTGGGGAATAACATTGATAAAACTGCCAAAATTTGGCGACCTGCTGCGGGAAAGGCCTAGGAAGGCTTCAAGTAACCTCCTTTGTGCCCTCAAATTCCCATTGCCTGGACCAACGCTTTTATTGTTGACCAAGCATGGGCCATGCCAGCCCTTGATTCTAAAAGACTCCAGGGCTGGCTGACTAGGTGCCTTTGGGAAACCCCTAGATCGACACCTGGAATGCCCCAGTGACAAAAACCAATCATCAGGAAATTTTAGTGAAAATCCGGGAAATTGGTCTCCTTAAATGACAACAGAAGCCACTTTGTTTTTATATTACTGGGTGTGGCTGAGCTGAATAGGGCATGTCAGCTAACTCACCTTTTCCCAGTCCCACGGTGCATGCTCTACACCTGGTAGACAATGAAAGTCAATGGCAGTTTTCTCTACTAAAAAAGGCGTGAGAATTCTTACCTGGCTCTGAATCGACCCCCTATGTGTACAGAACTGCTTTTATGTGCTCCTTCTTTCTGGGGAAGCAGTGACATCTTCAGAAGAGTGTCTACAGAACAGCTTTGGCTGTTTTGGGGTCCGTGAGGGTAAGGTGGAAGCGCCGGGGTCTTGGGGCGCTTACAGAGTGTATATGCTCTGGGCTGCAGGCTTTTGAAAAGCAAGTCAGCCGCAGGTTTTTCTCTGGTGTACATGCTGAGGAATGTTTTTTTTTTATTTTTTACCCAACCCTTCCATCTTCCAGTTAGGTAGGTTTTTATCATAAAAAAAATAAAATTATGTATGCCTTTAAGGGACGTGGCTGACGTGACGCAGGGGGCAAAGTTTAACCCAGAACCACAAGGCTAGGTATTCAGTTGACTCTCTCCCCGGGCGATGAAATAGCATATTGCTAGGTATGTGTGTATATATATATATATATATATATATATATATATATATATATATATATATAAATATATATATAGCGGCCAGATAGCAGTGCGACTGCAGCGGCGGCCGGTTGGGCCAAGGTGCTGGCCTAGAAATGCCTTGTGATTAGGATGGCTTTCGGGGGTTCCGCTGGTTTATTCATATTGATGCCTCGGGGCAAGCTGATTTTGCCGTTGTTTGCACTAAGCTATGATATATATATTATGTGTTTGATTATTTCTTTTTGTATAGCGGTAAAGATAAGAGCGGTGGTGGTGAGTGGACATCGCCATTATCAATTTTTATATCAATTTTTTTTGATTAATTGCATTATCAATTTCATATTTCAGTTAGTTTATATTATTAATATTGTTATTATATGTTTTTATATGTTTATAATATATATATATATATATATATATATATATATATATATATATATATATATTTCTATTTTACGATCTGTATGAATATATTTTATTATTATGATTGTCAATTTTATCTTTTTATCAGTTAAAAAAAAAAAAAAGAGGGAGATTATTAATGCTCTTTTTTTCTCCTGTTTTATTTTTTAGAATTTGGAAGAAGGATAGAAAAGGGTTGTGGTTCCCCCGGTCCCTTTTGGGATTGGTTTTAGGCTTAGGGCCTTTTAGGTCTGATTGCCAAATTTAAACAAAAAAAAAAAAAAAAACATCATGAGGGAGGCATCAGGGGATAGTGATTCGGGCATCCCATTGGGGCAGGCTCTGCCCCTTATGTAAGTGGGATTCCCTGGGTAGTTTCAGCACGGTTTGTTCCGCTTGCGCCATGAGAATTGATTAGACCATAATCATAATAGAGCAGCGGCTCAGGTCCAGTTGTTGCTGGTGTGAGCGCAACGGCAGCGAGGCGCAGTCAGATGTGGTGCACAGGTTGGATAACCTGGAGAGACAGTTATCCTTGGTTATTCCAAAGAAGGCCACCTATAAGAGGAGGCATTGGAACCTGTTGCGGAGGAAAGATATTTATTTGCCTCTTTTGGAGAGTGGGAGGAAGAAGAGCATATAGATGAGCTGCTCTCAGAAGGCAAGTTACGCTCTGGTGAGGAAGATAGTAACTGTATTTTTTTCTCTTCTGATGAGGACCCCCTCCTCGCAGGCGAAACAGTGTCTGCTCTCTTCGGTTTTTGAAACTTTGAATATCACTCTCTCCCCTATTGTATCTTGTACTCAGAATATCCACTGTCAAATCTGTAAAACTGCGTTTGAAATAGTGTATGTACTGTATGTTCTACCCTGTCTGTAATTACTACTTTGTAAAGCGCTACGGAAGATGATGGCGCTATATAAATGAACAATAATAATAATATCACCCCTCCTGAGGTGGAAAAAGAGGGAAGGGTGATCTGTTTAAGCCAGTAAGGCAAAGGCAGGTGTTCCCGGAGCAGCCGCACTATTCTAAAATGGTGTTAAAGGAATGGGAAAATCCTAACAAATTACCGTCTGTTCCTAGGACACTAGACTCTAGGTATCCCTTTCCGGCGGACATGATTAAGCTTTGGTCTAACCCACCTGAGGTGGATTCTCCAGTAGCAGGCTTGTCTAATACTTCCATTATGCCGTCTGCTACTATTTGATCTTTAAGAGATCCCACGGAGAGACGAATGGATCAATTGGCCCGCCATGCTTTTGCTATGAAAATATCCTTTCTACGTCCTGTTTGTGCCATGGCCATTGTGTCCCTGGCTTCAAGGAAGAAGATGAAGAAAAAGTTTAGCCAGGGCTAAGTCTCGCAGGCTTATTCAAAAGTCCAAAGATTTTAAGGATTGTTGGGACTTTAACTCATTTACTATCTTTGCGATGGATGATGCAGTCAGGCTAGCTGCTACAACTTCTGCTCTGCTTGTGGCCTTGCGCCGTTCCTTATGGCTAAGACAATGGTTGGCGGTTGGCGCCGCTAAGAAAGCTCTTATAGATCTACCTTTTTTAAGGAGCAGATTTTTTGGAGAAGGAGATGCAGTTCAGCATCTCCTTCAAAAAGGGGAAATTTGTCAGGTACCCTTTCAGGAGGAAGGTCAGGGGTTTTACTCCAACCTGTTCACAATCCCCAAAAAGGACGGGTCGATGCATCCCATTTTAGACTTAAAGGGTCTCAACAGGATATCCGCGTGAAACCTTTCCGCATGGAGACGCTAAGGTCAGCGGTAAGAGTAGTTCGGCCCGGGGATCTTATGACTACTATAGACATAAGGGACGCGTATCTGCATGTTCCAATTTTTCCAGGGCATCAGAAGTTCCTGAGGTTTGCCCTGGAAGACCAGCACTTCCAGTTTGTGGCACTCCCATTCGGGATATCCTCGGCTCCAAGAGTGTTCACCAAAGTTTTGGCGGGTCTCATGGCCATTTTCAGGAGCCAGGGGATATGCATCATTCCATATTTGGACGATCTTTTAATTTCAGCGGGTCTCTTCAGAGGATCATGAAAGATACGCAGATGGTCCTATCAACTCTGGAAGAGTTCGGCTGGGTGATCAATTACCTGAAGTCCCATATCACTCCGGCGCCAGTAAGGAACTTCTGGACACGGTTCAAGTCAGTGTTTCTACCAGAGCAGAAAGCTCTGCTAATTCGAAACCAGAGTACTTACTGGCTTGCTGGCAGCCGACCATTCGGCTAGGGATGAAGCTAGCAGGCCTTATAGTAGCCTGCTTCAAGGCCGTACCTTTTTTACAGTTTCACATGAGGCTTCTTCAGTGGAATCTGTTGACAAACTGGGATCGGGCCCCACAGTCGCTGGATCAAGTTTCTCATAAATATATTGGAATTAAGAGCAATCCGACTAGTGCTTCAGAATCTGACCCCCAGTTTAAAGGGGCAGGCAGTCCAGGTCCAGTCCGCAATCATCAGGGGGGTACCCGGAGCAAGAGTGCTCTAGAGGAAGTAAGCTGGATTCTGATTTGGGCAGAGAAGAATGTTCCCTGCATCTTGGCAGTTTACATCCCGGGGGTAGAAAACCAGGAGGCCGACGCTCTCAGCAGGAAGGTTCTGCGTTGGGGACAATGGTCGGAAGGTCTTTCAAGCCCTTGTCTTCACTGGGGGTGTCTGGAAGTGGATCTTTTGCATCCAGACACAATCACAAACGGACGAATTTCATGTCCCTATCAAGGGACCCTCTGGTCATAGCAACGGATGCCCTGTCAGTCTCTTGGGCAAGGTTCAAGCTTCTGTACATTTTAACCCCACCTTTCGCTCCTGAGCCGTGTATTAGGAAAGATAGCTCAGGAGGGGGTACCTACCATTCTAGTAGCTCCTCATTGGCCAAGAAGAAGTTGGTTTTCAGACATAACAAGGATGTCGGTAGACCATCGGCGCCTATCGGTCGAGCCAGATCCTCTCACTCATGGGGGCGCTTTGGCGCCCGAATTTACAGATGCTGGCTTTAACAGCTTGGCTATTGAAACCTCAATCTTAGCAGAGAAGGGTTTATCGGCCAAGGTTATTCATACCATGATTCAGGCCCAGAAGAAGTCTTCTTCCATGATTTACTACAGGGTCTGGCGGTCGTTCATATCCTGGTGCTAGGAATTTTTCGTGCATAAAGTATTCGAATTCTAGAATTTGTACAAGATGGCTTAGAAATGGGCCTACAGTTAAGCACCCTAAAAGGGCATGTATCGGCCTTGTCTATTTTTTTCCAGAAGTCTATCGCTAGTAAGAGGCTCATTAAGACTTTTTTTGCAGGGGGTCACTCATGTCCGACCACCGCGCAAGTCTATTTTACCAGTGTAGGACTTCATTTTAAAATTTTCAATTTTTAATGCATAGATGGCCATTGTATGCTTGCACACACATAGGAATTCCTCCTCCACATTTGACCCATCCATGCAGTGAGTGTGCACATGCTCGGAGCTGTGGGCTGCCCTAATTGTGGCGCCCGGCGAGCAGTTGCGGGGTTGGGTGCCTTGCTCAAGAGCACTTCGGTCTTGGACCGGGATTCGAACCTGCAGCCCTTAAGTGCGCTCCCCTTGTCTCTAGGCCACAACTGCCCCCTAATCTGTTGTTGAATCTGGTGTTGACAGCTCTGCAGGGTGCTCCCCTTGATCCTATGATTGACGCTCCATTGGGCATTTTGTTGCTTAAGGTGTTATTTTTGGTGGCAATCACCTCTGTGTGGCGTGTTTCTGAGTTGGCCACCTTATGTATGAAGTCTCCTTATTTTGAGTTACACAGAGACAAAGTAGTTTTTCGGTTTAAGCCTGACTTTTTACCTGAGGTCGTCTCTCCCTTTCACCTTAATCAAGAGGTAGCTTACCTTCTTTATGCCCAGTTCCGGCTAATGCTAAGGAAAGGGCGCTTCATTCTTTAGATGTAGACAGAGCCATAAGATATTACTTGGCAGCTACAGATTCCTTCCGCAAAACGGATTTCCTTTTTTGTTATATCGGAAGGGCCAAGAAAGGGGCTTCTGCCAGCTAAAGCCACTGTCAGTAAATGGATTATGCAGGCAGTAGGAAGAGCCTACTTGGCCAAGGGGAAGGAACCCCCTTTTCGGGTCACGGCCCATTCCACTAGGGCCATTGGTGCTTCTTGGGCTTTTCAGCATCAGGCTTCGGTGGAACAGGTTGCAAAACTGCCACCTGGTCTTCGGTTCATACATTTCCCAAATTTTACAAGGCGGATGTTAGAGCCTCAGCTGACGCTGTGGTTGGTCGAAAGATTCTTCAGGCAGTAGTGAAATTAACTACCTGCTGTTCTGCGTTCTATGGGATCCCGCCCATAGATGGCACTGCTTTTGGAGATCCCAAGCGTAAGGAGTGCCTGGAATGGATTAGAAGAAAAAACACAATTCTGTGAGGTACTCACCTGTAGAATTGTTTTTTCTAGGAATCCATTCCAGGCACTCCGGACCACCCGTTTTGGGTCATGATCTATCTTTTGATGCTTTTTTTGATGGTGTTTAGTCCATTTATTTCATTAGCATTTAAAAAGAGAAAATAGAAAAAGTGTAAGAGAAAGTGAAAAGAACAAAACTTAATTTCTGAGAGTATTCTCACGGAGTTCGGTGTAAAATAACATGGACTCCTATATAGGCCCTCCCGGCCTGCCTCTGTTTTTCTGTTTTTTACTGCTTTTTAAGTAAACTGATCTTGGTGGGGAGGCAGCTGCTACTTATGGGCTGGGAGGGGCCACACCTGTTTTCTTTCTTGCAGTCACGTGATCAGCAAGGAGGTAATCCCAAGCATAAGGAGTGCCTGGAATCGATTCCCAGAAAAAACAATTCTACAGGTGAATACCTCACAGAATTGTGTTTTTGTTCCTCTAAATTAGAAGAACATTTTGGCAAACATGTCATCCAAATGGATTTTTATTTTTGTAAAGCATAGAAATAAAATACACGTTTATTCTGATAATTTAAATGAGTTAAAAGGTGACTTTGCCATTACGCTAACGGGGTATACAAGACCCATGTTAAAGGGTAATTGCACTTTTGATGACATTTTTAAGTTTCGCCAAAATGATGTACTCAAGTCGGAGCTTATCATTTGTTTTTTCTTAGTTTTTTCTAGCAACAGTGTGTTTATCTTAGCAACATACACCAAAGTTGTAGCTGGCAGAGACCTCCTGATGGCTTGCCATTCATCTGATTTAGCCTTTTCGGATGAGGAGATAACAATCTTGGGGTTTCTGGCAGTGTTCTCATCTGAGGAGGACATAGCCGCAGCTTGATTTTGCAAAGGCTGCTGATGAGCTCACTTGTTACAGTGAAAGGATTCTGGGTTTTGTAGCCAGAAACTATACTAAGGGATTTAACCATGGCCAGGAAAGCCACTCCCTATTTATAGGGAGCCACAAGAAAATAAGGAACTTGAAAACCGCATAGGTAGATAGGTAAATCTCAGGTCTGGGGGGCTTAAAGGGATTGAACAAAAAAACCCCCTATATTTTCCTTTATCCCCCGCAGCTCCTCCGCCCAGCGCCAGCATCTTCATACTTAGCGAGGGTGGGGATAGCAATTCTGTCTTACAGCACTGCTGGCCTTGCATGGGAAAGTCTGTGGGGCCTGCTTTACAATGGCCCTTGTTCAACATGCCCCACTGTGCCATGTGCCCTCCATTGCAGTAAATTGAATAAGTGTGTTAGATGGGGTGTAAAGCTGTGTTGATGGATGTTGCCATGTCTGTATGTTGGGGGATGGGCGATGAAATGTATGTTTGATGGCATTGCTGCACGTAGGAGCTTCTGGGACAAAAGACTACTATATTCTTTTTACTTTTATGTCTGAACAGAGACTAAAAGAGACCAAACAGACCCCTTATTTAACAGACTGGCCTCAAAGAGGTCTAATGCCCCTATTCAAAAGTCAGGGCAGTCATGGCCTAGTGGTAAAGTAAGTGGTCTTATGACCTGGACATGACTGAAGTGCTCTTGAGCAAGACACCTAAACCCAACTGCCCCCCGGGTGAGGTTGCTATGGGAAACCAAACGCATGTAGGCACTCGCTGCTTGTGCTACTCACTGCATGGATGCGTTAATGCAAAGGAAAACAATCCTACAGGTGCCCCATCTGAGTGCTTTGTTGGTTTTCAGCTCACAGTTACTTTTTAGAGGCAACGCAACCCAAAATTTTCTTCAAGACTTGAATTATATTTGGATATTGCTGGCTGAAACAGAATATAATTAAACAGGCAAAATATTATCTTTCAAATTGCTCCACTGGAGCCCCACGATTGGCCGTCACACTTAGGAAGCAGGATAACCAAAAGAGACCTGCGGATCACTTGACTGGGCTTGATTTAGCTAAGGAAGGTATGTAAAAGGTAAGATTTATTTTTTTACTGGTCGTTGCAGCATAGGGGGCATTGGCATTTGGAATGCCCCCCACTCCTGGACAAGAGATTACACCCATTTTCATGACAGGAGTAACAAAAACGAAATGAATTTTTATGCACAGCAATCGGAGTCGCCCAGGGTAGGGATGTATTTCAAAACTGTTACGATCTAAGTTGAAGAGACAACCCCTTTCTTCATGGACACTTGAAGCAATTTAAGCATGGGTGTATAACAGAAGATAAGCATTCATCCCAACAATTCTCTTCTGTGAGAAAGCAACTATTACTTATAATAGGATTTCAGAGTATGTCTGTACCATTTCCTAAAGCTACTAGTAAGTTGTGTTCTGAAATTCTACTGCATTTACAGCTACAGTTTGAGATTGCCGTAATTGCAATGGTCTATTTTTTTCTTTTCTAAAAAGCTCCCTTTTATAATCCTGCAATCTTAGATGGGCACTCTAGAAAATGAACACTTCACTTCCACACCCTTGTGTTCACTTCATATTGTGCAGTATTGCTATTTTACTATAAGCGGAGGATAACAGAGGTGAAGATTGTAATGCGTGATCTTTCAGCTGCGCCAGTCGTGATTTGTAATCTGCTCTACACTTTTTTTCTTTAAAGGTTTGAAGTGTGTCCCTGTAATGTACCCCTTTGTTGTAGCTGAATATTATATTGTATGATTGATTGTGGCCTTTCATAGTGATTCGGTTCATGCCTACACAGTTGTCTATAGACTATGAATGGTACTTGATATTTCTATGAAAAAAAAATATTTTCAATATTTTCAAATATAACAAAAGATATATATATATATATGTTGTAGTGGCAAAAATACACATTGCATTCATAAAAAAATCAAATCCCACTGATATGTTTCAGTCTGTCATGTACATACTAAAACATAATATTCATTATTCTTATTAGAGATGAGCGAACTTTTGAAAAATTCGATTCGACTGATTCGCCGAATTTTCCGACAAAAATCGTTTCGCCCCGAATTTATTCGCGACGAATCACTATTAAAAACGGCTATTTCTGAGCCTCCTAGAGCCTCAATAGGGTTGTAAACCATTCTGCCTTGCTGGGTTAGTTAAATAATACTTTAAATAAATATCACATGCAGATCAGAGGCATCGCTAATAGAATCGCAGAGCGGCACAATTTCAGAGAATTTAAGTGGCATCACTATGAGGGGCAGGAGCCCAAACAAAGCTTTAAAGAGACACTGGAGTTGGCAGCAGCAGGACCCCAAAAAATGGATGAATCACACCCTGGAGTTGCAAGCAGCAGCAGGAGCCCAAACATTGGCTGAAAGAGACACTGGAGTTGGCAGCAGCAGGAGCCCAAAAATTGACTGACACACCCTGGAGTTTCAAGCAGCAACAGCAGCAGCAGCAGGAGCCCAAACATAGCTTGAAAGAGACACTGGAGTTGGCTGCAGGAGCCCAAAGATTGGATGAATCACACCCTGGATTTGCAAGCAGCAGCAGCAGGAGCCCAAATATTACTTTAAAGAGACACTGGAGTTGGCTTCAGGAGCCCAAAAATTGGATGAATCACACCGTGGAGTTGGCAGCAGCAGCAGGAGCCCAAACATTACTTTAAAGAGACACTGGGGTTGGCTTCAGGAGCCCAAAAATTGGATGAATCACACCCTGGAGTTGGCAGCAGCAGGAGCCCAAACATTACTTTAAAGAGACACTGGGGTTGGCTTCAGGAGCCCAAAAATTGGATGAATCACACCCTGGAGTTGGCAGCAGCAGCAGGAGCCCAAACATTACTTTAAAGAGACACTGGGGTTGGCTTCAGGAGCCCAAAGATTGGATGAATCACACCCTGGAGTTGGCAGCAGCAGCAGGAATCCAAACATTACTTTAAAGAGACACTGGGGTTGGCTTCAGGAGCCCACAAATTGGATGAATCACACCCTGGAGTTGCAAGCAGCAGCAGGAGCCCAAACATTACTTTAAAGAGACACTGGGGTTGGCTTCAGGAGCCCAAAAATTGGATGAATCACACCCTGGAGTTGCAAGCAGCAGCAGCTGCAAGAGGTCAAACATAGCTTGAAAGAGACACTGCAGTTGGCTGCTGGAGCCCAAAGATTGGATGAATCACACCCTGGAGTTGCAAGCAGCAGCAGCTGCAGCTGCAGGAGGCCAAACATAGCTTGAAAGAGACACTGCAGTTGGCTGCTGGAGCCCAAAGATTGGATGAATCACACCCTGTGGAGAGTCATGTGGAGAAAAAGTAGCTTAGTTAGTAATATCTACATAACATTATGAATAAACAAATGCAAAAGTATTGCCAAAGTGAAGTTTTGTTTGAGGGTGTGTTTCCACCTTTTAATTAAATTAGAAATAACAAGGTATCATTGCCTCTGACTAATTAGCCCTCAAAAATTCTTGGAATTTTTAATCTGGATGTCTGATCCGTCTTATCCAAAGAATATTAATAAAAAGTAAGAGTAACGTAAAGGATTTTTTATCAATACTTGTGGTCCGATGCGGAGGAATGTCTGTAACTGGAGAGCAGCTCCTTAAATCTGTTTTGCACGATCCATCTTTCTTTAGTGTTGGTCTGGCCCCGTCATCAATCTACTGGAGTACATCAGGCATTGTTTGGAGGAAAGCTTGGCTGATCCATACGCCATTCATTTCCACGCAGGGCAATCTCTGGAAAAAAAAAAGTATGTATAAACCAGGGTCTTTTTCATATAAAAACAAATGGTTATTCTTGCTTTTCAACCATATGTTCCACAGCTTTACCAGTCATTGTGTCAGCCAATGAAGCAACTTTGTCTCGAAGTGCTGCAAAAGCAGTCCACTGCATCACAAGTGGCATCTGACACCCCCAGTCAACTGTCTGTTATGCTTTGGGTTCAGCTCCACTATCCATTGATGAAGATCTGATCATAAAATTCAGCAGCTACTGCCCAGCCAAGAAGTGGAGGAGACACTCGCCTCTTCTTCCACTAGCCGGGCAATTAGTGATGAGGAGAGTGTCGTGGGAGGAGGTGTTGCAAGCGGAGGTAGTGGAAGAGGGTCCCTGGAGTCTGCGGCGGTGGCGGCGGCAGCAGCAGTGAATTATTGGGGACTGTTGGTAGGAAAAATCAGCTACTCAGCGTTGTGGCAGTTTTTCATGTAGCATCCACAATCCTGTGGAGAAAAAGTAGGTTAGTATATATACATAAAATTATGAATAAACAAATGCAATAGTATTGCCAAAGTGAAGTTTTGTTTGAGGGTGTGTTTCCACCTTGTAATTAAATCAGAAACAACTGGGTATCATTGCCTCTGAATAATTAGCCCTCAAAAATTCTTGGAATTTTTAATCTTGATGTCTGAGGGATTTCTCCTCTCAGACAGCGTCACCATAAGTCCAGCCTGCTGCATTACCCAGTGGTGGACCTTTCAGAGAACTGATGGCTTGTGCCGAGCCGAGGTGGAGAGTCCCATGGTATCATTGCTTTGCGAAGATGGCAGTACCTGCCCTGTAAAATGTTGAACAGAAGGTGGGCCAGTCCTTTAGCCTGTCAGTGTGTACCAAAGTGCACAGTGTTGTCTACGTCTGGAGCTGTAACTATGGACTCATGGTGGACAATATATATCCTTTTAGGCCCCCTTGGTGATTGTGGTTTCACGCTGTTCTTCACATGGTTTTCCTTGAGTCACACATGGGAGGAACTACTAAAAATGAGAACTCAATCCATGAAATCATTGCTTAATCCACGAAAACAGCAAATTTGACCCATGGTGACTGATACTTGGAAGAACATCTTGTTTGCGCTGTGACAAGGAAGCCAGAGTCATGCGTCCTGACATGGCACACGTGTTCAGTCTAGTTGTCAAGCATTTTCTGAAGTCTTCCCCCCCATCTGAAAGACATCCAAACAACAGGAAAGAAAGTTAGCATGCACTTCTGGCACTCCTACACCACCAAGCACAACCTTATTGAGCCTCAGCGTCAGAACGGTGTACCCCAACATAGTCTGATTTGCGATGTTTCCACCCGTTGGAATTCCACCCTCCATATGCAGGATCCACTATAGGAACAGAGAAAAGCCATCACGGATTTCTGGATGATCCAAACGGATAGGGGGACACCCCTGTGTAAATTCAATGTACCATTGGCAGCTCATACGTGACACCGGCTGTTTGCTCAGGCCCTTTGAGGAAGCTACTTTATTAGTCAGTTGCCAGGACTATGAGATGAACGATGAGATTCCACTGCTTCATGTACTACAACACATGTTGGAAACCATGGCTGGTCAGGGCACTGGAGACATGGCACATACATTTCACAGCCACATGAAGCCTGTGGGGGCTGAAGTGGAGGAGGAGGAGGGGGTGGAGCACAGCAAACCACAGTTTAGGTTTCACAAAATGACCATTTTATCTAGTCATCTGACAGGAGAGGAGGAGCAGGAGCAGCCACAGGAGCTAGAGGGTTGGGAGGAAGGCGAGACAGAGGACCTAGACAAACCGTGGCAGTTTACAGTGGAGATGGAGACAGGCAGTCCCTCCGAGTCACTTGCACAAATGACACGATGCTTGCTCACATGCTTGCGTACTAGTGAGCGCAGAATTGTCTCCATTTGTCAGCGGGAAGACTTCTGGCTCTCCAACTTATTGGACCCTCGCTTCCGGCACATACCTTGACATGACCATGCCAACACACCTTCAGGATCCACTGGATTTGCTGGGAAGCCAAACTTGACTTGTGTCCGCAACTAGCAGAGTTTGCCCTGGAAAAGCTGTACTGGCCGGACAGTAGTTGATTTAGATGGCAACTGGGCTGCTCTATATAATGAAGCAAAATGGCAAATTTACCTCCCAATATAAGCTATTGCCCCTCAGATTTACACAGGGGCTGCTCCATATAATGGTGCAAAACCATGAATTTACCTCATAATATAAGCTATTGCCCCTCAGATTTACACAGGGGCTGCTCTATATAATGCTGCAAAATGGCAAATTTACCTCACAGTATAAGCTATTGCCCCTCAGATTTACACAGGGGCTGCTCTATATAATGAAGCAAAATGGCAAATTTACCTCACTATATAAGCTATTGCCCCTCAGATTTACACAGGGGCTGCTCTATATTATGCTGCAAAATGGCAAGTTTACCTCACAATATAAGCTATTGCCCCTCAGATTTACACAGGGGCTGCTCCATATAATGCTGCAAAATGGCAAATTTACCTCACAATATAAGCTATTGCCCCTCAGATTTACACAGGGGCTGCTCTATATAATGAAGCAAAATGGCAAATTTACCTCACTATATAAGCTATTGCCCCTCAGATTTACACAGGGGCTGCTCTATATTATGCTGCAAAATGGCAAATTTACCTCACAATATAAGCTATTGCCCCTCAGATTTACACAGGGGCTGCTCCATATAATGGTGCAAAACCATGAATTTACCTCATAATATAAACTATTGCCCCTCAGATTTACAGAGGGGGTGCTCTATATAATGAAGCAAAATGGCAAATTTACCTCACTATATAAGCTATTACAGCTCTATATAAATAAAAATAAATAAATAAAAAAAGGGCCTTTATTTAGTATAACAGGGTGACATGTGCTGGTTTGGGATGCCCATATGGGCTAGTGTTTTGACTGCAGGACAAAAACCAATGCAAAATGCAATAGCTTAATAAAGCTCATGCTGATCAACACTTATTTAGTATAACAGATGGGGTGCAACATGCAGGTTTGGGATACTCTGCGGCCTGGTGTATTTAAAGCAGACCAAAACCAATTCAAAATGCAATAACTTAATAAAGCTGAGGCTGTAGATGCTTATTTAGTATAAACAGATAGGGTGCAACGTGCAGCTTTGGGGTGCCCTGCGGCCTGGTTAAATGAAAGCAATCAAAAAGGAAGTGCAAACTGAAGTAGCTTAATGAAGCTGATGCTGATCAACGCTTATGTTGTATACCAGATAGGGTGCAAGGTGCAGCTTTGGGGTGCCCTGCGGCCTGGTTTATTAAAAGCAGTCAAAAACAAGTGCAAACTGAAGTAGCTTAATAAAGCAGCTGATGCTGATCAACGCTTATGTTGTATAACAGATAGGGTTAAAATAGCATGTGCCTTGGGATGCCCGTGTGGCCTGGTATATTTCAAGCTGAACAAAAAGTAACAATAATCCAAGTATGAGAAATGCTTGTGCTTAACAAATAGGGTTAAACAGCATGTGCCTTGGGATGCCCGTGTGGCCTGGTATATTTTAAGCTGAACAAAAAGTAACAATAATCCAAGTATGAGAAATGCTTTAGCTTAACATATAGGGTTAATCAGCATGTGCCTTGGGATGCCCGTGTGGCCTAGTATATTTTAAGCTGAACAAAAAGTAACAATAATCCAAGTATGAGAAATAATTTTGACCTTCTTTACAGCGCCATACTTTGAAAAAAAATCCTTAATTTCATGCCTATCAATCCAAAGGTCAATGCCCCTAACAAAAATAGTGTTCGGCATAAGTTTTCCTTCTGGAAGGACGTAACCTTTAGCTAACATGGTTGGGGTAGGTTATCTTACAAATTGGGATACCCCAGGCAGCAGTGTCATTGAAAGAGACAGATTGTAATGCAGGGCATACGCAAGCAGAGAAACTCAGGCTGCAACAGGCCTCTTTAGTTTACATGGTTGGGGTAGGTTATCTTACAAATTGAGATACCCCACTGTATATGAAACCGAATATAAATGCACACCCAAAAGTGGACAATCAGCCTCCAAGAGGCCTGCTTAGTTTAAATAAGAGAGCTGCTTAGCTTAAATAAGAGAGATGCTTAGTGTAAATAAGAGGCCTGCTTAGTTTAAATAAGAGAGTTGCTTAGTGTAAATAAGAGAGGTAGGTTATGTTATGTTACAGAATGGGATGCCCCCACAGCAGACTTGAGATCAGTATATATGCACAGCAAGAGTGGATAAGCAGGCTCCAAAGGGCCAAATTACTTTAAATAACTGTGCAGCTTACAGTAAATACAGAGGCTAATGTGATGTTACAGAATGGGATGCCCCACAGCAGACTTGAGATCAGTATATATGCACAGTAAAAGTGTCTAAGCAGGCTCAAACAGGCCAAATTACTTTAAATAACTGTGCAGCTTACAGTAAATACAGAGGCTAATGTGATGTTACAGAATGGGATGCCCCGAAGCAGGCTTGAGATCTGTATATATGCACAGCAACAGTGTCTAAGCAGGCTCAAACAGGCCAAATTACTTTAAATAACTGTGCAGCTTACAGTAAATACAGAGGCTAATGTGATGTTACAGAATGGGATGCCCCGAAGCAGGCTTTAGAACAGTGTATATGCACAGCAACAGTGTCTAAGCAGGCTCAAACAGGCCAAATTACTTTAAATAACTGTGCAGCTTACAGTAAATACAGAGGCTAATGTGATGTTACAGAATGGGATGCCCCGAAGCAGGCTTTAGAACAGTATATATGCACAGCAACAGTGTCTAAGCAGGCTCAAACAGGCCAAATTACTTTTAAATAACTGTGCAGCTTACAGTAAATACACAGGCTAATGGGATGTTACAGAATGGGATGCCCCCAAGCAGGCTTTAGAACAGTATATATGCACAGCAACAGTGTCTAAGCAGGCTCAAACAGGCCAAATTACTTTAAATAACTGTGCAGCTTACAGTAAATACAGAGGCTAATGATTTTACAAAATGGTTCCCACAGCAGACTTGAGATCAGTTCAGTATATATGCACATCAAAAGTAGCCTGAAACAGCTATCAAAGCCAGTCAGCCAGCCAGTAACACTCAGGCTGGATGAAAAAAAAAAAATCTCCCTGTGACTGCCTCCGATTTTTCCTAACTTTCCCTGCTTCTCGCTGACTTCCTGCCTGTCTCCTGCCTGTCCCTGTCTCTCTAACTGTCTCTCCTTGACTACAGCAGTGTCCTGTCTCTCACGAATGCAATAGAGGAATGAGGAAAAGCAAGATGTCCGCCGCCTTAAATAGCGCTGTGACGTCACCGGGCTTGCTGGCTGCTGATAGGCTGCATGTGACTGCCCCAGCATGCACTGGAGCGGGGTAGATGTCTGGACATGTCCCGTCCGCCATCTTAGAATGCCTGTAATGTAAATGAATGGATGTTAAAGGAAAACTTCGAGCGATCGAAGCACAGGGAAATTCGGATTCGATCCGAATCAAATTTTTCATGAAATTCGGATCGAATCCGGGTTTGTCCGGATCGATTCGCTCATCCCTAATTCTTATCAATGCAAAAATAGATAATCATGCTACTGGCAATAAGTAGTCAGGCAGGCAATGACTTTGAAACAAGTGCTGAAGGAAGGCAGAGACTCGGAAAATGAGGCCGGACCAGGGCACAGGAGCCACAAGTTCTTGGAGCTAGGGAGGATTCGGCTTTCACAATTTGAGAAGCAGCTGCCATAAATGGTTCAACAGCGACCAGAACAACCAGAAAGTCATGCTAAATATGTCAATGGTGTTCTTGCAGCAGTCACATCCTAATCTTCTACACTTTGGCCACTTCAAAAATGCACACCCATATCTGTGCCAAACCCCTTACTGAGCCCACCTCAGATATAATATTTGGGTACTCCACTGACTGTGAGCCTTGTTAATATTTGCTTGATGGACATGCATGGCCCCATGCCTACCCTGGTGCATACCATATAAGTAGCCAGAGAATTCTGTTGGCTACCTACAGCTCAAGTATCCTGTTGAAGCTCAAGAGTCTTTTCTGAAGCCCAGAAAGAACAATTTCGGTCTCACAAGATATGCAACCAGTGGCATAACTACTTTCCTATGAGCACTCTGAACTAGCCCTCTCAAGACACACACACCCTCTTTGTCGATGCCCTTCCCAGCACCTTGTAAAAAGAAAAACAGTACACAACTACCCCCCCCCCCCTTATGAAATTGATTTTTGAAATGATCAGGACAGCTTACACGGTTTCAGAGCGGCTGACCAGTCTGGACCTGGTAAAGACAGTGAGTGCCAGTCTGCCTTTATTTTGCAATCTTTCTCTCCCCCCTTCCATGAAATTGATTGATGAAAGGATCAGGACAGCATGCATGGTTTCTGAGCTGCTGGCCAGCCTGGACCTGGTAGAGACAGTGAGTGCCAGTCTGTCTTTATTTTACAACCCTTTAATGTTTACAGGGGGCCATGGACCGTGTGGTGGCTGTGGAGGAGCCCGGCAGGGATGGCCAGGGGCCGTGATGGCTGCAGGGGTGGCAGGGGCAGTGATGGTGTCTGCAGGGAGTGCCAGGGGCCCTATTGATGGCTGAAGGGGGGCAGGGGCCTGTTGTTCACTGCAGAAGTGGCCAAGGGCCCTGATGGTAGCTGCAGAGGGCCAGAGGCCCTGTTAGTGGCTGCAGGGACACTGATGGTGGCTGGAGGTGGGCCAGGGGCCCTGATGGTGGCGGAGAGTTGTTCAGCGTCCCTGAGGGTGGCTGTAGGAGGGGCCAGGGGCCCTCATAGTGGCTGCAGAGTTGTATAATGGCTCTGATGGTGGTTGTAGGGGGGGCAGAGGCCCTGATGGCAGCTACAGGGGGTCCAAGCCCAGGGGCCTTGTGTTGTGGCAGAGTTGGGGGTTTGTGTTATGGCTTCGGCATGGATGATTCCCCCCCAAACCTGTAACCAGGCATGCTGGAATGCAGGATGGATGATGATCGATCCCTCAGCTCACGCCGGCCTTGTACAGATGGAGGATGGACAGCGCACCTCTTGCTTGTTGGAGCGTCAGAAAATGGAGCAAGGTGACCAACTTGGCAAGCAAACACCTATCGTATGCTGGTGCTTGCTCAATGGGAGGGGGACAACCGTTCACTCTCCGCTTGCCGCACATCGTTCAATCGCCCTTGGACTCACTGATGCACATTCAATAATTACCACAGTTGGTAAGAGGTTGCACTGCAGTTGACCGTGCCCCCCCCCCCCACGTGACCATCATCACAGGACACGACCCCTGCGACCAAAGTTGTTACACCACTGTACGAAACAGAATACATCCCTTGTAACTTAGATTGTCATTCAGCTCCAGCTTCTGTTGCCTAGAAGATACCATTATTATTCACCTCCTTCCTGGTCTCCTGTGCTCTAAATGACTGCTGGCCGAAACTATGTGCATTGGGCAAGGCGCAGTGCTTACATGTTGCCTAGCAAATCTAGGGGACTCAGTAACACAGATGGGGAAGTATAATGCCTGATTTGCAAACTTTGTATGTGGCTTTGGTCCATTTAAAGCGGACCTTCACCCTAAATAAGAGCATATCTTATATGTTTCCATCACCCTGTACATACAAATTGCTCACATTAAAAATCCTCCTGCATTCTGGGATTGCTGACCTTTTCCTGATCTCAGCTTTGCTCTGTTAGTGCAAAGCACAGATATATCCCCACTCCCCTACACTTTTGACCCCTCTCCTCTCCTCAGTATGTGATGCTACTTAGCCAAGATGGCGGCGCCCGTATCCTAGAGTACTTAACAGAGTTGCAGCCCAGTGGGGGAAAGAATAAAAAGTTACTAAAAATGTTAAATATATCAGTTTTAGATGCTGGAGAATAGTTTATTAAGGGTTTTGGCTTTTCATTAAATGATGCTGAAGGTCCACTTTAAAAGTGAAAGCTACATTTAAAAAAGAATACAGAAAAAAACTCCTGCTCCAACATATACCTTTTGTGGTAGTGGATGGTGGATCTGGTGCTAGCTGCAGACCTGACTCCCATACCTCCGCCTGTAAAGCAGGACTGGAAAAGTACAAACAATTCATAGGGAATAATGGCCCTGATTTACCAAGAACTTCTGCCAGACTATGCCACAAAGTGCAAATAATAATATAAAATATCATTTATATTTTTAAGCATGTTGCTGAACCATTAATGTTTTAGTAAATGTTTTATTTGCAGTGGCGCAACAAAAATAAATACATTTTTCACCACTCTAACTTGCACCAATGTGCGATTGTTTGGAAGAAGTGCTTGATAAATGAGACCCTAAGCCTGTAAGTCTGTATCCTTTGCTCATGTCTCTAGTGACCCCGTTGGAGTAAAAGTGGTGGACTTATTGGTGCAACTGAGCTTGGGCCTGAGTCAGTTGACCCCTTTTGAGGTCAATGAACCAGTTTGAAGTAAAGTAGAGTATGCTGGGAAGCAAGTATTTTTTTTTTTTTTTAAACTGGACCTCTAATTATATTAGAGGTCCACTATGAGCAGTTATGTGTGTCTACAAAATATTTCCTTCACTTCTTGACAGTGTTTTTCCTATCTTGTGTTTTTTGCATGGCAATTATTATTGATTATTGGTCTTTTATCTAGATAAAGATTTCTTCTGAATTCTAAATGGCTTGCTTTGGGGGTTTTACAGTTCTCTTATCTATGCTTCAGAATTGCACCTAGGTCTCAAACTGTGTCTTAGGCTTGAGTAAGGGAAGTTACCTAGTAGCAATCACATTTTCTACTAAATGTCATTATTTTGAAAATATATACTTGATTTTAAGATTTACTGTCAAATGAATTGTGGAAGTAATTAATCATTAATATAATCTCCATAATGCCAGGTTTATTTTTAGAGAAGAATATTATAGTGAGGCTCTTAAGACCTTAAACTCCCATAATGGTACAGAAGCACTAGTATATTTCTGTGTTTCTCTAATCAGGATATACATGGCATGGATATTAAAAGCTATTTGAACAAAGGAGTTTAGTTTTCTGACCAATTTCTAAACTTTTCTCTTTTTTAACATTTTTAGAACAAAAGCCTAAAAAACAAACTGATGTCTGGAAATAAGCTGTGTGGTCTTCGTGCTGAAGAGGTTAGTGCCATTTCTTTTATTGTGAAGTTATCACTTTTTGTGTTAAAAATCAAAAATATTTCAAATCCAACACGTTTATATCGCCATAGGTGCCAGTATGCACCCTCCTGAGCTTTTCTTGGTGGGAGAGTTGTCCAATTACATTTTAAAAACCTTTCCTACCTTTAATTGAATACCTGTACATGGAATAACATTTAGAAAACTGTAATACAGTGAAGCACACACATTTTTGCTTGGGGGAGTGATTGGGGACAGAAGGAGATTAGGAAAAGAGGGGCATGATTTAGTGGTATGGCATAGAAGGGGCATTTCTATAAGATAAAATTGTGCAGAACCTTGAGATAATGCTGGGGGGAGAGGAAAACTACGCTCTAGAGTGGAGCGCAGCAAGCCAGGAAAGAAACTGTTCTCAAACTATGCTACAGTGTCAAACACACTGCACATGATGGCCACATTCAAGCACAGTGACATTGAGCAAAATTCAAGCACAGTGAGTCCTGTGAACGTGCCTGGTGTTATATATACATTTGCAATAATAATAAAAACCTTGTGCTCATTGGAAAAAATCTGCACCTCACCTGTATAAATGTTCCTTAGCATAATATGATCAGGTACAGGGTTAGTTTTTGCACATTTATTGTTGAGTTGGGAAGACAAAGGTATTACATTTAGGCAAAAAAGCATCCCAATATTTAATTGGATATTGCATTTCTCTCTAGACTGAAGCTTTTAAAAATCATTCTTACTGGTGAGATTTCTAAATGGCTGCCATAATCATTGGTACTATCAATCCCGTTAAATCTGTTAAAAATGATGTTGAAAAGGTCCCTTTTTACATATACCTCCAGTGCTTGCTGATTTGGGATGCCCCTGTAGTTGAAGAGGCTTAGTGAGCCAAAATCGGACACTGAACTTACTTGTGATGGAGCATGTCTGCTATTGGAGGACCCCATCATTTTTCATGAAATAGAGATTACAGGAGGGTAAGATGATTAATATACTTGTAATATTAGTCAAGTGTGACAGAGGTGCTACAGATAACAGCCCACATTGATATTGAAGTATATTTGGGGGGGGGGGGGGGGGGGTCCCTAAAAAACTTCCATCTGTTATCTAAAGGATAAGGATGGAGACATGGGAAGTTCTCCAGAGGGGGACAAAACTGCGTATCTCCAAATTGTCCGGTTATTAGCGACAGGAAGGGTTGCCATGTGCCAGGACCCTACTAGTGAAGCCCCAGCCTCTTCATCACAGCATGAGCATCACAGCTTGTGCCTGTTTTTTTTTTTATTCCAGAGTCAGCATATTCTTTCTCTCTCACTCTTCATATATTTTATATATAAATTATGTACTTAGTTTATTGGCCGTGCATCACATACTGTTTTTCTATTTTGTAGTCAAAACGCATACAGGCCCAGCTAAAGGAGCTTCGGTATGGGAAGAAGGATCTGGTTTCCAAGGTAGGATTACTTTTTAAAAAAGGTTATTGCCCATCTTACACTGAACCTCCTGGAGCCTTGATCCCTTAAATGCAGCTGGTGTTTTCAGCATAAGTGTTGAAAGTACTCCATTGCTGGTTTCCTGGTGCAGCCCTGTCTGTTGCAAAAAAAGTAACTACTTTCTCTTATTGGAGGGAGTAACGCATGCCATGACTCACCAGTGGTTCGTCTGGTTAAGCAAGGATCATCCTTGAATGAGCTATCAGCACTCAAGGCCGTATTGTGTGAATAATACCATTTTGTGAGTACTCACCTGTTAAATGGTTATTACGAGTATGTCACCCCCCCCCCACTTCCCGATATTCATGACACTTGGGAACCCGGCCTGTAGAGGGTGATCTTGCAGAGATGACATGGAAAAAAGGAGCCCCTCCTGGTCCATAAGTACTGGGTTACTCCCACTATTCCTCAGTCTTTTTAAACAGCAGTGAAGAACCAGGAAGTGCCAATTATATTCAATAATTGTAAAAATATTTGAAATAATAATACCAAATAAAGGATCCCTTACAGCAAAAAGAGCCAATTATATTCAATAATAGTAAAATTATTTGAAATAATAATAACCCTATAAAGGATCCCTAAAACAAAAAAAGGGCGGGGGAAGTGGGGGGTGTGACATACTCGTAATAACTTTTTTACAGGTGAGTACTTACAAAATGGTATTATTCCTAGTATGTCACACCCCCCACTTCCCGATATTCATGACACTTGGGACATCCAATAGCAGTGTCTATAATGGGTGGGGATCCCAAAGGAATAATGCATAACTTAAATGACTGCAGCTTGCAGAACTTTGCGGCCAAAAACAGCATCCGCTGAGGCCCGCACATCAGCCTTGTAAAACTTAGAAAAAGTATGCACAGAAGACCAAGTCGCAGCCTTGCAGACTTGTTCAACAGAAGCTTGGTGCTGAAAAGCCCAAGAAGCTCCAATAGCACGAGTAGAATGAGCGGTGACACGAAAAGGGGGAACCTTCCCCTTCGCCATATAGGCCCCAATGAGAGTAAGTGGATACGTCAGGCTAAGGGAAGATTTGGCAGGAGCAAAACCCTTCTTGGGCCCAGAAGGCACAACAAAAAAGGCATCCGTCATGCGGAAGGCCGAGGTAGTAACTAAATAATACTTAACACAATGAACTACATCCAAAGAATGTAAGACCCTTTCCTTGTCGTTACTAGGTTTACGACACAAGGAAGGAAGAACTACCTCCTGATTTAGGTGGAAAGCAGACACCACCTTAGGAAGGAAATCCGGTTTAAAACGGAAAACAAACTTATCTTGATGCCTCTCAAAATAAGGGGCTTGAATAGACAAAGCCGCCAGTTCAGAAACTCGGCAGACAGAAGTAATAGCAACCAAAAAAGGCAACCTTCTGAGTAAGAATAGGAAGAGAAATATCCTGCAATGGCTCAAAGGGAGCAGCTTGCATAGCCGAAAGCACCAAATTAAGATCCCAAACAGGAAGTAAAGGCTTTCTGGGAGGCCGCACATGCGCAACTCCTTGG
This sequence comes from Gastrophryne carolinensis, assembly GCA_027917425.1. Classification (NCBI taxonomy): domain Eukaryota; kingdom Metazoa; phylum Chordata; class Amphibia; order Anura; family Microhylidae; genus Gastrophryne; species Gastrophryne carolinensis. The sequence continues at coordinate 106,981,740 of CM051241.1, read as the reverse complement.
AAAAAGGTCTTAACCAAAGGATGAAGAGCAAACGCTCTTTGAAAGAAAATTGCCAATGCAGAGACTTGCCCTTTCAAAGTACTAATCTGTAATCCCATATCCAGACCTCATTGCAGGTATTCCAGAATTCTAGGAATAGAAAATACTGTACAGGGCAAAGCCCTGGATTTACACCAGTCAATATAGGACCTCCAAGTCCTGTAATAAATGACAGAGGAAGACTTCTTCCTAGCTCTAATAAGAGTCTGAATAACCACATCAGAAAGACCTTCTTCTTTCAAGATGGAGACTTCAGCAGCCATGTCATCAAAGCCAGCGTTTGTAAATTGGGGTAACAAAGTTGACCCCGAGTGATGAGATCTGGAAGAAGAGGCAGATGGACACGATCCACTGCCAGCCTTACGACGTCTGCGTACCACAGACGTCTTGGCCACCTTGGCGCCACCAGAATTGCTGGCACCTCCTCCAGTGCTAGCTTGCGCACCACCTTGCTGATCGTGGAGAATGGGGGAAACAGATATAAGAACCCCATATCCTTCCAGGCTAGAGACATGGCATCCGCTGCCACTTCCAGAGGATCCTGGGATAGAGAGACAAAAGCTGGCAGCTTGTGATTGTGACGAGACGCAAACAGGTCCAACCGTGGAGTCCCCCACTTGTGACAGAGGAACTGAAAGACCCTTGGATTGAGAGACCATTCTCCCTGGCGAGAACATCCCCTGCTCAGGGAGTCTGCCTCCACATTCTCTATCCCCGGAATGTAAACTGCTGATATGCAGGGAACATTGATCTCTGCCCACTGAAGGATCAGAAACACTTCCCGAAGGGCACCCCAACTGGGAGTCCCTCCCTGGTGATTGATGTATGCAACAGCTGTTCGGTTGTCTGACCGAATCTGAACTGGCAGACCCTGTAAGAAATGGGTCAGTCGAAGTAGAACAAGACGTATGGCCCAAAGCTCTAATACATTGATTGGAGAATGAGCCTCCTGAGGCTCCACAATCCTTGGAACTGATGCTTCTTCCAGAAGCCCCCCCAGACCACCAGGCTGGCATCCATGGTAACCAACGCGGAGTCAAAAATGACGTGCCCTTCTGGAGGTTGTGCGATATTAACCACCACTGAAGGGACTGCAAAACGTGGGGAGACAACAGACAAGTCTGATTCAATGATAGTGGGCACCTGTCCCACTTTGCCAAGAGGAAAAGCTGAAGCGTCCTTATGTGAAACTGGGCAAACTTGACTGCCTCAAATGCAGCTACCATCAATCCCACTAGTCTCATCCCTAGACGGATAGACTGATGAGGGTTGGACAAGAATAGACGAATCAAGTCCTGAATCAGAACCATTTTGGACTGAGGAAGAAAAACCTTGGCCTGAAATGTATCCAAAATTGGGCCCAGGAAGGGAATTTCCCTGGACGGATAGAGAGAGGATTTGGGGTAACTTATTACCCATCCGAACCTCTCTAGCGTAGAGACCACCATCCTGGTGTCCAACTGTGATTGTTCGAGGGAGGAGGCCGCGATAAGATGATCGTCCAGGAAAGGCACAATGCAGATGCCCTGGACCCTGAATAGAGCCATCACTCCAGGTAAGGCCGAATGGCAGGGCAACAAATTGATAATGCTGGTCTTCTATCGAGAACCTGAGAATTCTCTAGTGACCCGGAAAATAGGAATGTGCAAATAAGCATCCTTGATGTCTATGGATGTCATGAAGTCCCCCTGACGGAGAGCATCGATACTTGATAGCCGAGACTCCATGTGGAATTTTCCGAAACGGATAAATTGATCGAGTCTCCTTAGGTCTAGGATAAGCCGAACAGAGCCGTCTTTTTTGGGTAACGTGAATAGGTTGGAGTAAAACTCCAAACCCCTTTCCGCTGGAGGCACTAGGCCGATAACAGCCATGTTTAACAGATTCGCAACTGCTGCCCGCAGTCCGTGCACAATTGCCGGATCTGACGGCATCCGGGACATGAAAAATCTGGGAGGCGGCCGGGACTCGAATACCAGTTAATAACCGGAAGAGACTACTTCCAGAACCCAAATGTCTGATACCTCCTGAACCCAGACCTGGAAGAAGAACCGCAGCTGTCCCCCCACCCGTAAGGGTGAGGGCGTCCCCTCATTGTTGAGCAGGCTTAGTGGCGGATTTGGTTTTGGACCCCCAATTCTGACTTGGACGGCCACGTCCCTTTCCTCTATTCCACGAAAGGAACGACGTTGTTTCTTACGCTGAGGTAATTTACCTCCTTTAGTGACAGAATCCAGATCTTTCTCTAAAGAGGCGCAATCCCACAAAAGGGAGCGCTGTAAGCAATTTCTTAGCTACAATATCAGCTGCCCACTGCCGCAACCATACTGACCGCCGGATGGCGACTAACAAGGCAGAGGTTCTGCTGCACATGAGCAGAGTATCATCTAAGTAGGCAGAAAGTACAAAAGATGCAAACATCTCACATCGCTTAAGAGCGGCGTACTCATCAGAGGCTGGATCAAGCCTTGAGTAATTCATTAGGTCTCTCACAACAGACCTAAAAGCCACTGTCATGAGTGCCGAAGCACCAACAGGCAGCAAGGCCGAACCCACACTGGAAAAAACGTGGCACGCCATTTGATCAATACACTTATCCTCTCTATCTTTAAGTGTAGTGGAGTCAGGAGAATGCAACACAGAAGAATTGGATAAATTAAGCACAGGGGCATCCACCCATGAGCAGAGTATCTTTTAAAAATCCAGTCTCTCTATAAATTAATTAAATATTAATGCATAGATGGCCATTGTATGCTTGCGCACACATAGGAATTTGTCCTCCGCATTTAACCCATCCGTGCAGTGAGTGTACACATGCCCAGAGCGGTGGGCACAGGTGGTGATGACCAACGCTTAACAGTATCAGCTGGGAAGGGATATTTCTTGTCCCAGCCCAAGGGAATGCCAGGAAGCCGCGCAGGCTTCTCCCATTCTTTAAGAATAATTTCATCAAAATGCTTTGGATTTGGAAATTCTAAATGAGGTTTAGAGACTGCAAAGAATTCCCCTTTTTGAGGAAGGACTACTTCAGGAGGAGTAATAACCAAAACCTCAAATAACTGAGCAAGAGCTTTTGAGGTATCCACAACACTTGCTTTACCCTGCTCAATCTCAGTACCAACAAATTGCTGTTCATCAGAAACATCTGATTCCTCATAATAATTCTCCTTCTTCTAACTGAGAAGGATCAGACCAATCAAGCAATTCACAATTGTCTGAATCCCTTGCCGGAGCGGCATGAGTCAAGTGCTTTCTTTTAGCTGAGGCCTTCTTAGGCACAGAGGTAGACATTAATCTTTCAAGATGAGCCAATCTGGCACAAAAATCAGCATGCGACTCACCACCCATAACAATATCATTGGGGGTTCAGACAAGACATGGCGGAGTAGGAGATGAGGCATTAGCCGCAGGCCCTGAAGCCTGGGCCTCAGTTTGCTGCATAATAGTTAATTGTGCACAAGGGACGCAAAGAATTGCGTTATCCCCAACAAGGGATGCCCCACATCCAAAACATTGCCGAGTCTGTGCAGAGGGAATTGCATGTCCGTTATCCTGGGATGCCTCCATATGTTTAGTATTATACTATAATTGATTATAGTCGCCAAGTATATATGGGATTTACGCAATTGCTACCCGGGATGCCCCTTTAAATAGTCCCAAGTGGGAGGATTGAAACACAAATGGATCCCCAAATAAGGCTTTTTTTTTTATATAAGGACCAGGAGAAACCCTTTTTTAAATAAGGAGTTTCTACCTATAGAGAAAACAAAAAAAAACAGTCACCAAATGCACACAATATAAATAAATGACAGAAAAAAACTCCCTTCAGCCAAGCTGAAGGGTACTCACAGCCCATGCAATAAGCACACATCATGAGGTAAGGCCACAGGGAAGCAGGAAACAGGAAGTCAGAGCATACCAGGTGCTCTCTGAATAAAAGCATGCCTCAGCCCCGCCCACTTCCATGATCACGTGGTTAAAAAATGGAGGGAAAATTCAAATCTGAACACAACCAGAAAACAAAGAGCTGTAATAGGTAAGCAAAAATTGCTGCCTAGACAGAGATAGGAAAATCTAAATAAAACATTTCCTATTAAATAGTATAGTAAAACATACATAATAAAAATAAGAAATAAAGACTTATTTTATATATCTTTTTTTTTTCTTTTTTTGTGCATGGTGACAAATAAGCCCAGATAACGCCCTCCCCTTCCCTCCTCCTTTTTACCCAGCAGGGTTAAAGGAGGACTAAGGGGAGAGGATAGAAAAGCACCCATAAGGCACAAGGGGATTATAAAGGGACAGGGGCATCCCATGCCGGGAACACCAACCCGGAAGCCGCCTACCCACATTTAGGTCTCACGGAGGAGTAATACTCCTGTATACACCAGAAGGTGTATGTATCTACCTTTGCCTGAACCACACAGCCAGGGCTGGGAGGCATACAATATAACCAAACAGGTTTAAAGAGTTTCAGAGAGAAATAGAGAAAAAAAGGGCCGGAGCAAACCCGGCTACCTGCAGCTTGAAGGAGAGTCATCTTCTGAATGCTTCGCCGACTGCAGAGACAAAAAGACTGAGGAATAGTGGGAGGAACCCAGTACTTATGGACCAGAAGGGGCTCCTATTTCCCATGTCATCTCTGCAAGATCGCCCTCTACAGGCCGGGTTCCCAAGTGTCATGAATATCGGGAAGTGGGGGGTGTGACATACTAGGAATATTTGTTTTTTTTTATAAATTGGCAACATTGGCATACACTATTATGACCCCATTGTGGAATGAGCAGCCATCTGAGCATTACAGTATCTCATGGTCTTTAAAACTACACAGGTCACTTCAATTTATATTCAAAACAAATGATCTGGAGGAAAACTAGCTTACCCTGAATTACCTGGTAGCTAATATTATTCATTGGAATGGATGCCCACCCTGTCTATTTTTCTTTTAAATTATGTAATGCATTTTGTTTGAAGAAGCATAAGTTAAAATATGGTAATCAAGTTCTATATTTTGTAGTGTGATACCTCATTAGAGGAAGTCAAAAGATGATGCTGGTTTCTTAGTTATTCTAATATGTTTCCTTGTGTTTTTATTGTATTATCTAAATAGTATTTATATTCTTCTCCAGGTATGGTAAAAATGCTCCCAATGAGGTAGAGACATGGTTACAAATTCATAAATCACGCATATCGCGGTACTAAAAAAATGTGTAGCAAGGAACTTTGTATGTGGCAGAAAGGGCTGTATTGGGCTCTGCAGATGAAGAAGCTATAGCTGTAGCAGCTATTGTTTTGCAGGAAGGTAGAGAAAAACATTTGCCAATCAGATGGCCTCCAACAGGGATGTAAAACTGGCTGTGTCCATGTTTTTTATGATTTCCCTGGCATCATCATCAAAATGGTCCAATACTTCTAGAACCTAAGGTCTCTTATTAGACATGCCTCAAATCTCTCTTCTGGAGGCAAATTGAACTGTTCTCTTAAACAAGTCAAAGATATCTAGTTAGCCAACTGCCAAATAATCCTATTCTATATAGGACCTTACCATATTGGTGAAAGGGAGTAATACTAGCGAGCTCAGCCTCCAGACCCTGTCTCAAACCCTCAATGCCTCCACCAAGTTGGGGCAAGAGATATTTGGTCTCTGATGTTTTGGGATACATAACATTGCTGCCAGTCAGATCGGGAAACCCCCATCGGCCTCTATCATAACCCATTCTAGTTTCTACACGTTGTTGTATACCGCTACTAACAAAGAGATCCTGCCCGCATAAAAGTAATACAATATTGATACAATGGGTTCCATGCCTAACAATGCTGTCCAGTGTACATCTTGTGCTATGTATGCACTTTTTGATTGGTCGATGGTGGATATTTATGCCCCGGATGTCTGCGAATTGCTGATTTGGAAGCCGTCATTCATGATCTAAATAAGCGATTGGCAACACTGAAAGACATTGTTGTCATGGAAAAGAGTCTGGATCTCACTGATCTGGCACTCCATGGGTCAGGGGAGGGGGAGGGTGGTAGTATGGGGGGAGAGGAAAAGCAGGAAAATGAGGCAGCTAGCTGGATAACAGTTAGAAAGCGGGGTAGGGGTAAAAGTTACAGGGAGGCTAGCCCTAAACAGGCACCTCCAAACAAGTTTGCCCAGTTGGCAGACCAGGAGGATGTTAGCTCAGGGATGGCACAGCTGCAGCAAGACACATCTGTCGGCTCCAGTAAGAAAGGGAGGGGAAATGGGAGAACAGGGCAGGCAAGACAGGTGCTGGTAGTGGGTGACTCTATTATTAGGGGAACAGACAGGGCAATCAGTCACAAAGACCGGGATTGCTGAACAGTGTGTTGCCTTCCTGGGGCAAGAGTACGGCATGTAGCGGAGCGGGCTGACAGATTATTGGGAGGGGCTGGCGTGAACCCAGCGGTCATGGTGCATATTGGCACAAATGACATAGGAAGAAGTAGGTGGAAGGTCCTTAAAAATGATTTCAGGGACTTAGTCCGTAAGCTTAAGGCAAGGACCTAAACTGTAGTATTCTCAGAAATACTACCAGTACCAAGAGCCACACCAGAGAGGCAGCGGGAGATTAGAGGGGTAAACAGGTGGCTCAAAAAGTGGAGTAAAAAGGAGGGGTTTGGGTTCTTAGAGAACTGGGCTGACTTCACAGTGGGCTACAGGTTCTTTGGCAGGGATAGGTTGCACCTCAATGGGGAGGGTGCATCTGTTCTGGGGGAGAGGATAGCTAAAAGGTTGGAGGAGTCTTTAAACTAAGCACTGGGGGGAGGGTAAAAGCAGTTACAAAGGGGAAGGTAGGAAAGACAGTGACAGTGGGTGTAGACATGAAACTGGGGGTGGAGAGGGGGGAGGGGTTAGCACATCTAGGAGGAGTAAGGGCAATATACAAAATTATCAAAATTATCATAAGCATTTGAAATGCATGCTTACAAATGCTAGAAGCTTGACTAATAAACTAGAACTGATAATAACAGAAGAACAATATGACATAGTGGGGGTAACAGAGACTTGGCTGGATGAAAGCTATGACTGGGCAGTAAATCTACAGGGCTACTGTGTGTTTAGGAGGGACCGTAACAAACGCAAAGGGGGCGGAGTCTGCTTAATTGTAAAATCCTCTCTACAACCCCGCTCTGCGGGAGGATATATGTGAGAGGAATGACCATGTGGAGTCTGTATGGGTAGAAATACATGGAGGGAGAAACAAAAATAAAATACTGATAGGGGTTTGCTACAAACCTCCAGATATATCCGAATCCATAGAAAATATGATGCTAAGGCACATAGATATAGCCGCTAAACTAAATGAGGTAGTGATTATGGGGGACTTTAACTACCCAGATATAGACTGGGATGCTGAAACATGTGTTTCGCATAAAAGTAATAGTTTTTTATCTAAAACAAAAGATGGCTACCTTTCCCAACAAGTACAAGCCCCAACAAGGGGGAAAGCCATATTGGACCTAATACCAATGTACCAGACAAAGTAATAAAGGTACAGGTTGGGGGACACCTTGGAAGCAGTGATCATAATATCATTAATTTCCATTTAGCAGTCACAAGGGTGCCTTATCAAGGAGCCACAAAAATGCGGAACTTCAAAAAGGCAAAGTTTGACCAACTTGCAAATTTACTAAACAACTTCTTTGCTTCTATATTCACAAAAGAATGTGACATGCCGAGTGAAATGCAGGGGAATAACCGAAACCCTCCATTAAATGTCACTGGTCTAACCAAGGAAGGAGTCCAGCACCGTCTCAAGCAGATAAAAATCGATAAATCACCAGGACCAAATGACATACATCCTCGTGTTTTAAGGGAGTTATGTACAGTAATAGACAAGCCATTATTTCTAATATTTGTGGACTCAATAACTACAGGGTCTGTTCCAAGGGATTGGCGCTTGGCAAATGTGCTGCCAATATTCAAAAAGGGATCTAGGAGGGAACCTGGGAACTACAGACCGGTAAGCTTAACATCTGTGGTGGGCAAGCTGTTTGAAGCTTTCTTAAGGGATACTATCCTGGAGCACCTTGGGGAAAATTACCATATTACTCCATATCAGCATGGACTTATGAGAAAACGCTCCTGCCAGACAAACCTAATCAGCTTTTATGAGGAGGTAAGTTCAAAATTCGATCAGGGGGAGTCATTGGATATCATGGAGTCAAGGCTGGTACAAAAGATGAGAATGCTTGGACTGGGGGAAAACGTGTGCAGATGGGTGGGAAATTGGCTTAATGACACAAGGGTCAGTTCTGGGACCAATTCTCTTCAATATATATATATATATATATATATATATATATATATATATATATATATATATATATATATATATAACATTGGGTATGGATTAAACAGTAAAGTCTCAATCTTTGCAGATGATACTAAGCTGTGTAAAGTAATTAAAACAAAAGAGGACAGCAGGCAGCTACAAACAGATTTAGAAAAATTGGAAGCATGGGCAGTTAAATGGCAAATGAAGTTTAACACAGATAAATGTAAGGTTACGCACATGGGAAGGAGAAATCTGTGTCATGTTTACACACTAAATAAAGAAACACTTGGTAAAACAACAATGGAAAAGGACCTAGGGGTTTTAGTTGACAATAAGCTCAACTGTAGTAATCAATGCCAGGCAGCTGCTGCCAAAGCAAATAGGATCATGGGGTGCATCAGGAGAGGGTGCTCATGACCAGAGCATTATTTTACCCCTGTACAAGTCACTGGTCAGACCCCGTGGAGTACTGTGTACAGTTCTGAGCACCTGTGCTTAAGAGGGACATATCAGAACTAGAGCGCGTTCAAAGAAGGGCAGCAAAGTTAATAAAAGGAGTGCAGGGACTAGAGTACCCTGAAAGATTGTCCAAGTTAGGTTTATTTCGTTTAGAAAAAAGTCGCTTGAGGGGTGATCTAATAACGATGTATAAATATATTCGGGGTCAATATAAAGATCTGTCCCACAATCTATTTATACCCCGGAGTGTAACCATAACCCGAGGGCATCCACTAAGGTTAGAGGAAAGGTGCTTTCTCCACTGACATAGGAGGGGATTCTTCTCTGTAAGAGCAGTGAGACTATGGAACTCGCTGCCAGAGGAGGTAGTAAGGATGGATACAGTAAAAACTTCAAAAGTGGCCTTGATGCCTCCCTGGCATGTAATAACATTTCCATCTATGGCTGCTGGACCACTGGAAGGAGTTAAACAGGCTGAACTGGATGGACTAAAGTCTAAATTCAGCCTTACATACTATGTTACTATCTATGGAACACTGAACCAACCTGCATTTGTCGAATCAGATTAGGCCCACTGAAAATTTGTTGAGTTTCTTAACATTTCATTACTCTTGGGTCTAAGCCAATGTCTGCTTTTTTGCTGCAAGATTTAAATACACCTGGTTGATGATCCAACCAAATGGTTGCAGCACCTGAATGCCCTTGACTAAATTCTGCTTTAGTTTGTGTTTCAAGGGTGCAAAAAATAGATTGTCCAGATAAGCCACCACTGAAATCGATTTGAAGAGGTAAAAACGTCATGACTTCTGCTAATGTTCTCGCTGCTGATGCTGGTCCAATCGGAAGTACCCAGAATTGGAAATTGGAAAGACACTACTCCATTCTGAAAAAAACTTAAATTCTGAGCATTCTTTGAGGCTTTGGGTGTATCAGAACATTCCAATAGGCATCCTTCAGATCCACAGATGCCAAAAAAACATCTGGAGGTATTACCAGTCTCAGTGAAAAAATGGTCTCCATCTTGAACTTGTGGTAGACTACAAGAGGATTCAAGCTTTTTAAATTTATAATGAGCCTGACGTCCCCTGTAGACCTCTGGACCAAAACAAAATTGGAGAATAAAATCCTTCCCTCAGATAACTCCAGAGGAGGGATGGACAGATCACTCTCTGGACTAGCATCTTGGCTATTAAAGAATTCATAGCCAATGCTAAGACTGGACTTTTTGGAAATGGGGTCACCCGATAATCTTTTTTGGATAACTGTAAAAATTCTATCATCAATCCTCTGGACACCATGTCCAACACTAGTTGTGAGGATACCTTCTCCCAAACCTTGGCAAATTCCCTCAATCTTCTCCCCACACCAAATTTTCAGTCATTGGGATTTGGGAGCAGAGAAGATAGTGCCTGGGGCTGACTTAAAAAATTGCTTCTGCCTGTTCCCCTTCTGGTAGAATGCAGCCTCCACCGGCCATGTGTTTTCCTCTAGAGCTCAAAGTCCCTGCAGATTTATGACTAAAACTGCCTAGACATCTTTGGCTTTTTCAGGGAAAAACTTTTTTGTCCACAGACCTTTCTTAAATATTTTCTAATTCTGGACCGGAAAGGAGATCACCTTCAAACTGAACTGAACAAAGTCTGGATTTAGATGAAACATCCCCATTCCAGGTTCCACAATTTCACAATTGACAAGGGCATTGACCTTTGTAGTCATCCTGACCGGCTCTCCGGAAGCATCCGTTAAAAAGGAAACCCTATATTTGCCAGAGACTCAATTGATTAAAATGGAAGAACCAGCCTCAAGATGAGCTCTTAACTGAGCAAGCCAATGACCCAAGTACAAGCCAAAGCTGTCACTGGTTAAATATAAAGGAAGCCGCTTCCCAAGACCTCTTTTAATCACAGATTCATGCAGCTATACATTGGATCTTTTAGATTACCTAAATCTTCAATTGCTAAATCCCTGGCCCTTGAAACTTTAGAAAAAGGAGCATCCAAACGTGGACATTTCCCCCAAAGCATAGTCTCCTGCTTTTTTTTGCGGTTTTAGAGAATTAGAAGCGAACAGTCTTTTTTTTTTCTGGCAAGAACCATTCTTTCACTATCTCATGAACAGGAAGAAATTAGAGATGAGCGAACTTTTGAAAAATTCGATTTGACTGATTCGCCGAATTTTCCGACAAAAATCGTTTCGACCCGAATAAATTCGCGACGAATCGCTATTAAAAACGGCTATTTCTGAGCCTCCTACAGCCTCAATAGGGTTGTAAACCATTCAGCCTTGCTGTAACACGCACAGGATGCGTGCTGGGTTAGTTAAATAATACTTTTAAGAAAGATCACATGCAGATCAGAGGCATCGCTAATAGAATCGCAGAGCGGCACAATTGCAGAGAGTTGAAGTGGCATCACTATGAGGGGCAGAAGGAGCCCAAATATACACTGGAGTTGGCTTCAGGAGCCCAAAAATTGGATGAATCACACCCTGGAGTTGGCAGAAGTTGGCAGCAGCAGCAGCAGGAGCCCAAATATACACTGGAGTTGGCTTCAGGAGCCCAAAAATTGGATGAATCACACCCTGGAGTTGGCAGGAGTTGACAGCAGCAGCAGGAGCCCAAATATACACTGGAGTTGGCTTCAGGAGCCCAAAAATTGGATGAATCACACCCTGGAGTTGGCAGGAGTTGACAGCAGCAGCAGCAGGAGCCCAAATATACACTGGAGTTGGCTTCAGGAGCCCAAAAATTGGATGAATCACACCCTGGAGTTGGCAGAAGTTGGCAGCAGCAGCAGCAGGAGCCCAAATATACACTGGAGTTGGCTTCAGGAGCCCAAAAATTGGATGAATCACACCCTGGAGTTGGCAGGAGTTGACAGCAGCAGCAGCAGGAGCCCAAATATACACTGGAGTTGGCTTCAGGAGCCCAAAAATTGGATGAATCACACCCTGGAGTTGGCAGAAGTTGGCAGCAGCAGCAGCAGGAGCCCAAATATACACTGGAGTTGGCTTCAGGAGCCCAAAAATTGGATGAATCACACCCTGGAGTTGGCAGGAGTTGACAGCAGCAGCAGCAGGAGCCCAAATATACACTGGAGTTGGCTTCAGGAGCCCAAAAATTGGATGAATCACACCCTGGAGTTGGCAGGAGTTGACAGCAGCAGCAGCAGGAGCCCAAATATACACTGGAGTTGGCTTCAGGAGCCCAAAAATTGGATGAATCACACCCTGGAGTTGGCAGGAGTTGACAGCAGCAGCAGCAGGAGCCCAAATATACACTGGAGTTGGCTTCAGGAGCCCAAAAATTGGATGAATCACACCCTGGAGTTGGCAGAAGTTGGCAGCAGCAGGAGCCCAAATATACACTGGAGTTGGCTTCAGGAGCCCAAAAATTGGATGAATCACACCCTGGAGTTGGCAGAAGTTGGCAGCAGCAGCAGCAGGAGCCCAAATATACACTGGAGTTGGCTTCAGGAGCCCAAAAATTGGATGAATCACACCCTGGAGTTGGCAGGAGTTGACAGCAGCAGCAGCAGGAGCCCAAATATACACTGGAGTTGGCTTCAGGAGCCCAAAAATTGGATGAATCACACCCTGGAGTTGGCAGGAGTTGACAGCAGCAGCAGCAGGAGCCCAAATATACACTGGAGTTGGCTTCAGGAGCCCAAAAATTGGATGAATCACACCCTGGAGTTGGCAGGAGTTGACAGCAGCAGCAGCAGGAGCCCAAATATACACTGGAGTTGGCTTCAGGAGCCCAAAAATTGGATGAATCACACCCTGGAGTTGGCAGAAGTTGGCAGCAGCAGCAGCAGGAGCCCAAATATACACTGGAGTTGGCTTCAGGAGCCCAAAAATTGGATGAATCACACCCTGGAGTTGGCAGGAGTTGACAGCAGCAGCAGCAGGAGCCCAAATATACACTGGAGTTGGCTTCAGGAGCCCAAAAATTGGATGAATCACACCCTGGAGTTGGCAGAAGTTGGCAGCAGCAGCAGCAGGAGCCCAAATATACACTGGAGTTGGCTTCAGGAGCCCAAAAATTGGATGAATCACACCCTGGAGTTGGCAGGAGTTGACAGCAGCAGCAGCAGGAGCCCAAATATACACTGGAGTTGGCTTCAGGAGCCCAAAAATTGGATGAATCACACCCTGGAGTTGGCAGAAGTTGGCAGCAGCAGCAGCAGGAGCCCAAATATACACTGGAGTTGGCTTCAGGAGCCCAAAAATTGGATGAATCACACCCTGGAGTTGGCAGGAGTTGACAGCAGCAGCAGCAGGAGCCCAAATATACACTGGAGTTGGCTTCAGGAGCCAAAAAAATTGGATGAATCACACCCTGGAGTTGGCAGAAGTTGGCAGCAGCAGCAGAAGGAGCCCAAATATACACTGGAGTTGGCTTCAGGAGCCCAAAAATTGGATGAATCACACCCTGGAGTTGGCAGAAGTTGGCAGCAGCAGCAGCAGGAGCCCAAATATACACTGGAGTTGGCTTCAGGAGCCCAAAAATTGGATGAATCACACCCTGGAGTTGGCAGGAGTTGACAGTAGCAGCAGCAGGAGCCCAAATATACACTGGAGTTGGCTTCAGGAGCCCAAAAATTGGATGAATCACACCCTGGAGTTGGCAGAAGTTGGCAGCAGCAGCAGCAGGAGCCCAAATATACACTGGAGTTGGCTTCAGGAGCCCAAAAATTGGATGAATCACACCCTGGAGTTGGCAGAAGTTGGCAGCAGCAGCAGCAGGAGCCCAAATATACACTGGAGTTGGCTTCAGGAGCCCAAAAATTGGATGAATCACACCCTGGAGTTGGCAGGAGTTGACAGTAGCAGCAGCAGGAGCCCAAAAAATGGCCTAAAGACATAAATATGTTTTGCACCATTTGGAAAGTGTAAAACGTGGCACCATGCTGAATCTAGTCGCATGCATCAGGCATTGGTGGGTGGAAATCCTGGCTGATCCATCCCTGATTCATTTTGACAAAGGTGAGTCTCTCCACATTTTTAGTTGACAGACGAGTTCTCCTCGCCGTAACTATGGCCCCCGCCGCACTAAACACCCGCTCAGATGGCACGCTACTTGCCGGGCAGGACAGCTTTTCCAGGGCAAACTCTGCTAGTTGCGGCCACAAATCAAGTTTGGCTGCCCAGAAGTCCAGCGGATCCTCAAGGTGTGTTGGCATGGTCATGTCAAAGTATGACATGACCTGCTGGTTCAGGTCCTGCTCCAGGTCTTCCTGCTGCTCATGAGTAGCCTCACTATGCGGGTGTAGAAAGCTACTCATTAGCGACTGAAGACTGAGGCTGCTGCTGCTGATGGAGCTTCTGCTGCTGCTGCTGCCAACCCCCCCAGCGGCCATGGCAGTGGAAGGTGAGCGCAGAGGTCCCCTCGAGTCAGACCTGCGAGAGTATGGACCATGGCGCAGATAGGCATCGGCCAACTGCCTACGTAGAATGTCTTTGTAGTAGTTGAGTTTGTCCTCCCTCTCGGTGGGTTTAAAAAATGCCCCCATTTTGTGCCGGAAGCGAGGGTCCAATAAGGTGGACAGCCAGAAGTCATCCCGCCGACAGATGGAAACAATTCTGGGGTCACTACGCAAGCACGTGAGCATGCTTCGTGCCATTTGCGCAAGTGACTCGGATGGACTACCTGTCTCCATCTCCACTGCATACTGCCACGGTGTGCCCGGGTCCTCTGTCTCTCCTTCCTCAAAAACCTCTAGCTCCTCTGGCTGCTCCTGCTCCTCCTCTCCTGTCCGCTGACTAGATAAACCAGCCATTTCGCCAAGCCTAAACTGTGTTTCGCTGGGCAACTCCTCCTCCTCCTCTTCCTCCTCCTCCTCCTCCAGTTCAGCTCCAAGGGGGTTCATGTGGCCGTAAGATGTAAACGCCATGTCTCCAGTGCCCTGACCAGCCATGGTTTCCAACATGTGCTGCAGTACATGAAGCAGTGGAATCACGTCGTTCATCCCGTAATCCTGCCGACTGACAAATAAAGTGGCTTCCTCAAAGGGCCTGAGCAAACGGCAGGTGTCACGTATGAGCTGCCACTGGTTGACATTGAAGTTACACAGGGGAGTCCCCCTATCTGCTTGGATCATCAGGAAATCCGTGATGGCTTTTCTCTGTTCATATAATCGGTCCAACATGTGAAGGGTGGAATTCCAACGGGTGGAAACATCGCAAATCAGACTATGTTGGGGGATACCATTCTGACGCTGTAGCTCAAGAAGGGTGTGTTTGGCAGTGTAGGAGTGGCTGAAGTGCATGCAAAGTTTCCGTGAAGTTGTTAGGATGTCCTGCAGATGGGGGGAACACTTCAGAAACCGCTTGACAACCAGATTGAAGACG
The DNA here is from genome assembly GCA_027917425.1 of Gastrophryne carolinensis. Lineage (NCBI taxonomy): Eukaryota > Metazoa > Chordata > Amphibia > Anura > Microhylidae > Gastrophryne > Gastrophryne carolinensis. The sequence goes on along the minus strand of CM051241.1, from coordinate 106,966,594 downwards.
TGAGCCATGCAGGGGGCATGGGTCAGGCTTCCTTGGCGCAGCGCAGACAAAATGTTCTTCCCATTGTCGGTAACCATGATTCCCATTTTAAGTTTTCTCGGAGTAAGCCATGTTTGGATTTCCTGATGAATACATTTAAGCAGTTCCTCCCCTGTGTGACTCCGTTCGCCAAGACAAACCATGTGAAGCACTGCGTGACACCTCCGTGCCCTGCACACATGGTAGACTGGAGGGGCACTGAGACTTGAGCCTACAGTGGAGGGTGAGGAGATGGCGGAGGATGAGGAGGCCGAGTCGCACGGTGTCACAGGCCCAATGGGCAGAGAGCGCGGAGGCCGAAGCGGCGTGACCTGTCCAAGTTGCTGCTGCAAAGGGACCACATTCACCCAGTGGGCCGTAAACGACATGTACTGCCCCTGACCGTAGTTACAGCTCCAGATGTCGGCGCTGCCATGTATTTTGCTACACACCGACAGGCTCAAGGACTGGCCCACCTTCTGTTCAACAAAAGTGTGCAGCGCTGGTACTGCCTTCTTGGCAAAGAAATGACGGCTTGGGACTCTCCACCTCGGCTCGGCACAAGCCATCAGTTCTCTGAAAGGTGCAGATTCCACCACCTGAAAAGGGAGCGACTGCAGCACCAGCAACTTGGACAGGAGCACATTCAGCTTCTGCGCCGTAGGATGAGTGGGCGCATACTGCTGTCTCTTGGACATGGCTTCGCTGATGGATTGCTGGCGGGATGCATGACTTGGAGGAGGAGGAGGAGGAGCAGGAGCGACAGAGGATGGGTATGACGCACAGCTGCCTTCGGCTGAGGTGCTGGAGCCTTGGCTGGCAGAAATTGGGAGCTCACTTGGTGAGGAAGCAGACTGGACCACCCCTTGGGAGCCTCGGTTCTCCCAGGTCGTTTTATGGTGACGCATCATATGTTGACGCAGGGCCGTGGTGCCAACATTTGGACCCTGGCCACGCTTCACCTTTTGCCTACATATCTTGCATGTGGCCATGTTACCCTCCTGCGGATGCCTCAGGAAAAACTGCCACACTGCCGAGTAGCTACTTTTCCCACCCCCTGGCCTCACTGATTCACTGCTGCTGTTGCCAACTCCAGGAACCCCTGCTCCACTACCTCCCGATAAGGTAGACTGCCGCACAGCAGGTGCTCTACCCCGGCCCCGGCCCCGGCCGGCTCCAGCCTTTGGAATTGTGCCCCCATGCTGACTGCTACCACTTTGCTGCCTCAGCTGCTGACTCCGGGGCAACCTGCACCCCTCTTCTCCTGATGATGACGATGAAGCCCCTTCATCACCCGGCTCCCAAGTGCGATCGGCTTCATCGTCATCATCATCATCATCACCGGGTTGTGGCTGTACGTCACTGATGTTCGTGGATTCGTCAACAGTGTCTGGCGCAGGAGCTGGAACGCTCGCAGCACCCACGACACTGTCCACATCACTATTTGTCTGCCTAGCTAAAGAAGCCACCTCCATTTCTTGGCTGGGCAGTAGCTGCTGACTGTCCTCTATCTGATGGTCCTCCTCACTAAAGAGTGGAGCTGAACCCAAAGCATAGGATACGTCGCTGGGGGAGGGAACGGCGTAGGCCAGAGGCAATGGGAGGACAGGGACTGCTCTCGGGGCATGCCAACTCAGGGTTGTGTCAGAGGAACCTACCGACCCTAGACTGGGGGTCTCAGACGTAAGTTGTGATGATGTTGTTGATGAGCGCGTCAACCAATCTACCACGGCAGATGCGTTACTGGTGGAGACCCGACCGCTAGCAGATACTGGCAGATTAGGTCTCTCAGCGTGACTCCTGCTGCTACTGGCCCCCAGTCTGATGCGAGCTCTTCCTGCGGAATCTTGGCCTCTGCCACTCCTCTTTTCACTTCCAGGCACTTGTCTGCCCGACATAGTCTAACTGGCGTGGTAGTAGGTGATATTTAAAAAAACCCCGGGCAGCGGTGGGTCTATATGAAACAGAATATAATGCACACCAAAAGTGAGCAGTAACACTCAGCCTCCAACAGGCCTGCTTAGTGTAAATAAGAGAGCTGCTTAGTGTAAATAAAGAGGGGTATGCTATGTTACAGAATGGGATGCCTCAACAGAAGTGCACCTGGCAGGCAGCAGTAAGCCTATGCCCAGCAAAAGTGTCTTATAATATAAATATAATAAGAGCAAATGCTTATATGGTCTTAAACAGAGGCTGCTTTAGTCACAGAATGGGATGCCCCGGGCAGGAATCGAGCTGCCAGGGTACAGTAGTGCTTTGGCCAGCAAAAGTGTCTTTATCAGGCCTAATTTCAAATATGATTAGAGCAAATGCTTATATGGTCTTAAACAGAGGCTGCTTTAGTCACAGAATGGGATGCCCCGGGCAGGAATCGAGCTGCCAGGGTACAGTAGTGCTTTGGCCAGCAAAAGTGTCTTTATCAGGCCTAATTTCAAATATGATTAGAGCAAATGCTTATATGGTCTTAAACAGAGGCTGCTTTAGTCACAGAATGGGATGCCCCGGGCAGGAATCGAGCTGCCAGGGTACAGTAGTGCTTTGGCCAGCAAAAGTGTCTTTATCAGGCCTAATTTCAAATATGATTAGAGCAAATGCTTATATGGTCTTAAACAGAGGCTGCTTTAGTCACAGAATGGGATGCCCCGGGCAGGAATCGAGCTGCCAGGGTACAGTAGTGCTTTGGCCAGCAAAAGTGTCTTTATCAGGCCTAATTTCAAATATGATTAGAGCAAATGCTTATATGGTCTTAAACAGAGGCTGCTTTAGTCACAGAATGGGATGACCCGGGCAGGAATCGAGCTGCCAGGGTACAGTAGTGCTTTGGCCAGCAAAAGTGTCTTTATCAGGCCTAATTTCAAATATGATTAGAGCAAATGCTTATATGGTCTTAAACAGAGGCTGCTTTAGTCACAGAATGGGATGCCCCGGGCAGGAATCGAGCTGCCAGGGTACAGTAGTGCTTTGGCCAGCAAAAGTGTCTTTATCAGGCCTAATTTCAAATATGATTAGAGCAAATGCTTATATGGTCTTAAACAGAGGCTGCTTTAGTCACAGAATGGGATGCCCCGGGCAGGAATCGAGCTGCCAGGGTACAGTAGTGCTTTGGCCAGCAAAAGTGTCTTTATCAGGCCTAATTTCAAATATGATTAGAGCAAATGCTTATATGGTCTTAAACAGAGGCTGCTTTAGTCACAGAATGGGATGCCCCGGGCAGGAATCGAGCTGCCAGGGTACAGTAGTGCTTTGGCCAGCAAAAGTGTCTTTATCAGGCCTAATTTCAAATATGATTAGAGCAAATGCTTATATGGTCTTAAACAGAGGCTGCTTTAGTCACAGAATGGGATGCCCCGGGCAGGAATCGAGCTGCCAGGGTACAGTAGTGCTTTGGCCAGCAAAAGTGTCTTTATCAGGCCTAATTTCAAATATGATTAGAGCAAATGCTTATATGGTCTTAAACAGAGGCTGCTTTAGTCACAGAATGGGATGCCCCGGGCAGGAATCGAGCTGCCAGGGTACAGTAGTGCTTTGGCCAGCAAAAGTGTCTTTATCAGGCCTAATTTCAAATATGATTAGAGCAAATGCTTATATGGTCTTAAACAGAGGCTGCTTTAGTCACAGAATGGGATGCCCCGGGCAGGAATCGAGCTGCCAGGGTACAGTAGTGCTTTGGCCAGCAAAAGTGTCTTTATCAGGCCTAATTTCAAATATGATTAGAGCAAATGCTTATATGGTCTTAAACAGAGGCTGCTTTAGTCACAGAATGGGATGCCCCGGGCAGGAATCGAGCTGCCAGGGTACAGTAGTGCTTTGGCCAGCAAAAGTGTCTTTATCAGGCCTAATTTCAAATATGATTAGAGCAAATGCTTATATGGTCTTAAACAGAGGCTGCTTTAGTCACAGAATGGGATGCCCCGGGCAGGAATCGAGCTGCCAGGGTACAGTAGTGCTTTGGCCAGCAAAAGTGTCTTTATCAGGCCTAATTTCAAATATGATTAGAGCAAATGCTTATATGGTCTTAAACAGAGGCTGCTTTAGTCACAGAATGGGATGCCCCGGGCAGGAATCGAGCTGCCAGGGTACAGTAGTGCTTTGGCCAGCAAAAGTGTCTTTATCAGGCCTAATTTCAAATATGATTAGAGCAAATGCTTATATGGTCTTAAACAGAGGCTGCTTTAGTCACAGAATGGGATGCCCCGGGCAGGAATCGAGCTGCCAGGGTACAGTAGTGCTTTGGCCAGCAAAAGTGTCTTTATCAGGCCTAATTTCAAATATGATTAGAGCAAATGCTTATATGGTCTTAAACAGAGGCTGCTTTAGTCACAGAATGGGATGCCCCGGGCAGGAATCGAGCTGCCAGGGTACAGTAGTGCTTTGGCCAGCAAAAGTGTCTTTATCAGGCCTAATTTCAAATATGATTAGAGCAAATGCTTATATGGTCTTAAACAGAGGCTGCTTTAGTCACAGAATGGGATGCCCCGGGCAGGAATCGAGCTGCCAGGGTACAGTAGTGCTTTGGCCAGCAAAAGTGTCTTTATCAGGCCTAATTTCAAATATGATTAGAGCAAATGCTTATATGGTCTTAAACAGAGGCTGCTTTAGTCACAGAATGGGATGCCCCGGGCAGGAATCGAGCTGCCAGGGTACAGTAGTGCTTTGGCCAGCAAAAGTGTCTTTATCAGGCCTAATTTCAAATATGATTAGAGCAAATGCTTATATGGTCTTAAACAGAGGCTGCTTTAGTCACAGAATGGGATGCCCCGGGCAGGAATCGAGCTGCCAGGGTACAGTAGTGCTTTGGCCAGCAAAAGTGTCTTTATCAGGCCTAATTTCAAATATGATTAGAGCAAATGCTTATATGGTCTTAAACAGAGGCTGCTTTAGTCACAGAATGGGATGCCTCACAGCAGACTTAAGATCAGTTCAGTATATATGCACAGTTAGTTACTATAAGCAGCCTGAAAACGCTAACAAAGGCTGGATGAAAAAAAAAAATCTCCCTGTCAGCCAGCTCCGTTTTTCCTACCTTTCCCTGGCTTTCTGTCTGTCTCCTGTCTGTCTCCTGCCTGTCTCCTGCCTGTCTCCAGCCTTTCCCTGTCTGTCCCTGTCTCCAGCCTGTCTCCAGCCTGTCTAACTGCCTCAGCTACACAGCGTTCTGTCTGTCTGTCACGAATGCAATAGAGAAATGAGGAAAAGCAAGATGGCCGCCGTTAAATACCGCTGTGTGACGTCACCGGGCTTGCTGGCTGCTGATAGGCTGCATGTGACTGCCCCAGCTTGCACTGGCGCGGGATACATGTCCAGACATGTCCCGCCCGCCATCTTAGAATGCCTGTAATGTAAATGAATGGATGTTAAAGGAAAACTTCGAGTGATCGAATCGCGGGGAAATTCGGATTCGATCCGAATCGAATTTTTCCTGAAATTCGGATCGAATCCGGGTTCGTCCGGATCGATTCGCTCATCCCTAGAAGAAATCTATATTTAGGTACCCTCAAATCTTCATATAACTTGTCATGCAAAGATAAATAACCTATGGGTTCAATTACTAAACCCAAAATATCATAAATGTCATGCAATAAATTCTGGTTATCTGTGAAGGAACGATCCAGCTTAAGTGCAGAAAACTCACTTATACAAGTCTGGAGTTCCCCTTTATTTCCCCCGGTTAAGGCTTTTAGTTATCAATATGCACATGTCCTTATCTCCTCAGGAAAAGGAATTAGCATTTATGGGTTGAACAGCACAGATCACAGACTGCCTGTTGATCCTCTCACACCTCCAGTCAGGCAAGGCTCCAGTGGGTTTGCAGCTAGCTGGACCCCTGGCTGTGAATTTGTCACATCAAAAGATGAGGGCCGCAGACAAGCGGCACCAACACAAATCGGACCATACCTTGTGTCCCAGCACCAAGCCAGGTACAGAATCAGAACCGGCTCACAAAACCGCACATGGTGGTAGGTTACTCCGGGCTCGGCAATAAAGGAAAACCAGGAAAATGGAGATCTAAGGTTCTGACACACTTAGGAACCCCATTTATGGACTCATCAGATGCCAGGCATCCAACCCAATCGTTTGGTGCCGTATCCAAAGCCATACCACCCCCCTGTCCAAAGTTATAACCCCTAAACGGTTTTAGGGGCTAAAGCACACTCCAGAACAGTGGGAGGTGACAACCCGTCCCACAGATGGAAGGGGGTGGAGGGGAGAGACCTGCTAAAAAGTAGGGCAAGAGGATGAGAACATTGTCACTTATCTGGAGAGGTCACGGTTCACATGAACTGGAGGTGCCCATCCACAAGCTTGCCACTTACCTCTTGTGGGAGCTCTCATCACCACTACTCAGCAACTGCATATTAAGGTAACTGGCCATTGTCTCTCTGTGTAACTCACTGTAACCTGTAACCTTCTCGGAACAGCATTTGTATCATTTCATATTCCACCATAGCCAAATGTTTATCACCGCCTAGTGTGCTATAGCATTAAAACTTATATTTAACTTGAGTGATCTGTTTGCCTTAAGCCAAGAATCCGCAGGCTTTGGGCCTGGTATTCCTGATAGGAGGGTGCGGACAAGTGTTTTGGGGAACGCGGTCTGTGTGTCCGGGGGTCCCTGGTTGATAGTGGGATCACGTAACCCGCGGTTCCCTGACAGTATTTTCTACCAAAAATCTAGAAGAGGATGGCTGTTCAGAATCTGACTAAACATCATTCTCCATCCTCCCTAGAAGCACTGTCCAGCCCAGTATCAATTGCTTGTTCTGTAGCCTCCGCTGCCGGCTCTGGTGGTACCACTGGAAGCCTTAATGACTGGGTAAAGCCAACTGCAGATTGAGCCTGTGTTTGAGGGGATTGGACAGAAGTTTCTGCTAAGATTATTTTTACATACTGGACAAATTTTATCAGAAGGATCACAACAACACTGAACAACACAGGAACAACCCATTAATACTCAAATGCTAGGAAGGTAACCTACTAACCACTGTATAAGAACCATAAGAGACTCACCAGAGGTGAGGTAGAGCTCTTTCTTGCTGACTTATGAAGAATCAGTGTGAGGTCCGGCTGAGTAACGGCCATGGTCCCAAAAGTGGATCAAATAGGGATTTATTTAGTAATCATTGCTACAGGCTCTGCAGCTGACTGACAATGAACCAGATACAACATAAGCAGGAAGCCTCACAAGTCAAACCCCACCTGTTAGCTGTTCCCTTTCCCTGACCGACTCCCAACCAAGAAATAGCTACTGAAGTAATTTCCCTGAGCTGATAATGGTAAAAAACCACTCGCCGCAGCAGCTCTGAGTGTCTGAAAGGCAAAAACAAGTGCAGCAGCCTCACTTCCGGTCGGTAGAACACAGTCATGCCTTCAACCCGGAAGTTGTCCTCCAGCTAGGTCCCACCTTTGCCAGCGTCATTTCCAGAGCAGCTCCCAGAATGCAGCGACACTAGTCAAGCGGAGGCTCCTGTCTCCAACTACTCCAGCCCCACCAGAGACCTTCGGGCACCGTCTCCAGCAGCTGGCCCAGATCACAGGGAACTCAAAAGGAACCCGGTAACCACTACAATAGGATTGCATGTACCATTGCCATTTTCAATTAGGTATCAGGGAGAATCAAAATCTCTGCAAACAAGCCTGAGATTCATTAAGAACAACAATTGGGAGGATGATCCGTCCTGGATGGCAGGAAACACAGTACTGAGAATCACGTACACAGGAATTTCTTTTATGGGGATGGTCCTGCATCGGGGGGGGGGGGGGTCATCTCTTGTAAGTGCTGTCCTGGGGAATGACTGGGGGAAATATGTCCTCAAGGTGTTGAGCTAACCTAGTATTTGTTTTTTTTTTATGTTGCAAATGTGTGTTTTATGAAAGTAGTTTTCTCTATCTGCAGTCTTTTGCTATTGGCTTCTGTACAACATGTTCTACAAGGAGAGATGTGAGTCCTGTATACACAGACCACTGCTGCTGTGCATGTGTAGAGCTGAGGGAGCTCCCTCAGCAGAGGTCATAACAGTAGTGTTCAGTGTTTACAGGGTTTACTTCTATTTTCTTGTTGTACAGTTGCTAATAGCAACAAACTGTATTGCAGTTAGTGAAAAATGATTCCATAAAACACACATTTTAACAGTGTAAAACATGCGAGAGGTTATAGGTTTGAGAATATATATTATCTTTCTACCACCACCTTAGAAAAAAGACATTTTGAAACCATTGACCAATATAATAGGCAACAAACAGATAAAATATAAATGGACATTCCCGTTCGGGCTGAGTGTCACCCTGAACGATAAAACATGATCCTCAAGGTAGGAGACAACATTTTGCACTTCCCCGAAGCTTTAGGTCTTCCACCACTGACAATAGAAACATGGGACCTAAATGCTCCTAGTACAGTTGAACAACCAAAACAAAACATACATGATTGGTTGCCTACTTAAACCATTAATCTGTTTTTGTTGTAGGAATATTTTTTTGTATACTTAAACCACTAACATGAGGACATGGGAATCTATACAGCCCTCAGATCCTACACAAAAATATGAAAAAAAAGGAAAGCATTTTCTCGCTTGGACGAAATTAGCAAGTCTCTCCCTCTCTAGATTTCTCCCGCTCTCTCTTTTTCTTCCCTCTACTCTTAATATAGGTTATACAATTTTTCTTCTCTCCGACTCCTCTCAGATACTTAAGTACCAAGGCAGAGGGAAAGTAGAGCTAATCACATAGCTCATATAGATTTAGGGCAGAAGCTTGGCCTGATGACCGGAGGGGAAGTAGGAGCGCTAAAGCTAAATCCCCCAGAGACATCAAGAGAGATACCTAGGAACTCTAGGTGGGCCAAAGACAGGCCATTGAATGGGAAAGGGCAGTGGAGGTGGGATGGAGGAGCACTGAATTTAAGAATAAGAGCATTCATTTTTCACCCACAGATTTGGTACATTGCTGCACATAAAGCAAAAAAAATGGAATTGGACAAAACCCATGAGTTTGAACCCTAATACTCTGAAGTTTTGTAATTCTAATGCTAGGGGATTAAACTTGGTCTATGAACATAGTAACCAGCTTGGAGAACTAAAAACTTTTAAAACACACATAACATTCCTACAGAAGACTCATTTTAAATGTGACAAAATCCCACCATTTCTACTTCAAGGCTTCAGCAATATATATAACAATCCCTATACCAAGAAAAAAGCTAGAGGGGGTGGCCATTATTCACAAAAAAATTAATTTAGCTGTTTTAGAACAATACTTTGATAATACAGTAGGAGGGATTTCAAGGACAAATATCAACACTAGCTAATATTTACACCCCAAACTAGTGCCAAAATAAATGTATTACTAAAGTGCTTGGAAAGATTAATACAGTCAAGCAAGGACAGCTGATTCTCACTAGGGATTTTAATACAGTACCTACACGAGATCTAAATAGTAGGCCCGATCCACCAGCAAAGTAAAACCATGGAACATACCCAGGTAATAGGTAATATGACCATTTCAGATCATGCGTCCCTATTCTGAGCTATCAGAACAGGTACTCAACCATCTAAACAAGAGTGATGGGCCTTAAACAGCAATTGTATTTTGACCCTGATTTTGTATCAAAAGTAGAAGCAGCCCTTAAGGAATTCTTTGGGTTTGATGACACTACAGAAACCTCCATATCTATTCTATGGGAAACACATAAGTGTTAGTTGGGTATTTGCTGCCCTGTTGTAACACGCTGGGAGATCAGGCATCTTCTACAAAACTACTGAATCTATCACTGATCAAATTATCCCAAAAGAAGGGAAGGATGTTGCTGATTGCACAACTCTTGCCCAATAGCGCTAACCAATAAAATAGAATAGAATACTTTATTGACCGCCAGGTAAGTACAGGATACATACAAGGAATGCTTTTTGAAAGGGAGATACTCCATTAGAGCTGTAAACAATATATACAATGTAAACAATAAAACACTTTTTTGTACATATAATACATATAATTCTGGTGGTAACACAGTGATATAGTAGAGATGGGAAGTTCATTGATGGGTAATCATTGCTGATTATTAAGAGCCTTAATAGCCAAAGGAAAAAAAACTATTTTTGTACCTGGAGGTTCTAGTCGAAAGCGCCAGGTACCTGCAACCAGAGGACAAGAGTTTGAAAAAAGAATGCCCTGGGTGCGTTTGGTCATCAGCGATTTTTTTTTTTGCCTTTGAGCAGATTCTTCCCATAAATTGTTCCTCTAGAGATGGTAAGGGGCATCCTCTGATCCGCTCGGCAGTCCTGGTAATCCTCTTCAGCCTGTTCTTGTCTTTGGCTGTGGCCCCGCAGTACCAGACCGTGAAGGAGGAGGTCAGAAGTGAGCCTATGGCACCATTATAAAAGGTTTTTTGGATTCTCTTAGGCAAACCGTATCTTGCCAGTTGTCTCAAGAAGTATAGCCTCTGTTGGGCCTTTTTCAAGATGACGGTAGCTTGCATGCTCCACTTCAAGTTGTGCATGATCACGGTACTGAGAAATTTTGTGCTGCTAGCGATATTGACTTCTTCATCATCAATAGAAATGGGATGGTGCGTTGGGTGCGAACGCCTGAAGTCAATTATGAGTTCAACTGTTTTCTGGATGTTCAGGATAAGGTTGTTCTCTCTGCACCAGGATTCCAGGCTTTTAACTTGTGTTCGGTAGGGAGACTCATCGTTGTCCTTGATGAGGCCTACCAATGTGGTATCATACTTGATTAACCATCAACATGATCCAATGTGAATTTGATTGCCAGGTTGACCGCGTCTTCTGCAGATCTGTTCGATTTGTATGCAAACTGCAGTGGATCCCACCAACTCAATCAACTAATTGTATTCTAACTGAAGAACAGAGTCAGTTTTCCCTCATATACTGTCAAGCAGGGTTCTGGAAAGGGGACGGTCCAAAACAACATAATTGCAGCTAACTTAATTCACAATCTTTACAAAAAACAGAACGGCATTGAATAACATTAGACGTTGAGAAAGCCTTGGACAGGCTACACTAAATTATTCACAGAAAAGACATCTAAATCTAGTTGCTTGAAAACCAATAGGTTGCGGGCATCCCTCAGAACCCCCTTTGTAAGGGCACAAAGAAGCCACCCACAGCGGATCGTCTCCTTACTACCCGTACACCAACCTGTCAACAAAAAAAGCAAAAGAAATAAAGTTAGTGCCAATAATGGCACTGCAAATAGGATGCCATGTGTCCCTGAAGTCCCTGGCTTAAGGACATCCCCAAAAAAGGTGGGAGATGTCCTCAAATGAACAAAGGGGGGTGGGAGCAGCTCAATCACTATTTATACAAAATTATCAACATTATTATTCAGGGCCTGGGAACTAATTTACTGCCCAGTTTAACCCTCTCATCAACTAAATATCAAGCAACAAACATGTCTAGCTATGTGGAAAGACAGAGATTTGGTTGCACATATCTGCAGATACATGTGGAAGCCACACTGCCCCGACAAGGCACTCTGTATTTAGTGTGGTCCCTACTCTTAATTCTGAGTCCCCAAAGTTGGGACATGCAATGCAGACAAATATCTGTGAGCTACTCACCTGGGAAGCCGCCAGCCTCCCTTTAGAACACTTCACAGGGAGAAATCCATATTGACTGAACCTCTCCCTGCTTGTGCTCATGGCAATTCAAATGAACAAAGGGGGGTGGGAGCAGCTCAATCACTATTTATACAAAATTATCAACATTATTATTCAGGGCCTGGGAACTAATTTACTGCCCAGTTTAACCCTCTCATCAACTAAATATCAAGCAACAAACATGTCTAGCTATGTGGAAAGACAGAGATTTGGTTGCACATATCTGCAGATACATGTGGAAGCCACACTGCCCCGACAAGGCACTCTGTATTTAGTGTGGTCCCTACTCTTAATTCTGAGTCCCCAAAGTTGGGACATGCAATGCAGACAAATATCCGTGAGCTACTCACCTGGGAAGCCGCCAGCCTCCCTTTAGAACACTTCACAGGGAGAAATCCATATTGACTGAACCTCTCCCTGCTTGTGCTCATGGCAATTCAAATGAACAAAGGGGGGTGGGAGCAGCTCAATCACTATTTATGCAAAATTATCAACATTATTATTCAGGGCCTGGGAACTAATTTACTGCCCAGTTTAACCCTCTCATCAACTAAATATCAAGCAACAAACATGTCTAGCTATGTGGAAAGACAGAGATTTGGTTGCACATATCTGCAGATACATGTGGAAGCCACACTGCCCCGACAAGGCACTCTGTATTTAGTGTGGTCCCTACTCTTAATTCTGAGTCCCCAAAGTTGGGACATGCAATGCAGACAAATATCTGTGAGCTACTCACCTGGGAAGCCGCCAGCCTCCCTTTAGAACACTTCACAGGGAGAAATCCATATTGACTGAACCTCTCTCTGCAGATATATGCAACCAAATCTCTGTCTTTCCACATAGCTAGACATGTTTGGTGCTGAATAATCAGATGAGATTGATGATGAGAGGGTTAAACTGGGTTAGTCCCCAGGCCCTAATTAATAATAATGATATTTTTGTATGATAAGAAGATATATAATAATAATAATAATAATTTCGGATGATAAGAGGATATATAATAATGATTTTGGATGATATAATATGAATAATCTTGTATGAAGGAACAATCTCGTATAAATAAGAGGGATTGAGCTGCTCCCACCCCCTTTCGTTCGAGATGTCCTCAACCCTGTCACAACCAGCCCAGGGACAGCAGTCAGATTGACCCGAACCCTAGGACTTCTGGAAGGATCTGGTCAGGAGGCAACCCATCGGGGACATCCAGACCAGGTGCCTCTGCCTACAACTGCCATTTGCCTCCAGGTCTCCATGGTGTGGTCGATGTTCAATAGGGAGACCCGATTCACCTGATCCTCCCTCCTAACCCATAAGAAAAGAGATTGTCCACCGTCCTCTCCCGATGGGAACCCAGGCCCTACCTGATCCTAAAATCATGATTTATATGGCCTAGAGGGAGAGAAAGCAATTGGCAACCGCAAATCTCTAGTACACCAACCCATCAGTATATCACATCCAGCCCCCAACATAACCTCTTGGACCAATTTGACCTGACTGGCCCTCTTCACTCTGGTCCTCCAAAAAAAAAAACAGCAGCTTCCTCATCTGCTATATCCAGCGAGGAGAGGGCGGGAAAACAGTACTAGCATACAGGATCGGGGGAGAACCACATATTTAACAATCAGGGTACTTCTGCAAAGAGGTCTTCTGACTTCTGCTGGACCTTCAACTTCACGCAATCCAAACTGGTAGTCCCCCTTAGCGGGGGGGGGGAATAATACCCCCACGATTTCCAGCTCTGAGACTGCTGATATCTCCTCTATCCTGGTTTCACACCCTCCTCCCAAACTACAAAATTGGCATTTCTGTCAGTTTACTGACATGCCAGCAGTTGCACAAAAAAATGTGCAGCTGAAGGTTCCCTCTCCAAACATCTTTAGTCCCCAACCAAAACTACACTGTCCATGTACGCCATGGTCTTGGACGTCCTTCCCCCACTACCAGGTACAGGGATCCCCCTAAATAACTTGTCCTTACAAATGTTCCAAATTTATGGCTCCATAACACAGATGAAAGCCACTGGGAACAGGGGGTAGCCCTGCGCTGATGGCAAACTCCTCGTCCTGATTCCTATTGACCAACACCTGACTAGAGATACCAGAATAAAGGCCACAGACCACCTTCCGAATCTCAATGGGAAAGCCCATTCTAGCCAAAATAGAGAACATGAACCAGTGTGCCACCCAATCAAATGCTTTTTCCAACCAACCATTCCTGGGCCAGAATGACCAAATCCCTAAGCAGAATCAATTTATCTTAGATTTGTCTACCCTGAACTGCACAAGTCTGTGACTCTCCAATAACTGAGGAAATTACTCCCCTGAACATCGGTCTCCAGTTTTTTAATCTCCCACCTGTACCCATTTCTCTTGAATATCAACGTGATGACCCCCTTCTGCATCAAGGGAGACAGAACCCCAAGATCAAAAACCAGGGTAACACTTCCACCAAGACCCCTTTAATAAGGTCCCAGTTTTCAGTGTAAAACTCAGCTGGCAAACCATCACACCCTGACATCTAGTTCTTGGCCATACTTCTAAGAGCAGACCATACCTCAGATCCTAAAACTTCAATAAAAACCGTATGGAGCCGAAAAGTTCCACATAGGAACAAAACGCATCGGTGGAGGTTGGAGTCTGTTCCTTTTCGAGTGTTTGGATATCTGTGGACTACTAGCCCCAGCTTGATGGATAGCTTGATAGAAAGTGGACCCAGACTGTTTTTGACACGCGCTTTTCAAGTGGAGTCAATGAGTGCTTATTTGGCTCTTTTTTATTAGATATTAAACGTTTTAAGCAATATTACACTAGGTTGCGTATCTATATCTTTTAATGCATGAAATTTTTTGGATACTACTGAAAGAGTGGTGGTGGAGATTGATCGGTGAGGATACGCAAGGTGGAACTGAAGAGAAGCACTAAATTGGCGCTAAAGCGGAGCAAACTGTTTAAATTTGCATTTAGTCTATGTAAACTGGATCTCTGGTAAGCAGTATATTGGTGCCTCATAACTGCGAGGGATTATTTATAATATATGAAGACGGGGATACACTGTTTAACGTTGACATTTTTGAAGCCTAAAATATATTCCAGGAAAATAAGATTGTAAAAGTATTTTCAGCGCAGTATTACTACTTTTGACATTTGGATATGCATACCTCAGATTCCTCAATCCCAACTTTCAAAGACTCAGCTGATTACCGATTGTCCAGTACTTTACAGTAGTCCTTGATCTCTGCATCTGATGATGATTTCAAGCAGTCTGTGTAAAGGTCACTGTAAAACTGCATCTACTACTATCAATCACATCATTTCCAGTGACGACCTTACACTGTACCAGAACAGAATGAAAAATGTCTTTAGCCTTAAAAGCTTTTTGGAAAAAAAAAAGATTCTGTACCCTAAAGTGGAAAATAATCCCCTTCTTTTCTAAAAAAAAAAAAAAAAGCCCTCACCACCTTTAACACCTTCTCAACCTCCCACCCAAAATCCCTTAATCTAAGGAGTGTTTGGAGCCAAATCCTAATTTGTTGACCCTCCTGCCTATGCCACATAGCTACACCATGCCCCTCTAATCTAAAAAAAAAACCACTTGAGCCTCCCCTTTACCCATTCTCACCAATCTAACACTGACTTAAAATCCCCTTTCCTACACACCCACTTTCACCAGGTCCCTCAGTAACCCCACATTCATTTTCCACATACCCCTACCAATTTTTACTCCACTATCTAGCATAAGTTGACTCAACACCACCAGGTGATCAGAGAAGGTCACCTGAACATGCCGGTAACTCAAGATGGTAAACAACTGGGAGGCCACAATCCCTTTATCCGAGAGGAAGGTGAACCGTGATTCCCAATCAAATCGGGAAACAAAGGGGGAAACGGTACCAGATTATTAAACATCAAGGAGGTCTGCCATCCCCTACACCTTCTCGATCATCAGGATCAGGTTAAATTTGCCCACCACAACTGTATGTTGGTGACCGTGGAGAAAGAGCACCAAGACCCTCAAACTCCAGTCTGTCAGCTCTATCTGTTGGGCCATAAGCACAGAACAGCTGAAATGGCACTCTAAGGACAACTGGCATACCAGCAACCAAACTGGGATGATCACAAAAAATCTGAGGGTGACCCGTGGGCTTTTAATTAGGACTTCCACTCTCTCACTCCGGATGTTGCTGACAGGGGCCCAGGCAGTCTGCCCATACCACCACTCACTCTGGCTAGGAGCACCCTTTGAGTGGCATTCCTGCAGACAAAAAATGTCCACAGGAATGCCACTCAAAGTATCAAAAATGGCTGCTCTTCTATGTGATGTGCAAATACTCCTCACATTAATATTAGCCACAGTGAGTGCAATGACAAGACAGGAGGCAAGAATCCCACCACTAATGGCCTCCCTTATGGTCCTGTGAGATGATCTGCTCCATCAAGGAGCCCTCCGCAGAAGAGTCTTGGGAAGAAGGAATCCAAATCTCACTCTCATCCTCCCCTGACAGCGCTGCGGGCCCCTCCACAACAGGTGAAGCCGAAACGTCCCTCTGAGCTGCAATGGGAGGCCCCTCACTACCCAGTGAGGAAATCAGGGTCTCTAGGGATCCCATACCATCACAAAATATAGCTGGGCTAAAGAGACCAAAATACCCTCTACTCAAAGATTAAGGAAAAGAGGTGCCACCCAACAAAGGAGAAATGGCATTACCCATCAAGGCAGAGTTACGCAAACCATCTCTTTATGTCTCTGAGCAATCTGAGGCCTTAGAAATGGTAAGGGTGCAATGAAAGAAACACTGAGCAAATTTGCCTTCGGCCCACTTATCTCTGCAAGGATCATGGTACTATATAACAATCAGAAAGCCAGAATTATAGTTAATAATACATTAACCTATCCCTTTGAGTAAGGCAAGGGTGTCCGCTCTCACCATCCCTAGTCAATCTCCATTTCGAACGCCTTATATGAAAAATCAACGACTCCAGGATAATCAGAGGTCCATTACTAAATGAAATAAAGGTACTGGCTTATGCAGATGATCTGCTTATAGCCATAACTAGAATTTATGCCTCCTTCTTTAATATTTTCTGGAGGAATATAAGACTCTGTCAAATTTTGAAATTAACAAAATTCTGCCATTCTACACTACAGATTATACCGCACTAAACCTGATTGGAAGAATAAATTGTTTAAATATGTTTATCTTAAAATAGACCAAAAGAATTCCAGTACAGCATGAAAAAGGGATGTATTGTTTTGTTTGTGGAAAGGTATGTTTTGTTTATGTTTGGTGAAGTTTGGGGCAGTTATAACGCAGATCATTACAAATATGCTGTATTCCTTGTTCTGCTTATTCAGTTCCAGTTGCTAATCCACTGAGTTTCCAGTACCACTATATCAATATTGTATCCCAGGGCCATTAATTCTCATAGGACTCACAGGGACTAGTGTCATTTACACCCTCAAAACAGAACAGTGTGCAAGATCTTGCAAATACCTTGTAAACATGGCATAACATTTAGTTTTTTCTGCTTTTCACAAGTTTGCAGCTCTGTGTGCATCCGTCTAAAGAGGCATATGGTATTAAAAGCTTAGTTTTGCAGCTTCAAAGTGCTATTTATAATATTGTATTGAGAAACACATCCTGTTTTATTTCATTATATACCCAGGGATCAAAAAAAAAAACATTGGTACTATATTAAGGCAATGCTGTAGAAGGTCAGATCGGGTAGAACATAATGTTAAAACTAACCTATTTTCCAAACTTTTTATTAGTGCTCCTGTACTATCAAAGGTTACTATGCCACGGACATGCCACTGGTAGTTGACCTTAACATCAGTATATATATATACTTTCAGAACAACTTCCGCGATTAAGCTCAGTGGAACACACCCTCTCTCGCTCTTTAAGAAATACTGATATTGTAGAATAACATGATCCTTATCTGAGATGTTTAAAGAGGTCTGACAGCCATTTTAAAGAGGAACAAAAGCCACTTATAGCCGGCCTGGAATCTGAAAGATTCCAGGGCCGGCCGCTGGCTTTTCCCCTGAGCGTCCCGAATTGGAGCCCTTTGCCAAATGATGTGGTGAAGCCAAAGGGCTCTGACTGGATAAGAGCCTGCACATGCATTGTTAAAGTGGGGAAAGGTTAGTTTTAGTGCGTGAACTGGGGGTTTCGCACAGCGGGGCATCCCACTTTGGGCAATCTGAGCGTCCCAGCTGAATAATACTGCCTCTAAAATGATTTTTTTCTTGCATCCAACAGAAGGTGGATTGTTCCCCAACTCTCCTGCATAAAAAGAGACAGACCACTCACACTCACTGTATCTTATTTCTTGTTCAATTGTTTTATTTTCCACTTGATAGTTTTAGTGCAAAGTAAACTTGAAATGTTTTGCAGGCTGCATGCTGAGAAGAGACTGAAATAAACAGACATAAAGAGAGAAAGATGCCCTCCATTCATAGACTGAAAGTAACATTCTGTGAGTGAATTGTGCAAAGGCCAGAAAAAAAAATGCAGGGTATAGCTATAAAACAGGAATAATTCAATAACAAAACTCTAATAAATCAACTATCTGGGGGGCAGGCCATGTACAGAATGCATACTGTAGCATTAAAGAAATTCTCAAGGCTGAGTGTAAAACAAAGCAATGACATTCTAGTGATTTATATATACACAACTTGTGATTTGGGGAAGGCTTCTTTCTGTTTTCAGCATTAAAATGACCTTGTGTACAAAGGGAGCTCTACACAGAAATATTTCCCATTGTGTAGGAGCACGTCCAGTCTGCAAAGATGCCTTTGGATTGGACTGAACTGGCAGGGATTTGTGTCCATATACATTTATTTAAGTTCATTTAAATTAAATTAATTATTGAGCACAATAGAATAGTTCTAGGTGATGCTTTATTTAATATATATATATATATATATATATACAGTTGGTAATGCAACGTCGAGCCACCTACACAGTCAATTTGTTTTATTTACATGTAATAGCAGCTTTTTGTATTTCAACCAATATCTAAGTACCTAATTTTCAATAAAATGCTTGATGGTACAGCATACAATGACATTCAAGAATATTATCTGCCTCCACTTTTGACAAAAGTTTGGGGAACTTATTTTTCTGGTTTATTATGCCTTGTGCACAAAGCGAGAAATGGTTTATCATTGTGAGAGGACTTGTTAAACCTATGAAGTCTTGAATCTTATTAAGATGGGAAGGGTTGAAACTGCCCATTAGTCTTCCTCAGATTTCGACCTTATTAATGCTTGTGCTGCCAGCATTATGGGAGAATATCTAGTGCAAAGTGTCAGGTCCCGTGGGACACTCTCCTTCTAAGTAAGTCCGCAACCCCCAATCTCCGCTGCTAGCCTAACCTATAGACAAGCCCCGTCTGCCGGGACGCTTTATACGCCTCACCAGGCACGGTTGCCCCCAGGATTGGTAGCACAAAGGATGCGGACTTAAAGGGAGGAAGGCGGATGAACCCGGAACGAGACTGGGCGAGGGTCGGGTAAGCAGGGGTCATACACCGGAGATCAGTCCAAACAAGCACGGCACCAAGGATGAGACGGAATAGTAGTCAAAATCGAGCCAGGGGTCAAGCCGGAAGGTCACGGGTACGCAGTACAAGGGAGCAGGCAAATCGTAGTCAGAAACAGGCAATGGCCAGTCCAGGCGGCAATCACGGGATGGTCAATACACATCAAGATCAATACAGGAAGTTCAGATACGGATAAACACACCCAGCAGCATGCCATCACGGGCAAGGAGTAAGTGTGGGGAAACCACCTTTATCTGATAGGAGCTAACTGGATTGGCTGGGGAGGGGGAATGTGGTGATTGGTGCAACTGGGAACCTTTGGGCTGATTGCTCTGTTTAAACTCTACAGGGCGTTTTAGCCCAGGACACTCTGGGCTCATTGGCCCACTAACTCAGGGCTCATTGGCCCTTAACAACAAGCACCGCCGGAGGTCGTAAGACAGCCGTGCTCTCAGGGAGGAGAGGCTGTGAAGCGGAGAGGGGGCGTGCCTGCTCGGCCCCGCTCGCTCCCACGCCGCCTGACGGAGACGCGGCCGCTGGGTGGGGAGGAAGCCTGACAGCCGCTGGATCCGGCGAGAAGGGGAGTTGTTCGTGACACAAAGCCTTTCAAGCAAGAACCCTATGATGAGAACCCTAGGGTAGCAGCACCAAGGGACTCCTGGCATGGGCTATGCTAATGCTGCAACATGATTTATGATATGGTCAACTCCAGCCTTCCATTTATCTCAAAGGACAATATCTGATGTCGCAAGAGAGTATGCCAACTTCCCACTGCAATGTCCACTAGAGCAAAAATTCCTTATTTTACTTGGGATTCCATAAAAACATATAAATTCCAGCTCACCATCCATACAAGTGTGATGACTAGTGTTGGGTGAACTGGTACAAGTTCGGGCTCGGCAAGTTTAGCCCGACCTTTGATCACAAGTCTGGTTCAGGTACCCAACTTAACCCAAATGTCACATGTCTATTAAGGTGATGCATAATTCCTGTTTTTGAAATGATTTTTAACTCCTTAATGACCCACCTTATTTTAGCCTCGAGGATCAGTACATTTTTGTCCCTCCTTGTGTTCCAGCGGTCAGGTATGCACATACGTAATTGGGAGGGCAGGTAGTGGGAGGTGGATGAGCAGATGGTTGGATGGACGGTCAGGTAGGTAGGTGGGCGATTGGTAGATGGGTAACTTGGGGGGCAGGCAAACAGATGGGCACAGGGGTGGGTGGTTGGGTTGGTGGGCAGGTGAATGGGTGGCTGCTTGGGACAGTGAAGTAGGTAGGTTGGTGGGCATGCAGGTGGGTGGGCATGATGGCAGGTGGGTGATTAGGTAGATGGGCATCCAGGCAGGTGGGTGCATAGGTGGGCATGATGACTAGCAGGCAGGTGCGTGATTAGGTAGGTAGGTGGGCATGCAGGCAGGTAGGTGGGCATGATGGCAGATGGGTAGGTGGGCAGATGGGTGATTAGGTAGGCAGGTGGGCTGGCAGGTAGGTGGGTGCTTAGGTAGGTAGGTAGGCGTTCAGGCAGGTGCATAGGTCAGCATGATGGCTGGCAGGTGGGTGGGTGATTAGATAGGTGGGCATGCAGGCAGACAGGTTCATAGGTTGACATGACATGGGGGGATTAGCTAGGTAGGCGGGCATGCAGGCGGGAGCATCTTGGCTCACCAGCACCTCGGCAGGAAGACGTAATTCACTGTGCAGATGGCATCTGGCCAGCATGCAGCATCAGCAGGGAGGATGGCATCTCGGTGGGGCAGATGGCGGCTGCCATCTTGATTGGAAGGGACTTGGCAGCTTGCAGGGGGGGGGTAAGCGGCTACCATCTTGGTGGGGTGGGCTGGGGCAATGACTGGTGGGGTGAGGCCTGGATCAACATCTTGACGGGATGAGTGTCCCTTGCCGAGGGGGTCTCGGAGTTTCCTTCTTTTTCTACTCTGATCCAATCCCACTGCTCCGGCCTCCGTTCCCTGATTGGTCTTCCCCAGCTGCCTGTACACACAGTGCTGAATAGACCGATAGACCGGTAAGGAGAGGCGGCGGTGGACCATGCAATGGATCAGGGTGGGGACAGGAAACTGCAGGGTGGGAGCGAGGGGGCTAGGTAAGTGTGAGAGCAACCCATGTACACTCCCCCCGCCATACTAGTCCCTGCAGGGAATCGGGAACCTCCCTTCTTTCCATCCCGTATCTAGCGTGGGGCAAACAGTTAACACAGACAGTTAGTTTCTGCCGACATACTAGATACGGGGTTGTCACTCAGGAGGTTAAAATTACCAGCAGCTGAGAAGGCCAAGGAGCCCAGCAGGGTGGTCTCCCAATGCAGAGTGCAGCAGGAAGCAGCTGTACAACTTTCCTGTACCCTCCGACCCATTGAGAGACGTTCTGCTGTCACAACAGGGGCTTCAGAAAAATGGCCATCCCCATGAGTGAGCCGCTGCAAGTGTCCTCACTCATGGAGATGGCTTTTTTTCCTAAGCCCCGGCTGTGGACATTTTGACAGACCACCAATGGGATCTCAAGGTTCAGACAAGTTGTAAAGCAGCTTCCTGTTGATGGGCTGCTGACCAGCCCATGAAGCTGGTTCATGGGCTGGTCAGCAGCCCATCAACCAGCTTTTCTTGGTTTGGGCTGAACTGGAACACTCACTTCTGCAGTTCGGGTTCACCCCTCACTAGTAACAATATGACGCGTTTTGCTTCCTCAAAGAATAAGTCCTCTTTCAATGGTATTTTTGAAAGTGTATATTTTTTGGTGCAAAAAAGGGTGTTCGGCGAATCTAGTTTTATTTAGAAAAATGTGTAATTTGGAAGCAGTTTTTACTATCTGCAATCTGTTCCATCGGCAACGTACACCAAGTCTTTACACCAAGCAGAGAAACGTGACCCCTGTACACAGAGAACGCTGCCACTATGGCCGCTGCTGATATAAGGGAACTCATTCAACCTTACACATGCCCAGAAGCCGTGCTCTGTGTGTACAGGGGTCACTTCTCTCTTCTTGGTGTACAGACTTTGTGTATAATGCCAATGGCATCATAATGCAGATAGTTAAAACTGCTCCATAAAACACACATTTTCTAACATAAGAAAATAATTCAAAATACTGGACCAGCTCAGCACCTTTAGTACAACATTTTGGCACACAATGACTTTCCCTTTAGGTCTTGAGAGGGTTAAACTGGGAGGTAAATTGGTTCCCAGGCCCTAAATAATAATGATGATAATTTTGTATAAATAATAGTGATGGAGCTACTCCCATCCCCTTTGCTCTTTTTAATCTTAACAATAAATGTCAAAATTTATATTCAAGATTTTACTGGAATCATTTTTCCTTGTGTGTGTAGCATCAGTGACGCCGCAAATGGTAATCCCAGGGGCGCCCCAGGAAACATCCTGCCTCCATAGTTGTGGGTGGGTGCCATGACACTGGAAGGGTATCCCCTGGGAGTCTGTGTTTATGTACCTTTTTTCATTATGCCTACCACTTGCCAGTTTTACAGATAGCGAGCTTGAATTTACATATGTTTTTGGGGATATTATAATAAAAGCCTTGTTTTAAGGACAACTTTGCTGGCCAATTTGCTCTAATGCTGCAATGATGTTTGCACTAGAGTGAGATCAAAGGTATTCTAAGTAGGGAACCAGTCAGAACTAGCTCACATTGAGACTGTCTTTGTACTCCTGCAAGTGCTACCCCAAGTGCTACACAGGGCACTTCAAGACCTAAGAAGAATGCACTCCTAACACTCCTTACTACTATCTTCAGGGTTTTGTGTGCAACAGCTTCATATTAAGTTAGACTTATAGCTCAGATGTCACGGATGCTACAGACCTCCCTCAGTTTGGCTCAGGGGCTCTCTGCTTAAACTGAAAACTTCTGGAAGTCTGCCAATAAGAAGTATAAAGTAAGTGGAAGTGTAGCTGACAGAAAGGCGTATAAAATTAAACAGAGTGAAGCAAAACTGATTATAAGGACTGCTAAAGGGCAAAAGGAGGAAGAAATTGCCAAATCTATGAAGAGGGGAGATAAAACCTTTTTCCGATATATTGGTGACAGAAAGAAGAAAAACAATGCAGTCTCAAAAATTAGAAATAGGGAAAATAAATATATTGACAGAGATAAGGCTGTGGCTGACCATCTGAATAGCTACTTTTGTTCGGTATTTTCAGATAGTAGCAGGCATGGCCATAGCACAGCATCCCGCTGGGAGGGCACAGCTCCGGAATTTCAGGAGGCTGATGTTTTAGCCGAGCTGGCACATCTAAAGGTAAGTAAGGCGATGGGTCCAGATGGAATCCACCCCAGAGTTCTAAGGGAACTTAGGTTTGTGATTGCAGCCCCTCTGACTGATTTACTTAACCATTCGCTTTCAACTGGTGAGGTTCCAGATGATTGGAGAATGGCCAATGTCGTACCAATCCATAAAAAGGGGAGTAGAGAAGAAGCCAGTAATTACAGGCCAGTTAGTTTAACATCTATAGTGGTCAAATTAATGGAAACGCTCTTAAAAAAACATATAATTTCCCATCTAAAAATTAATGACCTATTGGACCCAAAACAGCACGGCTTTACTGAGGGCAGATCATGTCAGACCAATCTTATTGATTTCTTTGACAATGTCACTAAAGTGTTAGATGAAGGTGGTGCTGTGGATATCGCCTATCTGGATTTTAGCAAAGCCTTTGACACTGTACCACATAAGGAGCTCATAGATAAGTTATTGAAGGTAGGACTCAATCCCTGGATAGTTCAGTGGATTTCCAGTTGGCTGAGGGAGCGGTATCAGAGCGTTGTTGTAAATGGTGTGCAATCTGAACAAAGGCGAGTTACAAGTGGTGTGCCGCAAGGCTCTGTCCTGGGCCCCATTCTTTTTAATATATTTGTAAGTGACATAGGAGAAGGCTTGGTAGGAAAAGTTTGTCTGTTTGCTGATGATACAAAGGTTAGTAATAGGGTGGATATTCCTGGAGGTGTCTGCAACATGGAAAATGATTTAGCTTTACTGGATAGATGGTCAAAACTGTGGAAACTAGAGTTTAATGTCTCTAAATGTAAAATCATGCACTTGGGTAGAAGGAATCCCTGCTCTGAGTACCGTATGGGCAGTACGGTGTTAGCCAGGACCTCGGAGGAGAGAGATTTAGGGGTACTGATTACTGATAGCTACAACATGAGTGGACAGTGTAGCCAGGCAGTGGGAAAAGCAAGCAGGATGCTCGGCTGCATAGCTCGAGGCATCACCAGTAGGAAGAGGGAGGTTGTGATGCCGCTGTATAGAGCCCTGGTGAGGCCATTGTACAGTCTGGAGGAAAGAAGGGAGAGGGGGGACATGATTGAGACCTTTAAATATGTGAAAGGATTGAATAAGGTTCAGGAGGGAAGTGTTTTTAAGAAGAAGCTTAATGACAGAACAAGGGGGCACAACCTGAAGCTAGTCGGGGGAAAGATCAGGAGCAATGTTAGAAAATATTATTTTACAGAAAGAGTAGTAGATGCTTGGAACAAACTTCCAGCAGAGGTAGTTGAAAAATCAGTCACTGAATTTAAACATGCCTGGGATAAGCACACATCTATCCTAAGATAAAGAGTACATACAATATACACATAAGGGCAGACTAGATGGACCGTATGGTCTCCTTCTGCCGTCAACCTGTTTCTAAGTCATCTTTCATCTGTCCCCTGCCACTTGGAGTCTAAGGGCTCCAACTCTCTCCAGGTCTGCTGGGTCAGAAGCTCTCCCCTGGCACAGCAGACTGTGATATGCTTGATGGCAGGGAGACACTATTGCAGCCTCTCTACAGGCATCTCTATTGACGGCTGATACAGGTCCCTGCCCCCCCCCCCCCCCACGGCATCGCAAGATAATGCTGCTTTGCTGGGGCAGGGATGCTTTTATACCATGGAGGAGGAGTCTCTGTGGAATCCCCCATGTGATTGACATCACCAGCAGGGAGGGACATGGAGAGGGATTCCAGACAGTCCAGCAATAGCTTGGTGGGATGCCTAGGAAGCTGGAGGGGGGACCTGTGTCCACCCTCGGTACAGATGCGGGGGATACTGGCTTCCCACCAGCAGCAGACCAGGGGACAGATGAACTGTATAATAATCTGTATAATAACACTGTATTTTTTTTCTTTAACTGTCAGCGATATAATAGATACTCAGTAAAAAATGAATCATGAGCATTTTACATGTTTCTACCATTGATCCTAGTGAACACAACATGATTTTGTGCATTTTTTTACATGATTTAAATAATGGAGTTAAGTAAACACACCATTGCTGTGAACAAGATGACACGTTGCTGTTTTACTTTCCTCTTGCCTCGGGTGTCTTTAGTCAAATTTTTGCTTATTTTACAGGGGTCTATTCTATGGAGTAATAAGCTGTCTTATTACAAATTTACGACCCGCAGTCTTCCTTTAGGGAGTCGATATTTGCTAAAGAATTTATACGGGCACAGTAATGAGATCCCATCTCCTACAGAATATTTCATTGCCCCGTGATTTTCCAGAACACTTTTATCTGTCAAAAAATTAAAAATAAAAAGGCTGCAAGTGTATTTGGTCCTGGGTGAATGGTAGGATAAAATATATTGCTTTTACAATATTGGATTTATTTGCTGGCTTGCGGCTGTTATGTACTTTGAATCAAACAGCATGTAACTTTTTGTCATTTTCTAAAGGAACACAAACTAAAGTACCATAAAAATTGGAGGCAATAAAAACAATAAAATGGAAGAAAAATCTAGGGGGGGGGGCTTGGGAAGAAGATGAAGAGAAGAAGCCAAGGGATGGAAGGTAGAAAAAGGGTGAAGGAATTTGAATAGAAGTGCAATGGGCAGGCCTAGTGGGAAAGCCCTAAATTCAGGTCCCATGTCTGTTTTTAATGAATGGTTGTGGGATACTGCTGTGAGGGGGCTCAGGAGGGGGGGGGGGCATCTAGATTGCTTGAGCCCCTTGGCGAAATTATCCTTACACCACCCTGAAATGCTTACCTTTACCTCGATCCTCGGCCAAAATGCTGCCCATCAATTGGCCACCTGCAGTCACGTGGGTTACCTTGACTGGCAACCGGGACACGTGATCTCCAATGGCCAATTGAAGGGCAGTATTTTGGCCAATGATAGAGGTGAATGTGAGGATATCTTGGTCTTGTGGAGGGTCATTGCGCCAGGGGGCTTTAGCAATCTGGATGCCCCCCCGGAGCCTGTCATGGCGACATCCCGTTCGTTCATTAGAAAACAGGTGTAGGACTGCTTTAAAGGAAATACATGCCCATAGGGATGCAAATTCAGAGGCAGTTGCAATGGAACGTGGGAATTACTTGCTATATATTTGAGTTCCACAATAATTAGCAAAGCTTGTTTCTATATGCATTAAGAACTCTAGAAAGGCTGTCACATAGCAATAGACAGCAACACATAGCAATAGACAGCAACACATAGCAATAGCAGCATCCGATAGCCCTGAAGAGCAGCATAATAACTACTTTCTTCATTTTACATGTAGAGCAGTGATCACAGAACAAAGAAAGCAGATATGCAGTGCTAAAGTATCTGCTATTGCCGCATGTTAATGTATGTGATCACCACTGGAATCAGGTAGAGCACCTGGTCATTTAGCGATTCTCACTGTGGGACATCCCAAATTAGTATAGACAGTCACTTAATTGTTTTGGTAGTGAAACAAAGCAGAAGGAAGTGACCAAGAGCAGTGGGAACCCAGACACAGGGACTAGGCCAGGCTGCAGTTAGAGGAATGGAGTAGGAAACAGTTGGCAACATAAGGATAGACAACTTTTTGGGAAAATTAATATTTCCCCTTTTCTGATTATTTTAAGTACTCAATTAAATACAGACTTTTCTTGGGAGGGTGTAAGTACACTTTAAGGAGAACCACTGTATGAACCCTATTTGACCCAATGGTACAAGCATTTCTGCCAGCAATTCTGGAATCCCAAATTGTTGCACTCTGTAAGCTTGATAACGGGCGCAAACCAGTACAGTGTGAGGATATCGGGGAGTACAATGCACCCATAAAAATGTTGTAAGCAACAACAAGCGGGAGGCAGCCCACAACTACACCAGAAACAACATCTCACCACCACGTATTTGCCAGACATATACTATTTTATTTTGTTGAGCAAATCACACAGGAAAAATTAAAAACCATACCTAAAAAACACATATACACACAACTAAGACACAATATCGAGTATGGGCCATCCTGTAATGTCAACAAGATTTATTCAAATATTGCTTATAGTATAGCTCCTCCCCAATATGTTATCCCAAAGTGCAACGTGCATGTGCAAAAATTAAATTAATAATAAAGTGCAAATTGCCAAATCCTAAACATAATACCACATAATTTATAATTCTAAATCCAAAGTGCCTGTGCATGATCCTAAATCCTCATTCTCTAACCTTTAGTGGAAGAAACCCCAGGGGGAGGCGGAGCAGCAGAAACAAATGATTGCATGATACGATAAGTCAAAAACATATTACCAAGTAACTGGAAACAAGCGCCCCCCTGCCTCCCCACACATTCCGTGACGGTGCCACCCATCACTTCCTCAGGACACATTACCCTGAGGAAGTGACGGGTGCCGCCATCAGTAGTGCACTTTGGGATAACATATTGGGTAGAAGCTATACTGTGGGCAATATTTGAATAAATATTATAGGATTGTACAGCGCACCCCGGGGAAGGTTTTGTATTGTATTGCACAAACATAATGACACAAGGCACAGTAGCAATATACCATTCCAACATCTGATTATGCAGCTGATTCCTGTCCCATCCACAGCTAAATACTCACCAGCTGGACTTATTCCCTGTCTGGACAACCAGGACTTCCTCCACTGGATTTCCACAAGTAGCCACAGCTTACTTACTGGACCAAGGTATTCCTGACAGGCGCTTCTCTCTCTCACTCAATGCTCTGCGACAATTCAAGTGGTATAGAACACCAGCTATAGGGGGTCACTCCTTTATATAACCTCTAACTGGCTTCAGGAACCTTCCATGAACATGTTCACAGTTATGCCAAATGTGATACTTAGTTCCCTCAACCAATAGCTGTCCTCTTTATTAGTAAAATATTTCTATTCCCATTCCTGGCTATATTTATTAACACTTTGTACTTGTTACTAAAGTCTGACTGTCTATAATATTCCCATTGTAAGCCTATGTCTATGTATCTTGTGTCCTAAAAAGGGTACCACAACTACCAATACACTTTCCTGGTTTATTACCCCCTTAGTTCTATCTAAGGGGGTCTCTGGCAAACTGGCTTGTTCTCTTTAGGTCCAGTTAAGTCATTTGAGGGAGAGATGTATGCAGGAGATTTTTTTTTTAAGGAGACAGTAAGAGATGGCTTTGAGAGTGAGGTTTTAATTAAAGGGTCAGTTGCAGTAAAGTTGTTAACCAAGATTGTCATGTTAAAGAATAGGGGAATTGGATGATGGAAAAAATGCCAGTTTTATTTTGTGAACGCTTAGTTTGAAGCATTGACATAAAATAAAATAAATAAAAGGAGTAGCTGTTAGACATTTAGTAAGGCAATATAGAAGAGAAGAGAGATTTGGACCAGAGAGGAATATTTGAGAGTCATCAAATGATATTGGAAACCAAGAGAGGTCGGAAACCAAGACCGGAAGCTGAGCCATGTGCTGGCTTTTTATATACAGTATCTCAATAATATGACGAGCAATGAGAAGTCCACCCAAGTCTTCCCAGTTGTAAAATCTACCCTTCGTTTAAAATCTATGCAAATTTTGAGCAACTTGAATGTAAGGAGGAGGAAATGATGGTAGTTTCTCCTAATGGCAACCGCCATAAGAATAAAAGCGCAGTTGGCAGCACTGCTGGCTTTAAGTTATTCTGCATCTCTGTAGTATAGTATAAAACGAAATATTAGCCTTCAGTTTTATACTTGTGTCAAGGAGAAAGGGTATAACACTGCTCTCCAAGTACCCTCCAATAAAAGAAGAAAAAAATCTAAAAGAATAACTCAAGTCATGTAGAATGAATAGTGCAGCCATTGTACCATTTGTTAGGCTGTCACCAGATGAGAAAGTTAATGCTTTGGTGAAAGTAAGAAATAAATAGCCTTCTATATAAAATGTCAAACCAATGGCTGCACTAAATTTAGGGATTCTGATACAACGCCGAGACAATGACAACAACTGCAGCAAGAAATACTAATGGTGGTAATGCGGACAGACCAAAGTAAGAAGGCAATGTCATTTTATTATATTCACTTAATGCTTTAACTTTTTTTGTTTTAAAAAATGTTCAGGTCTTTTGCATGTTCAAGTTTTTGTTAAAGTTGAACTGGATTTTGCTGATTCGGTTCTGTTGGTGATTTGGTGTCTGTCATGCAAGTATTCAAATGTTTTAGAGATTTTCTGTAGGTTTTGAAATAAAGTGAAAAGGTTTCTCACTTAGCACTCCTGCTTGTTACCACTTGAGCCTGCATGCTGGTAAGTGACAGTGAGTTTCAGGGACAATTTGTATCGGAGCAAATTGCTATTCAGACAAATCAGTTTGCTTATCTCGAACAAGCACCAATCCTATTATACAGGTATAGTTTTACAGCCTATTTATTCCAATATTTTTTTATTTATCAAGATTTGTCTATTTGGCCCTGTTTTCCGCGTCTGCTTATAAACATTTCATATGGCCCTTTGATTTACACTGCTGCGTCTTTCAAGAGTCTCAAGCTGGCTTATCATGTATTGCAGGTAGTGATGGAGACTATATGGATGATTAATGCATGACATGTGGTAGATGTGCGGCACGTGCATGCTGTGCTATTTAAGGGCTGCTTAGAATCTCCATTTTCCACCTCTAATATCATCAAGATGCTTGGAGGATTGCACCTGCATAGCTAATAAGATGTCGGATCTCATTAGAAACCTGTTTCTGTTGCCTGGGGATGCCCCAAAGTATTTTCTTAGCATGTACACAAATAACTTTTATTTTGAAATTACTGCTTAAAATGAGCCATGACAGTATGCTATACAAGGTGGATTTTTCTGGAATACTATTAGGAAATAAATATATAGATGCATAGTAGTACACAATGCATCTTTTTATAGATACACGGTGGGGAGACAGCTATACATGATGAGGTCTAATAAAATGATTAATTTCGTTCATGCAACGTCCTCCTTAAAGCGGCCCTACCTCCAGTTCTATTTTGTCTGACTTTCACTGGCAACCGATTTGGTGATGCCACTCCACGTGAATATACCTCCACTCAAGCCCGGTCCCAGCAACCTAAATATTAACCCCTTCCTGTACGAATTTCACTGATCTGGATGACCCTTAGGTAAGAGCAGTGGCATTCTGCAGTATTTTGTTTAATCCTGGGTGTGGGATTGCTCTTTTTCTTTATATGTGTACTGTACATTTGTATGTTTCGTAATGTCATGTTCTGTACATTTCATTAGGTTATCAAATGTTGACTAAACAAGCCAAGTATAGTCCCGAGCTGTATGTGCTTAAATAAAACCTGAGATTTTCACTCTCCCGGGTTTTGTTTCTTGTCCAGTGAGCATCCCAATGTGTGATACTTAATTGTGGAAGCCCATGTGTGGGCTCTCCTGCAATAATAAACACATTTTTATCACAGTTGTGCATGCACACTTCCATGATAAAACACTTTTGGTAGGTGTTTTACACCCTTTTGCTTAATATTTTTGGGTATACTTGAATAGTTAGTAGTGATTCCAGCAGCTCCTACCTGATATACACAAGTGAGTTGTTGATGACTACCCCTGTATTGCTGCTTGGTAATCACACAACACTTCATTTATATTTGGCTGTAAAAAAATTATATTATATTCTATAAAATGATATACAGCTTGACATACAGCATGAATATTGCACTTTAGGGTAAGTATGCTGCTGTTGTTGGAGTTACTTCAAAGGCTTGGGTTCACAAAATAATGCTTCACTATTTATTAGTGCATAATCATTATTCATTCTTTATACTAATATCACTTTAAATGTAGCAATGACCAACATGTTTCATCGCTCCAGGACTTTTTTTTAACTCATGGCAAACACCCTATACCCTTTACTGCAACTTCTATTAAATTATCTATATAAATAAAGACATTTCTTCTCACTATATGGCTCACTGCCATATTTGCACTATTCAGTGTAATCTATAGAGAAATATCTCACCTGTGTCTCTGAAGTCTGGACCTCACCCAGGAGAGTGGAAAGATGGCAGCTGAGATGGCTCACTTATGTGGAACTATGTGTGGGCCGACCCCTCCCTGATTTGCATGTCACTGCTAATCCTGTTTGGACGTTTGGGTGTCTCTAAGGCGGGAATCAGGCAATGGATGCCTGTACACAGCGCCCCCTAAAAGAGCACTTGCTATTTCCATCTCCGGAACGCATAGAAAAAAAAATATTTTTATTCATAGATGTAAGCTAACAAGAACTTTTCTTTTGATTGTTTATCATTAACAATTACTGGTTTTAGATTCCAAATAAGCCGGCCATCTTGCAATAAAACGAACCATAGGACAAAATGTGTCAATAAAAGTCCGGGGTGACGTCTCAGCCAGCCAGCCTGTGTTTCACACCCAGCGTCGGTGCGGATGGGAGGAGTTGATGCGGTGAGTGACAACTGGAGGAGGGCTGGTGGCAACATCAGTCAGGCGAGAGGAAGCTCAAGCTTCTTATGGAGCTCATATGTTCCACCATCGGCTCTGGCTGCCAGCACATATTCGGCCAACCCTAGACCGGATGCAGCAGCACCAGCCGCTACGTAGGTGATGCGTGCACTCTGGAAGACAGAAATTGCATGTACTCACACTGTGTGTTTCCATTGCCTAATTCTCACCTTGGAGACACACAAACGTCCACAGGACTAGCGGGAACATGCGGCCCGTACTCAGCTGTACATAAGTGATCTGTCCAGGGTGCCTTTTCTCCCCTTTAATGGGTGAGTAGATTACACTGAAGAGTGCAAATATGACAGTTGGCCATATAGTGAGAAGGGATTTCTTTATTTATATAGGTAATTTAATAGAAGCTGCAATCAAGGGTATAAGGTGCTTGCCAGGAATTGTGAAAAAGCTAATAATGTGAGTAAGATTTAAATCACGCTGATCAGTAATCAGTGTTCCAGAGACCATATGTGATGTTTTTTTCCACAGTAAGACCAAGGCGCTGAAAAAGCCATGGAGAGGCGAAACATGTTCGCTGTTGCCACATTTAAAGTGATATCAGTATAAAGAATGAAAAATGATTATGCACGCACAATCTATAATTAATAGTAAGGCATTATTTTGGGACCCAAGCCTTAGAAGTAACTCTAGCAGCAGTATACTTACCCTAAAGTTTGTTTTAGTCAGCGTTGTGGTTATGTTTGGGGTGGGGTTGAAGGTATCAGAGAAACAGGGGATACAGCATTTGCTCTTACTCTTTAAGAGCAATGTAATTTGGAAGGTATACTCACCTGGTCTGTGTCCTATGTGGCCAGTGAGGTTTACCATGATTAGATTAAACAAGCATATTTGTAAAAAACATATTTTTACTGTAACACACAGCAGATCTACAACCTGTGTTTTGGTTTACAGGGACCCTAAACTAATCTACCATCACACTATTAGTGAGACCTGCATTAGAGAGATACTTGCCTTTTTCAAGCAGAGCTATATATGATTATCAATAGGAGATAACTAGACACAGGTGCAGAAGCTCCATATCCTTCCACAGAGGACATGCTTCACTGAGGTGTACATCTATTTTCTCTCTTCCATGCCTAATTTTGGCTTACTAAGTTTAACCTGTGGGGGTATCCCAAATCGGGCAAATGTTAGTGATTTTGATTGTAGGTTCACTTTAAATATATAATTGAATAGTGTGTCTAAAGAATGTAGATATTACAAACAAGAATTAACTTCTATTTAAGCCATGATTTCCCTAAACAGACTAAGGCAACTGTAACTTCCAGAGAACAATGAAACAGCAATCTGATAATGACATATTCGAATGAAAATTCTCTCGGCTTCTGCCGCAATATCATACTTTTTCCAACCCAACCTGCTGAAGCATAGCCAGTTAAAAATGCCGAAGAGTAATTGTTATGCTGGGTAACTCGAGCCACCGGCAAATTGTTGCATATGTTTCATAAAGCAGCCCCGAGCAATAAAAATGTTATTACATGTTTAATGAACTGCAAAAATCCAATTTAAAAGTTTACCACAAGCACATGAAGTGGCCTTAAGGATTTTTAACATACCTTTTGAAGTTAATTTTGATTGTGGCCCAACATACATAGGAAGCACATATTTGTAAAAATTGTATTAACTTCAGAAATATTATTCAAAGCTTAAATTAAATGCCAGGGGGAATACCGTCACTTGCTGACACAAACCAATGATAAAAGCATTAGCAAGTGTAAATTTATGATTATAAAGGACTTTTTATATACATTGAATAACTATGGATGCCTTTTGAAGATTCTATTTTATCCAGCACATTGTACAGAGGCAGCATCACTGTTAGTAATTAAACTCAGGCTGGGAGTGTTCAAACATGCGCTGATGCATCCTTTTTTCACTGTACCATGTTACAACCAGGGCAGAATCCCTGCAGTTACATTGTGAAAAAAGCCAGTCAAAACCTTGCTGTGTTACATTTTATGTGGTTGGTATACATAGTAACAAGGACTGTGCCCTGATGTGATAAACTATATAGAAGCCATGCATTTGCTATCTTGTTTCCCCGAAAAAAGACAGGGTCTTGTATTAATTTTTGCTCCAAAGTAGTATTGAGTAGTAGTAAGTGATGTCTTATTTTTCCATAAACAACCTAAATTATGCGCTGTCAGATTTCTTGGCATTCCAGTTGCTATTTTCTATTTTCAACTGCACTGTAAGCATAGCAGTTGGCTCACCCTGGTAACCAGAAGCAGCCACAACACTCTTATATACATTTGGAGTGAAGTGATGTCTTATTTTTCCATATTATGCTACATTGTGCCAACCCTTACTTTTTTGGGTCTTTTGAGTGTAGGCCTTTCCTTGATGAAGGGTCTGTCTGTCCTGTTGCATTCTTTGTCAATTGATATTACTTTTTACATGTATAGTGGTGTGGACACTTTTAAATCAACTTTTTTTTTAACTGTTACTAGGGTTTATTTTGGGAGTATGGCCTTCAGTCACTATGAGTTGAAATATTTCATGGTAGTAAAAAAAATCAATTCATGAGAAAAAAGAGAATAAGAACGTCACTTTTAGTGAATCATCAGATAGGAAGACAATGAAAGTCAATGGCCCTTTTTTTACTCCTGAGAAAAGTAGTGAACCTTTTATCCTTTTTTACCTGTAGTATAAAGGGCAATTTGCTTTCATTGTCTTTCTATCTGGTGATTCACTTACAGTGAAGTTCTCAGCCTTTTTTCTCATGAATTGAATTTTTAAATTACCATGACTATTTTTTTTAACTCTTAGTGAATCGAGGCCTATGACTTATATTTTGGGCATCCTAAAAGATCTTGAAAAATTGTGCTAGGGATTATCTATCCCTCACAGTGGTGCTGCACAATGGAGAGATCACTCTAAAGAATGCTGTATCTGTATATTTGTAGTTATACTGCAAAACAAGTTAGGATGCCCTGACTTTTTACTGATAATCAGGCCCCCCTTTCCCTCCATTTTTTATTAACTTACTTGTCCTGGGGCATATTGAGCTCTGGCATCCCTCTGATTCATCAGTCTTCTGCAGGGCAGTGCCACCTTGTAAATCCTCAGCCTCCCAACAGATACGTGCACCTGCACCAAGTAATTGCACTGGCTGCAATTGCCACGTTATTTATAGTACAGCTAGTGGAGGGATGACTGAAGCTAGTGCCGCTCCATTCATTCAAAGACCGCTAATTGGGGGGGGGGAAGTTACACAACGCCGACATCCAAAAGGTAGTGGGGGAGGAATTTAATGCTGGGAAGTCCTCAGCAGGTCTGTTGTACCACTTCAACTAATATGTTTTTATTCTTTCTCTATAATTGTGGGTGATGAACTACCGTCTTTCCCCGAAAATAAGACATCCTCCGAAAATAAGGCCTATTGCCTGCTTTCGGAGGATATCGTTATATAAGTCATCCCCCGAAAATAATTCCTACCCGAAAATAAATCCTCCCCCGAAAATAGGGCCTCACCATTGGTACAGTTCCATCCACGAAATGTTGCAGAAGGATCCGGAGCTTCTACCGTAGAGACCGTTGGGGCGGTGGCGCCTCGCAGCTCACTGATTGGCTGCAGCGCTGTGGAGCAACGCGAGACTTCGGCATTTGCTGAGGGACGGTGCGCAGGGGGATGTCAGAGAGCCTGCGCGAACCTGAGGAAAAGCTGCCGCCGCCTGCTCCCTGTGACCGCGCCGCCGAGTGTGCCCCAGCGAGACCTGGACCGAGACAATATGGTACCGGTAAGCAGGCCCGGATTAACGTAGGGGCGGACGGAGCTGCCGCTCCAGGCCCCTACGTTAAAACAGGCCCAGCAGCCTGCAAACACGGCCCACATAGGCCGCCCGGCGGCTGCCGTGCGGGTCCCGTGAGACTCTCACAGGCTATAGCAGGCATACTCAACTAGCACAGCTGAGCAGCCTGATGCTCTGTGCAGCCTGGTATTGTAACCACTAGGGGGCGTAATGACGGGGCACGTAAGGGGGGAGCTCCAGGGAGGTGGAGAAGACGCATGCTGCCTGTCTTCTGTCAAGACATCCCCCGAAAATAAGGCTAAGTGCCTTTTTCCGGGGAAAAATTAATATAAGACAGTGTCTTATTTTCGGGGAAACAGGGTATGTGATTTTTAGAATAGTAATAAATTTGTTTGGGCAATATAGGGGCCTCTGCTAGTTAGCAGTTTTATTACTGGGAAGTTACACTGCGAGGCATTGGCTGACCCTGTAAACCAAGGTTATCTATATGTGTCTAATTAAAAATGTTGCAGTCTGCCTGTTATGAGACTGACAGGTATTGTAATTTCATCTTCCCCCAGGACTCTACTGGCAAATGCAAAGTTCCCTAATATTTACAAGTCCACTATTAAGCAGACCTTGCATATTTTATTGGTAGGCAGGGTTGCTTTGTCCTAGGTTGAAGTAGTGTATCAGAAATTAAACTGGATCACGGTCATTAAAAATTATCCAGTGGATTATTGGATAGTTTTAGTACCTTGGTCTAGATATAGAGGAAACACAGTGTAAATTAACCCCTCCCCCCTAAAAAAAAATCCTTGTAAAGAGAGATTTGAGGTCCGGGAGAGACGACCAATCATCACTGTACTGTTTGCTTCCCCTATCACATTCCTCCCCCCTTTTTTTATTATTTTTTTCTTTGCTTTTCCTTTTCTTCTTCTTATACAATATTCAAATCAAAGGATAGTGAATGTAATTTAAAAAATTATTTATATTAAAGCATCGGAGTTTCTATTAAGTTTTCACTGAATATGTATGGTACACTTAGGATTGGTAGTGGGGACCTGCGCCTCCCCTTTTTCCAACACAGGTTTTACTGGTGCTCCTCAGCCCACACAGGTGGCTGAGATTAGCCCACTACTGAGCTAGACAAGGCTGCAGGCTGCATCATGAAGCATTTTGGGGGAAGCTATTTGATTAGACAGAGCCTGTCTAAGTGAAATTTATGCTGTATGCTTCCTAAACTTTGGACTTATTTTACTGGTGAGGAACCACATTTTTATTTTATGTTTAAACCTGGATTTGATAGACTTTGTGTTGCTGTTGAATTGTGCGTTCTGCTTTTGTCTTTCTGCTTAATTAACTTTGCTGAATTCTACTTTTGAAGTATTGCAAGAGTTGTCATTGGTTTTAGCAATGCCAATCTCTGAGAACAGCCATGAGAAAAGCAAACCTTAGGACAAATCTGTATAATGCTAAAACTGATTTATTTGCAATCTTGAGGTCAGATCATACAGTCAAAAAGTAACTGCACAATGAACCGATTATCACCTATTCTATATTCTATATGATGTTAATGTTTCCTGAACAAAAGAAAGGTTACACCAAAATCAATACAAACATTCCTGGGGCCTGTATCCTGCTACAACCTCACCAGCATTGATTATCAGTAGACAAAAGCAAATTGTATCTTTTATTGGACAGTTAGAGTGAAATGTGATTAGCCATATAAATGTTATATTAGTCTATAACAATAAAAGTTTACAGTCCATGTTAAATCTCTTTTGTAGTAAATGTTTTTTACACCCTGGGCTTGGTAATATGTGAAATGCACCCAGCATTTACCAACTAAGGTCTACAGTTAGAACACTGAAAGACTGAATTTTATATAGTTTAGAAACTTTGTTTTTAGTTGAGAGCAGTATTTCAGATACAATATATTTAAAAAGACATATTTAAATGCTGTTAATACTTTGTTTTAATTCAACATTCTATTGCATGCTGGCCAGAAAGTGTAATTTTGTGTTTTAGCTAGTGCTCCCACGATGGCTGAAATTAAGCCATAGCTTAAAAAGGACCAATGCCCATTTCACCCATCCCTAGACTCTAAGGCTAGACATATTCCTGTCCTAGAGGCATCCTGACTTGTCCCAAAATGGAAAACCCTCTCAATTCCCTGTATTCTCACCCCTTCCTTGATCCCACAGTGTGGGTCTTTGGCAGCATTTTCGCTCTGCGCGCTTGCCACACCAAGCATCTCAAATTGGGATGTTCCTACAGAAATCTGAGTTTTAAACCACTTTGAAGATTTTTGCTAGGGAGACTATTTAACGGAGCACAGTCCCAGAACATGGTTCAATAATAAAAATCCACATAAGCATTCTAACTAGCAAGAGAGTGGTCAATTATACTCCATTTGTTAAAAAGATTCTAGCTTGTTTGTTTTATTTTTACAAGGGAAAATAATCGGGGTTACATGATTTGAATGTTCCATTCTGCTTTCATAGAGAGCTGCTAAGTTCCAGTGGCTTGTCCTCCAATAACAGCTGGAATAAAAGCTTATTGATATTGCAATTTTTCTGATGTGTGAAGACGAATTTACCCATCATGCAATGCTTTAAGCAGAATTTTAGAGTGGTTAATGCTGCTCAGGCTGGCACAAGAGATAATTATTCGAATGAAGAAGATCACTCCTGTGAAATTGGAATGGAATGCTCACAAATCTGTCACCACTGAATTTTATTACGACCAGTAGAAGAAAAGCACAAGCGGCAATTGTTTTAGTTGTATAAGTAGCTCCTCCCCTTACTTAAATGGATTTCTCACCAACCTGTTCACCATCATGTTTATATTCATTTTTTGTATTGAGTAATTTTGCAATACAGCTCCTTAATGTTATTTTCTGTATTAGTGGCAGATGATAGACTGTAAGCATTATATTCTGCACTCTATAAAATAAAAAATGTTTCATGTGTTCAAAATTCCTTGCACCTGAGATAAGACGATTTTACAGGTGAGGTGTAAATATTATTTAACACTTTAACTGCAGCCTACCTAGAGATTTTGGCACCCTATGTTGCCAGACCATTTTCACCCTTTTGTGCTATACATGTTTAACTGTGATTTTTGCAGAAATGTCCAGGACTTTCCCAGGAAAATTAAATATTTTTTTTAGCAGAGTTCGGGCTCTACCAAGAAATGTCTTGTATGTGTTTTTTTTCAGTGCTCAATATTTTTGGGT
Source organism: Gastrophryne carolinensis (assembly GCA_027917425.1). Classification (NCBI taxonomy): domain Eukaryota; kingdom Metazoa; phylum Chordata; class Amphibia; order Anura; family Microhylidae; genus Gastrophryne; species Gastrophryne carolinensis. The sequence continues at coordinate 106,927,723 of CM051241.1, read as the reverse complement.
AAAATATGTGGAAAAAATACACATTTTTATACATTTTGTAGATTTTTAATCAAAAATGTGAGTTTTTCAAGAAAATCATATTCTTGGAGAAAATGCAACTACTATGTGCATCTTTCAAAACAACCCTTTACATGGTGGGCAGAGTTTTCTAGATGCAAACCCTCAAATATTTCAGTCGTTGCACGGGTTTCCCTAAACATCTGCCTCAGCCAATCGGATGATTAGCAAGCCAGTCAGAAAGTTTTGTACTCTGTACAATGGACCAGCACTTTGATGTACATTGCAGGTAAACACATTGTTGCTCGGAAAATGATTGCAAAAAATAGAAAAGAAAAAAAATAGATAAGCTTAGCACCATGAATGCATCATATTGGCTCATAGTAATGGAAAGTTTTAAAAATACCATCGTAAGTGGAATAACCCTTTAAATTAAAAAAAAAAAAAAATAGGTGCCCAGCCCAGGTACCAGCTATGGGGACTGGTAGAACAGGGCGCAGTGGGCCACCAGCCAATCACTGATCCGTGTTACATTCATAAATACCTGGTGTAAATATGCATCTCACATTGAGGTATAGCTGGGATGTGCCTGGTGAGGTGAGTATATGGGTGATCTTGGGGGTTTCACTGAAGAGGAAGACCACTGGCCTAGGGTCTTAAGCCCCTGACGGCGGTAAATTACCTGAAAAAGGTACAACTGGGAACTGGCAGAGTTAGAAGTCACTTTTAAGTAAACAATGCTATCTTGAAATATTTAGTGCATTCCAATGGCTTCTGTCTACCAAGCTAGAGATACCTTAGGACTTTAAAAAGGAACAGTTACAAATTGGTGTGGCCCTAGAGTCCAAAACACTGATCAGTTACCAATGGGGCATTCCAATTTTTGGCAATCCCCTGCAGTGTTTGCAGGCATTTCCCAGCCTGAGGCCTCCCTGTGGCTAAGGTGAGCTCCATAATCCAGCCATTAAAATAGGAGAGGAGCTCTGTTGCAAACAGAGCTGTATTCTTTGCATTAATATGCACAGCATATGATTGGGCTGACTGGGCAAAAACCCTTGCCCAATTGGGATGCGCCAGGAAGGTGGACCATAACCTGAGATGGTTTTGGTCACAAATTAAGGATTGCTGCTTCCATTCAAAATCTAATTTTAAGGCAGAATCTAACCAAATGCAAAATTAAAAGCTAGATAAGTGGGGAAAGTTTTGCTGGCAACAGAAATTTACGAAGGGTTCACTTTATTTAGCAAGTGGTTACGAGGACAGCAATAGCAAAATAACAAAATAAATTTTGAAAATATGAAGCTAATGATTGAAAAAAATGAAACTACATTTAATTATTGAGATAAATGCGAATTGAAGGGGGGCTTATTAGATCTCATTAGAGTTTTTTAAATCACTAATGACCATAAAGAACCATACAATAGTATACAGCATAGCTAGTCAATCTCTTAGAAACATAATAAGCAGACTGTAATTGTTAGCTAAGCTTTAGCCAAGCTATACATTTTTCTTTTCCATCCAGTTCTACGCAAGGCCCGCTGTGGTTTCCATATTTGTAAAATTAAAAGAAATCCTCCTGAGTAAATTTCACCATCAGTTATATTTATCTCTGCATAGTTAGCTTTTGTATTAGGACTAATTTCCCCACAAAGGCAATTATGTATCTAGCATATCACAGCTCTGGAAACAAAACTGACAGATGTATGGTGCGAACATTAGACGCTGCATAGGATTATCTCCATCTGCACTGATATTTAAACAATTCAACCTTGAATACTCAGTCAAGTGAACAGGGAATCGTTAAACCACATTTTGACTTTATGTCTAGTACAATGTGCTGCCCAGGTCCTTTGGATTTGCTCCAAATGAATTTCTCACCAACCTGTTCATCTTTAGTGTACCATCAATCGTATTTTCAGTGTTAGTGTCTGATCAGATGTGTTTTAAAAAGCCTTCTTAAACTTTTATCAAATGTCTCTGCACTGAATGTTAAGCGTTTTTCTTACAACAACTTAAGACCAAATGAAGTTTATCTTATTTTTTTTTTCTGTCCTCTGTATCTGATTGGGTGTTTTATTGGTGAGGTGTGGAGTTTTCCAGTGTGTTAGATAGTATTTTTAGTTATTAATGGCATCCTGTGGGGGTGTTTGAGCCAATTCAGAGTAACAACAGTCAGAATAAACTATAATTTGTGAAATGTTGCCCACACTGTTAAGGTGAATTATAATTCTTTAAGTTAAAAATGTCATTTAGTTTGAATGTAAGGAACCAGAGGTAATGTTCCATTAATTCTTGCTGCTTAATGCTATAGCTATAAATCCTAAGTCCCTAAAACAATGCTAAAGATCCTTTATGTGTAAACCACACGATCAGTCATTTGCCCCCTAGCTTGCCATTTGCTTAGTACTTTAGACCTCTTGTTAACTGCGCATTCTCCAATACTGCCGGCTTACAGTTAAACATTGCTGTGCCAGCCGGATTTTAGGCAAATATAGAAGTATTTCCAGCCTTCTAGTTTGATTTTCTTGGCTATTTGTAAGACTGCCTCAATGTATTTGATTGGATGTTTTTATGTCTTTCTTTTACCCATGCCTTTATAAACAATATAACCAATTCCAACTCATTTAATCAAAGAATCACGCTGCTACATTACAGAACTGTTGGCTGTGGTTCTTGTGTGAGTATAATATGTGTGATAAGCATAATATGTGTGAAAGCCTATTTAGCCAGTGATTTACTAAGGTATGAGTTCCCTGACCAGTCTTAACAATCTTTTGAAATTAATTGATAATTTTACATTAGCATATAGATACATTCCCAGAGGTGAAGGCAGATGATCACAATCGTCCAGCAGTGTCTTGAAGGCAACCAGGATAGTAATTCCACTCCACTGAGAAGTAATAATAATCACGAATGAGGAAGCATTTTCTATAGATAAATGCTACCACACCAAATTGCTCTTGCTGCACATTACAGCCCCAGCAACTGTACACACCGTTCCGTCCACTTCCAGCACGTTTCCCACGGGACTGCCAGTAACCTATTTGGAAATCCCTATGTACCTGTCTGGAAAGCCAGAGTGTTCACCCAGGGTCATGTATTCATCTGAATAAGAACGAGGTTACTATAACTAATACCCAAGTAATTCAATACCTGGCTTGCTGTGCAAGTGTGTACAGCAGGGCATCTCAAACCGTGAATTGGGACACTGCACCAATCTGTTTTGTTTGTTTCACTCTTCAGCAGGGCAATCTGATTTGGTATGGCATGATGTGTGAAATCCCCCAATCACAGTAAAAACTCACCTTATCGGTGATTCCATGATGCATGTCCATGCTCTCCTCTACTAAGCAGCTTGCATTCCATTCTTTGCCAGCTTTACTGGCATCAGAGCGACTTAGTAAACCTCAGAGGAGCACAAGCTGCTGGACGCTCTCCCATTACCCCGTGGCAGCCATTTAGAAATTCTTGGTACAGACACATGCATTAGCTGGAAGTAAACCAGGAATGGGGCTGTTGCCCATGCATGTGCTGTGGATTGACAATGACTTGAGTACACAGTACATGGTGATCCAGGGCACACTCATCTCAAATTGGGATGCCCAAGAGACAAGGAATCAGCCAAACCTCATGCAGCTGATTGTTGTTCTTTAAGTCTAAAAAGAACTTAGATCAAATAAAGAGCCTTTGTGGGCACCCTGATTTAAATAGAGCCACTTGTTCGCCACCTACTGTACCTATTTGGTTTCGAGGTACTTGTCCTCACAATGCATGTGCGCCAAGTGGACGCAGTTCTTGCTGCCAGTTATGAGTAGAGGCACATGGCCTGCTTATAGTCACCGCTTACCCACAGTTATGGTACCTGGATATATTTTAGTCTCTTTCCCTTTGACCTTGTTATTACGCCTTCATTGTCCCTTGTAAGTTATTTGGTTTAAATCTTAATTGATTATTACAGTGTGTTTTTGTGATACCGCCACAACATCTATATCTATTCTATTCCATTGTGAGTCTAAAGCTGAACATACAGTGATATGGAGTTAAAACAATATCATAAAAACTTGTAGCCTCTGAAATGAACGTCCACCAGGTACAAGGCGACCTTCTTACCTGCCACCTGCTTCTGTGAAGCTCATTGCCAATTGAGTTCAATGGGTACCAGGTCCTGGTGTACAGAGATGCCTATTGAAGTCAATGGGAATGAGTACATGCCCACCAGTGGCAGGTAAGTGGATCAGCTTGTGCCTATTGAACATCTGGTCTGAGGTTTGTGGGGTAATTCTACAAAAGTAGATTTACCCTTTAACCAAATTCAATCTAACATAAGTTGGCTATATCTCAAAGCAACATCATTCTGCTTACATATCTAATATCATATGGAAGGCAGGGGCAGTTTGTATTCTTCCAATCTTGGTGTAAAAGTCAGAAAAGGTTTGCCCCTGTCATGTAGATTTACTGCAAAGTGAACTGTGTTGGAGGGTTCTTACAAAAATAGTGCTTCATCGCACTGTTACAAATTGCCAAATATTATAAAATGCCTTTTTTTACTTAAAAAAAGACTAAATATGCCAAAATACCTGATTTGTAATGTTATTATTATCAGGCAAATAAAAAAGAAAGTGGACCACTGCATCAATGAATCATGGATTAAGATGCCGGTGGCAAATTGGGGTGAAGTAGGTAAACCAAGTAAAATAAAATAGTTTTTTTTATTTGAAAAAAAATAGTTTTTCCTCCTGATGATGATTCACTCTCAAGAAGAGTGAATAAAAGTGAATTTCAGTTTTTTTATTGGAGAGAAAACTACCATTAGCTTTCATTGTATACTGACTACATTAAGAATTATAATAGCGGAAGATGTTGGCTTTTCGTTTAAAAAAAAATACTGAGATAATTGCACAAATACCCAAGCATTTTTTTCTAAGCAAATGATATTTCAGAGAAGAAAACTAAAACTAAAATCACTGCTACCTAAACTAGAAGCATTTAATCCTTACCCAGGGCACTTGGAGTGAGTCTGACACAAATCTTTACTTGATCTGTTAAACTATAAAACAGTGAAACCACACATTGTTCTTTGGGGAAGCAAATTTTAATATAGGCAATACAATAAGTAAAATAACTGATTTAAAAATAATTAATTGAGAGGTCCTCTGCCTTTGATAATTGACAACTTTAAAGATATTCTAGTTCTTATTTGCCCTGCCTTCAGAGAAAGTACAACAAATATACACAATAATTAAAGGTCTGCCTAGGGATGCAAAGTCAAAGGTTTCTGTAATACTCATAAAAGCTAAAATGTATTTGCACACATTTTTAGTTAATAAAATACTGTCAAACTTTGCCTAATTACTCCCCCCCCCCCAAAGGGGCTGTCTATGAACTGCAAAGGGCATGCCAAGGACTGGTACCCAGTATTAGAACATTTCACCATCATTGAATTTTTCAGTTGCCACAGGGCCTCTGCTGGGCCTAATAGGTAAAGTAACTGATTTTTTGCTCTCACTTGAGGGATAATGTTGGTGCCTGGGAAACAAAAGGAATCCACTGTATGTATTGGGAGGCAGGGTAATAGGAATGGGTTAGTCTGAGGTTCTTCCTAAAGTCTACAATCTCCTCTCTGTATTTTGTGCAATTTTGTGCAATTAGCTCTAATCTCCACATGAAATAAACCCAATCAGTGTGTGTGAACCACAAACTTCAGAAGCTTAATGTACTGATGACTTTAGGTGCAACTGATAGTGGACAGGGAGAAGAATATGATGAGAACCAGATCCCCAACCCGATCGCTTCCCCTGTAGCCAAGCTGGGATGATGGTATTAAACAATGGGTTAAATTCCACACATTGGATCCTAGCATAGTTTCCAGGTTTGTCCAAATGCTGGAGAATAATGTTAACAGTATTGTCTGTTAGCTCTGTAGGTGGTCCAGTAAAGCAGTGTATCTCAACTATCTTCTTCAGGCCCACAGACCATATTTTTCAGTTCTCAACATTAGAGATGAGCGAACTTTTGAAAAATTCGATTCAACTGATTCGCCGAATTTTCCGACAAAAATCGTTTCGACCCGAATTTATTCGCGACGAATCACTATTAAAAACGGCTATTTCTGAGCCTCCTAGAGCCTCAATAGGGTTGTAAACCATTCTGCCTTGCTGTAACACGCACAGGATGCGTGCTGGGTTAGTTAAATAATACTTTGAATAAATATCACATGCAGATCAGAGGCATCGCTAATAGAATCGCAGAGCGGCACAATTGCAGAGAGTTGAAGTGGCATCACTATGAGGGGCAGGAGCCCAAACATTGCTTTAAAGAGACACTAGAGTTGGCAGCAGCAGGAGCCCAAAAAGAGGATTAATCACACCCTGGAGTTGCAAGCAGCAGCAGCAGGAGCCCAAACATTACTTTAAAGAGACACTGGGGTTGGCTTCAGGAGCCCAAAAATTGGATGATTCACACCCTGGAGTTGGCAGCAGCAGCAGCAGCCCAAATATTACTTTAAAGAGACCCTGGAGTTGGCTTCAGGAGCCCAAAAATTGGATGAATCACACCCTGGAGTTGGCGGCAGCAGCAGGAGCCAAAACATTACTTTAAAGAGACACTGGAGTTGGCTTCAGGAGCCCAAAAATTGGATGAATCACACCCTGGAGTTGGCAGCAGCAGCAGCAGGAGCCAAAACATTACTTTAAAGAGACACTGGAGTTGGCTTCAGGAGCCCAAAAATTGGATGATTCACACCCTGGAGTTGGCAGCAGCAGCAGCAACAGGAGCCCAAATTTTTACTTTAAAGAGACACTGGAGTTGGCTTCAGGAGCCCAAAAATTGGATTAATCACACCCTGGAGTTGGCAGCAGCAGGAGCCCAAATATTACTTTAAAGATACACTGGGGTTGGCTTCAGGAGCCCAAAAATTGGATGATTCACACCCTGGAGTTGGCGGCAGCAGCAGCAGCAGCAGGAGCAGCAGCAGCAGCAGGAGCCCAAACATTACTTTAAAGAGACACTGGAGTTGGCTTCAGGAGCCCAAAAATTGGATGATTCACACCCTGGAGTTGGCAGCAGCAGCAGCAGGAGCCCAAATATTACTTTGAAGAGACACTGGGGTTGGCTTCAGGAGCCCCAAAATTGGATGATTCACACCCTGGAGTTGGCAGCAGAAGCAGAAGGAGCCCAAATATTACTTTAAAGAGACCCTGGGGTTGGCTTCAGGAGGCCAAAAATTGGATGAATCACACCCTGGAGTTGGCAGCAGCAGGAGCCCAAATATTACTTTAGAGACCCTGGGGTTGGCTTCAGGAGCCCAAAAATTGGATGAATCACACCCTGGAGTTGGCAGGAGTTGGCAGCAGCAGCAACAGGAGCCCAAACATTACTTTAAAGAGACACTGGAGTTGGCTTCAGGAGCCCAAAAATTGGATGATTCACACCCTGGAGTTGGCAGCAGCAGGAGCCCAAATATTACTTTAAAGAGACACTGGAGTTGGCTTCAGGAGCCCAAAAATTGGATGAATCACACCCTGGAGTTGGCAGCAGCAGCAGCAGGAGCCCAAATATTACTTTAAAGAGACCCTGGGGTTGGCTTCAGGAGGCCAAAAATTGGATGAATCCCACCCTGGAGTTGGCGGCAGCAGCAGCAGCAGGAGCCCAAATATTACTTTAAAGAGACCCTGGGGTTGGCTTCAGGAGCCCAAAAATTGGATTAATCACACCCTGGAGTTGGCAGGAGTTGGCAGCAGCAGCAGCAACAGGAGCCCAAATATTACTTTAAAGAGACACTGGAGTTGGCTTCAGGAGCCCAAAAATTGGATTAATCACACCCTGGAGTTGGCAGCAGCAGGAGCCCAAATATTACTTTAAAGAGACACTGGGGTTGGCTTCAGGAGCCCAAAAATTGGATGATTCACACCCTGGAGTTGGCAGCAGCAGCAGCAGGAGCCCAAATATTACTTTAAAAAGACCCTGGGGTTGGCTTCAGGAGGCCAAACATTGGATGAATCACACCCTGGAGTTGGCAGGAGTTGGCAGCAGCAGCAGCAGCAACAGGAGCCCAAACATTACTTTAAAGAGACACTGGAGTTGGCTTCAGGAGGCCAAAAATTGGATGATTCACACCCTGGAGTTGGCAGCAGCAGCAGGAGCCCAAACATTACTTTAAAGAGACACTGGAGTTGGCTTCAGGAGCCCAAAAATTGGATGAATCACACCCTGGAGTTGGCAGCAGCAGGAGCCCAAAAATTGGCCTAAAGACATAAATATGTTTTGCACCATTTGGAAAGTGTAAAACGTGGCACCATGCTGAATCTAGTTGCATGCATCAGGCATTGGTGGGTGGAAATCCTGGCTGATCCATCCCTGATTCATTTTGACAAAGGTGAGTCTCTCCACATTTTTAGTTGACAGACGAGTTCTCCCAAGCCTAAACTGTGTTTCGCTGGGCAACTCCTCCTCCTCCTCTTCCTCCTCCTCTTCCAGTTCAGCTCTAACGGGGTTCATGTGGCCGTAAGATGTAAACGCCATGTCTCCAGTGCCCTGACCAGCCATGGTTTCCAACATGTGCTGTAGTACATGAAGCAGTGGAATCACGTCGTTCATCCCATAATCCTGCCGACTGACAAATAAAGTGGCTTCCTCAAAGGGCCTGAGCAAACGGCAGGTGTCACGTATGAGCTGCCACTGGTTGACATTGAAGTTACACAGGGGAGTCCCCCTATCTGCTTGGATCATCAGGAAATCCGTGATGGCTTTTCTCTGTTCATATAATCGGTCCAACATGTGAAGGGTGGAATTCCAACGGGTGGAAACATCGCAAATCAGACTATGTTGGGGGATACCATTCTGACGCTGTAGCTCAAGAAGGGTGTGTTTGGCGGTGTAGGAGTGGCTGAAGTGCATGCAAAGTTTCCTTGAAGTTGTTAGGATGTCTTGCAGATGGGGGGAACACTTCAGAAACCGCTTGACAACCAGATTGAAGACGTGAGCCATGCAGGGGGCATGGGTCAGGCTTCCTTGGCGCAGCGCAGACAAAATGTTCTTCCCATTGTCGGTAACCATGATTCCCATTTTAAGTTTTCTTGGAGTAAGCCATGTTTGGATTTCCTGATGAATACATTTAAGCAGTTCCTCCCCTGTGTGACTCCGTTCGCCAAGACAAACCATGTGAAGCACTGCGTGACACCTCCGTGCCCTGCACACATGGTAGACTGGAGGGGCACTGAGACTTGAGCCTACAGTGGAGGGTGAGGAGATGGCGGAGGATGAGGAGGCCGAGTCGCACGGTGTCACAGGCCCAACGGGCAGGGAGCGCGGAGGCCGAAGCGGCGTGACCTGTCCAAGTTGCTGCTGCTGCTGCAAAGGGACCACATTCACCCAGTGGGCCGTAAACGACATGTACTGTCCCTGACCGTAGTTACAGCTCCAGATGTCGGCGCTGCCATGCACTTTGCTACACACCGACAGGCTCAAGGACTGGCCCACCTTCTGTTCAACAAAAGTGTGCAGCGCTGGTACTGCCTTCTTGGCAAAGAAATGACGGCTTGGGACTCTCCACCTCGGCTCGGCACAAGCCATCAGTTCTCTGAAAGGTGCAGATTCCACCACCTGAAAAGGGAGCGACTGCAGCACCAGCAACTTGGACAGGAGCACATTCAGCTTCTGCGCCGTAGGATGAGTGGGTGCATACTGCTGTCTCTTGGACATGGCTTCGCTGATGGATTGCTGGCGGGATGCATGACTTGGAGGAGGAGGAGCAGGAGTGACAGAGGATGGGTATGATGCACAGCTGCCTTCGGCTGAGGTGCTGGAGCCTTGGCTGGCAGAAATTGGGAGCGGCGTGCCACTTGTTGAGGAAGCAGACTGTACCACCCCTTGGGAGCCTCGGTTCTCCCAGGTCGCTTTATGGTGACGCATCATTTGTTGACGCAGGGCCGTGGTGCCAACATTTGGACCCTGGCCACGCTTCACCTTTTGCCTACATATCTTGCATGTGGCCATGTTACCCTCCTGCGGATGCTTCAGGAAAAATTGCCACACTGCCGAGTAGCTACTTTTCCCAGCCCCTGGCCTCACTGCTGCTGTTGCCAACTCCAGGAACCCCTGCTCCACTACCTCCCGATAAGGTAGACTGCCGCACAGCAGGTGCTCTACCCCGGCCCCGGCCGGCTCCAGCCTTTGGAATTGTGCCCCCATGCTGACTGCTACCACCTTGCTGCCTCAGCTGCTGACTCCGGGGCAACCTGCGCCCCTCTTCTCCTGATGACGATGAAGCCCCTTCATCACCCGGCTCCCAAGTGCGATCGGCTTCATCGTCATCATCATTATCACCGAGTTGTGGCTGTACGTCACTGATGTTCGTGGATTCGTCAACAGTGTCTGGCGCAGGAGCTGGAACGCTCGCAGCACCCACGACACTGTCCACATCACTATTTGTCTGCCTAGCTAAAGAAGCCACCTCCATTTCTTGGCTGGGCAGTAGCTGCTGACTGTCCTCTATCTGATCGTCCTCCTCACTAAAGAGTGGAGCTGAACCCAAAGCATAGGATACGTCGCTGGGGGAGGGAACGGCATAGGACAGAGGCAATGGGAGGACAGGGACTGCTCTCGGGGCATGCCAACTCAGGGTTGTGTCAGAGGAACCTACCGACCCTAGACTGGGGGTCTCAGACGTAAGTTGTGATGATGTTGTTGATGAGCGCGTCAACCAATCTACCACGGCAGATGCGTTACTGGTGGAGACCCGACCGCTAGCAGATACTGGCAGATTAGGTCTCTCAGCGTGACTCCTGCTGCTACTGGCCCCCAGTCTGCTGCGAGCTCTGCCTGCGGAATCTTGGCCTCTGCCACTCCTCTTTTCACTTCCAGGCACTTGTCTGCCCGACATAGTCTAACTGGCGTGGTAGTAGGTGATATTTTAAGAACCCCCAGGCAGCGGTGGGTCTATATGAAACAGAATATAATGCACACCAAAAGTGAGCAGTAACACTCAGCCTCCAACAGGCCTGCCTAGTGTAAATAAGAGAGCTGCTTAGTGTAAATAAAGAGGGGTATGCTATGTTACAGAATGGGATGCCCCAACAGCCAGCAGTGCACCTGGCAGGCAGCAGTAAGTCTATGCACAGCAAAAGTGTCTTTATCAGGCCTAATTTCAATTAGAATAAGTGCAAATGGTTATGGTCTTAAATAGAGGCTGGTGTAGTCACAGAATGGGATGCCCCAAAAACCAGCAGTGCACCTGGCAGGCAGCAGTAAGTCTATGCACAGCAAAAGTGTCTTTATCAGGCCTAATTTCAATTAGAATAAGTGCAAATGGTTATGGTCTTAAATAGAGGCTGGTGTAGTCACAGAATGGGATGCCCCAACAGGAGTGCACCTGGCAGGCAGCAGTAAGTCTATGCACAGCAAAAGTGTCTTTATCAGGCCTAATTTCAATTAGAATAAGTGCAAATGGTTATGTTCTTAAATAGAGGCTGGTGTAGTCACAGAATGGGATGCCCCAAAAACCAGCAGTGCACCTGGGACCAGTAGTGCTATGCACAGCAAAAGTGTCTTTATCAGGCCTAATTTCAATTAGAATAAGTGCAAATGGTTATGGTCTTAAATAGAGGCTGGTGTAGTCACAGAATGGGATGCCCCAACAGGAGTGCACCTGGGACCAGTAGTGCTATGCACAGCAAAAGTGTCTTTATCAGGCCTAATTTCAATTAGAATAAGTGCAAATGGTTATGGTCTTAAATAGAGGCTGGTGTAGTCACAGAATGGGATGCCCCAAAAACCAGCAGTGCACCTGGGACCAGTAGTGCTATGCACAGCAAAAGTGTCTTTATCAGGCCTAATTTCAATTAGAATAAGTGCAAATGGTTATGGTCTTAAATAGAGGCTGGTGTAGTCACAGAATGGGATGCCCCAACAGGAGTGCACCTGGGACCAGTAGTGCTATGCACAGCAAAAGTGTCTTTATCAGGCCTAATTTCAATTAGAATAAGTGCAAATGGTTATGGTCTTAAATAGAGGCTGGTGTAGTCACAGAATGGGATGCCTCACAGCAGACTTAAGATCAGTTCAGTATATATGCACAGTTAGTGTATAAGCAGCCTGAAAACGCTAACAAAGCCAGTCAGCCAGCCAGTAACACTCAGGCTGGATGAAAAAAAAAAAAATCTCCCTGTGACTGCCTCTGATTTTTCCTAACTTTCCCTGTTTTTCACTGACTTTCTGTCTGTCTCCTGCCTGTCTCCTGCCTGTCTCCAGCCTGTCCCTGTCTGTCCCTGTCTGTCTAACTGTCTCTCTCCCTGCCTACAGCAGCGTTCTGTCTCTCACGAATGCAATAGAGAAATGAGGAAAAGCAAGATGGCCACCGGCCTTAAATAGCGCTGTGACGCACCGGGCTTGCTGGCTGCTGATAGGCTGCATGTGACTGCCCCAGCTTGCACTGGCGCGGGGTAGATGTCTGGACATGTCATCTTAGAATGCCTGTAATGTAAATGAATGGATGTTAAAGGAAAACTTCGAGCGATCGAATCGCGGGGAAATTCGGATTCGATCCGAATCGAATTTTTCATGAAATTCGGATCGAATCCGGGTTCGTCCAGATTGATTCGCTCATCCCTACTCAACATAGTGGGTTCTCTGACATTATCTATGCATCTGTGTTGAGATCTGCATAACATGACCTGTTGGTAGTCTTTGAGGAAAGGTTTGTGGAACACAAAGGAATATGGAAGGAATACGATATGGCTTTGTAGAAATGAAGCACAAAATATTCATAACCCTTTATTACTAAAAATGTCAGGGCAAATACGTCTGTAGATTTGGGTTCTGAGGTCTTATAGATAATAATGTGAAATGGATTCAAAAATGACATGTTTCTAGTGTGCTGTGAACTGCTCAGTGATTTGATCAGCACAGTGTTACAATGTGAAGGGGAGATATGGAGTCTGGGCCAGCTGATTTGCCTTTATTTTGTCTTTTTAAAATGTTTCTAACTTCTCTCTCAAAAGTCTTTATTGGGTGGGGAAAGGGGTATCAGTCAAGGTAAGCAGCTAGAATCTAACCTGGCATTAGCTGAGAAATATAATTTGAAGCTGACCAAAATCCTAGTAACTTGGGCCCTAGAGTCTTAAGGATTTTCTTCACTGTGTGAAACCCCTGGGGTGTCCCATATACTCTCCTCAGAAATCAATCCCACAGTGCATGCGTGGACCACCACGCTGGATGTGTGCAACTCCGCCAGCATATCTGAATGACTGGCAGTGCATGCGTAAAATAGAGAGTGGCTAGAGGGAGGTTCCCAGTAATTGCTCCATTCAGAACTCATTGCAGGGGAGGATTATGAACGGTGATGAGTTCTTATTGAAGGAGAGCCCAAGTATCTAGGCCGGCTTCAAGGTATTGTGGGCTCTTGGGCAACAGTACCTCAGCGGGCCCCCTTTGTCACATCACTTTAATGCTCTGTTTGTAGATCTGGCATACAGAGGGAACCGCATATCTTGTTACCTGATACGCTTCCACACTAAGCTTAAACATCTGGGCAGCGAATCTAAAAGATTCAAAGGCCGCTTGTTTTCTCCCGCAGCATCCCAAACCATGCCCTGCTGTGTGAAACCCCCCAGAGAGCTACTATTTACTCACCTCTTCCAACCGCACATTTGTTCCAACGGCACATTTGCGGGCTCTCACTCAATGAGAGCCGCCATTCGGCAGGTGGATTTCAATGGACAAGCACCCGTGCATGCGCCATTGGAACGAGGTGAGTGAAAACCACATTCTGGGGGGTTTCACACAGTGGGACATCCTGATTCGGGGTACCCCAGGGGAAAGTCAGCAGCCAGCCCTGGAATCTCTTCGGGCCAGACCATATGGGTTTTGTTAAACTTTCACACATTCCTGTTCGGGATGCCCCGGGGAGAGAAAATAAGTCTGGTTTTGGTCCACTTTAATCATCTTATCCACCTTAGAAAACATTCAGCTTATCCACCAGAAGCTGAATGCTTTCTTAGGTGGGTAAGCAGAATGGTTGCACTTGCAAACTTGATATAATATAAATACAGAATCTGGCACATAATAAAAAAGTGTTACCCTCTCTGTGGTAACTTTCCAGCTAGTGCAGTCAGCGCGCCTCTTCACACACGCTCTGCCAGGCTGTCGGTGTCCCCTCCGCAATCATTGCTGATACTGACTGCGTGGGGGGAAGATAGCCCCGCCCCCAATCAAACCTGCCAGCGCATTGGGGCAGGAGGGAGTCCAGATGGGAGGGGGAAATAGCCCCACCCCAATCAAACCAGTCAGCCAGCGCACTGGGGTGGGAGGGGGAGATAGTCCCGCCCCCAATCAAACCAGCCAGCCAGTGCATTGGAGCTGGAGTAAGTTGAGGTGAGAGGGAGAAACGGCCCTGCCCACCAGTCAAACCAGCCAGCGTCCTTGGCAAGACCGGCGCTGATGTACAGCACAGACAGCCTTTTTTTATAGGCTGTGCTGCCTTGGTAGGCCCCCACTGCCGGGACCCTCGGCAGATGCCTGACCTTGCTGGGTGCTAGTGCCGGCCCTGCCAAGCATGCGCTGTGGACCCTGTAAAATGGACCAAAACCCAGGTGAGTTAAAATCCTGGATTTTTGCCATTTTAAGTTTCGCATGGTTAAAATGTTATGCCTGTCTTACTGCCTTTTTTTAAATGTATACTATAGCTCTTTAAACCTGGCCTTGTCACAACTTCTGTATGCATTCTGTTTTCCTTTTTTTGTCCTGTTGTCTTTTCTACTTCAGTTTAGCTCTAAACCAGTTTGTTGTTGAGCCAGCAACTTCTGGAATGCGGATAACCCCACTATCTAAAACTTATTGTTAAAAATAACCCCACGTGACAGCAAATGTTGCCCTTTACCTGCCACATAAATGCTGCGACAAAATTATATAGACCACCAAACAAAATTGTTCTCCAAAATTTGACTATTTTAGTGAGTTATAAGGTAATTGTTCTACATTTACAGAATTACAGTACAAAGGACTTGACAAGTTTTATGCCTGGCTGATTTTGGGAACTAGAATAGAACATAATTTGACAGCTCAAATATGGATCAGGATAGGATAATTTAAAGGTCTCATTTACAGGTTCAATAAAAGATTTTAAATAGTGCAACAGAAACTAGCAGTAAAAGCAAAGTAGATTCCTAACTGTAGAGCAGTCAGATAGAATTTTACAGGACAGAACAATTATAGTTGCCTAACAAATCAAAATTCAGTTAATTAAAAAAAAAATACACGTGTTGCTTAAATATTTCCTTACTTTTTCTTCTTGATAACTGGATACATTAGCCTTTGATTGTATGCTACTAAAACTAAAGCAATCTCTGTTGTGAAGTTTGGAAGAACAGTAGTGTTTGCCATCCAAGTCAGAAATGCCTGGGGAGGGGAAGAAATTGGGAATAATTTACAGGGGGTGGTTTATTGCAGAGGGCATGGTCAACAGCTAATTAAAAGTTCATAATGTTTCATGGGCATAATTATGTGCAAAGTCCATAAGAACATGAAAATCAAAAAAGAAAAAATAAGAGGTGTAATACAAGACCATAGTAATGCAGCATAACCATTCCACAGAAATCAGAGGGGGGGGGGGGCAGAGGGGACACCTGCGCACAGCACACGACCGCCCATCACGTGCGCAGCTGAAGCTCACCCAGCTGCATTACTATGGTCTTGTATTACATCTCTTATTTTCTCTTTTTTGATTTTCATGTTCTTATGCACTTTGCACTTTTGGGTCCATGACTTGCAAACATTTGATTACTATATTACTTAAATGATTATTTTGTAAGGTTTCTTATATTTATGTCTTTATTATACATTAGTATCTGCTGATATGGTCTGATGATATTGATTGTAATTGCTGATATTGATTGTATTTGTTGCACCTTTATTAGCACCTTTTGCACTGTCACTTTAGTGATTAATGAATTCCCTTGATTAATAGTGATCAATAATTTTTTGGATAATAGGGTTAGATTTTTGTGCCGGCAGAAAAAAACTGCACTTTTTTGCAGGTTTCGTTCCTTTTTAGATGTTGAGTTTCCCAGATATAATAGTTGCTTGCTGTGTGGCAGCACTGGATGCATACGGGGGTTTGAGCAGTGTTTTTCTTCCAATCCATTCCAGGCACTCCTGACGCTTGGCATTACCTCCTCCTTACTGATCACGTGACTGCAAGAAAGAAAACAGGTGTGGCCCCTCCAGGCCCATAAGTAGCAGCTGCCTCCTCACCAAGATCAGTTTTTCTTTCTTGCAGTGGCAAGTGACTGTAAAGGTTGTTCAAGAAACTAGCTCTCAAGGATTGGCAGCAAGCGGGGGACTGAACCCTGTCTGCTCTCTGCATAGCCTTATTCCCATGGATCCCTCAAGACCCAAGTTTATGCCTCCACAGCGTTGGCTGTTTTGGGGTCCGTGAAGGTAAGGTGGAAGCGCTGGGGTCTTGGGGCGCTTACAGGGTGTATATGCTCTGGGCTGCAGGCTTTTTTGAAAAGCAAGTCAGCCGCAGGTTTTTCTCTGGTGTACCTGCTGAGGAATGTTTTTTTTATGTTACCCAACCCCTCCTTCTTCCAGTTAGGTAGGTTTTTTATCTTAAAAAAAAAAAAAAAAAGAAATTAATAATAGGAAAAAAAAAAATTAAAAAAATATTTTTTTTTTATGTATGCCTTTAAGGGGTGTGGCTGATGTCACGCAAGGGCATAGTTTAACCCGGAACCACAAGGCCGTGTATTCAGTTGTCTCTCTCCCCGGGCGAGGAAATCGCATATTGCTAGATATATATATATATATATATATATATATATATATATATATACATATTGCGGCCAGATAGCAGTGCGATTGCGGCGGCGGCCGGTTGGGCCAAGGTGCTGGCCTAGAAATGCCTTGTGATTAGGATGGCTTTCAGGGGTTCCGCTGGTTTATTCATATTGCTGCCTCAGGGCAAGCTGATTTTGCCTTTGTTTGTACTAAGCTATGATATATATATATTATGTGTTTGATCATTTCTTTTGTATAGCGGTAAAGAGAAGAGCGGTGGTGGTGAGTGGACATCGCCATTATCAATTTTTATATAATTTTTTTTTGATTAATTGCATTATCAATTTCATATTTCAGTTAGTTATATTATTTATTTTATATATTTGTATATGTTTAATATATATATATATTTTAATATTTTACTATCTGTATGAATATATTTTATTATTATAATAATTGTCAGTTAAAAGAAAAAAAAAAAAAGAGAGGGAGATTATTAATGCTCCTTTTTTCTCCTGTTTTATTTTTTAGAATTTGGAAGAATCATAGAAAAGGTTGTGGTTCCCTTTGGGATTGGTTTTAGGCTTAGGGCCTTTTAGGTCTGATTGCCAAATTAAAAAAAAAAAAAAAAAAAACACCATGAGGGAGGCATCAGGGAAAAGTGATTCGGGCATCCCATTTGAGCAGGGTGGGCTCTGCCCCTTATGTAATTAGGATCCCCTGGGTGGTTTCAGCACGGTTTGTTCCGCTTGCACCATGAGAATTGGTTAGACCATAATAGAGCGGCTGCTCAGGCTTTTAGTCCAGTTATTACTGGTGTGAGCCCAACGGCTCACCTATCACTTCCTTCCCCTGCAAGGGGGAAGGCAGCAAGGCGCAGTCAGATGTGGTGCACAGGTTGGATAACCTGGAGAGACAGTTAAACCTTGGTTATTCCAGAGAAGGCCACCTATAAAAGGAGGCATTGGAACCTGTTGCGGAGGAAAGAGATTTATTTGCCTCTTTTGGAGAATGGGAGGAAGAAGAGTATATAGATGAGCAGCTCTCAGAAGGCGAGTTACGCTCTGGTGAGGAAGATAGTAACTCTATTTTTTTCTCTTCTGATGAGGACCCCCTCCTCGCAGGAGGAGGGGCCTGGCAAAACACACTGTCTGCTCTCTTCGGTTTTTGAAACTTTGAATATCACTCTCTCCCATATTGTATCTTGTACTCAGAATATCCACTGTCAAGTCTGTAAAACTGCATTTGAAATAGTGGGTGTACTGTATGTTCTACCCTGTCTGTAATTACTATTTTGTAAAGTGCTACGGAAGATGATGGCGCTATATAAATGAACACTAATAATAATAATATTATCACCCCTCCTGAGGTGACAAAAAGAGGGAAGGATGATCTGCTTAAGCCAGTAAGGCAAAGGCAGGTGTTCCCGGAGCAGCCGCACTTTTCTAAAATGGCGTTAAAGGAATGGGAAAATCCTAACAAATTACCGGCTGTTCCTAGGATACTAGACTCTAGGTATCCCTTTCCGGAGGACATGATTAAGCTTTGGTCTTACCCACCTGAGGTGGATTCTCCAGTAGCAGGCTTGTCTAATACTTCCATCATGCCGTCTGCTACTATGGGAACTTTAAGAGATCCCACGGGGAGATGAATGGATCAATTGGCCCGCCATGCTTTTGCTATGAAAGGATCCTTTCTACATCCTGTTTGTGCCATGGCCATTGTGTCCCTGGCTTCAAGGAAGAAGATGAAGAAAGGTTTTAGCCAGGGCTAAGTCTCGCAGGCTTATTCAAGAGTCCAAAGATTTTAAGGATTGTTTGGACTTTAACTCGTTCGCTATCACTGCGATGGATGATGCAGTCAGGCTAGCTGCTAGAACTTCTGCTCTGCTTGTGGCCTTGCGCCGTTCCTTATGGCTAAGACAATGGTTGGCGGTTGCCGCCACTAAGAAAGCTCTTATAGATCTACCTTTTTTAGGGAGCAGATTTTTTGGAGAAAAACTGGACAGTATGGTGAAGCATGGCAAACTGCCTCAGAGGAAGAGGACAACTCGGCCTTTTCAGAGGACTTCATCATATCGACTCTTTTGGACTGGCAGAGGGACCTTTCGTCCTTGCTCCCATAGAGGTTTTTGAGGTAGAGGCAGAGCGTGTAGGGCAGGAGGGGCCTGGAGAAGTGGGCCTAATCCTACAGCCAAGCCCACTCCAGCATGAGGGGGCGCCCTCACCCGAGCATTTTGCTCATATCTGGAGGCACCACGTGGCGGATCTTTGGATCTTAGAGGTTGTGTCATCAGGCTACAAGATGGAGTTTGCAGCCAGACCACCCGCAAGGTTCCTTTGGTCAGGGGCATCCCGGAACCAGTCAAATATGCCCTGAGACCCGCAGTTCAGCATCTCCTTCAAAAAGGGGTAATTTGTCGGGTACCCTTTTAGGAGGAAGGTCAGGGGTTTTACTCCAACCTGTTCACAATCCCCAAAAAGGACGGGTCGATGCATCCCATTTTTAGACTTAAAGGGTCTCAACAGGATATCCGTGTGAAACCTTTCCGCATGGAGACGCTAAGGTCAGCGGTAAGAGTAGTTCGGCCCGGGGATCTTATGACTACTATAGACTTAAGGGACGCGTATCTGCATGTTCCAATTTTTCCAGGGCATCAGAAGTTCCTGAGGTTTGCCCTGGAAGACCAGCACTTCCAGTTTGTGGCTTTCCCATTCGGGATATCCTCGGCTCCAAGAGTGTTCACCAAAGTTTGGCGGGTCTCATGGCCATTTTCAGGAGCCAGGGGATATGCATCATTCCATATTTGGACAATCTTTTAATTTTGGTGGGTCTCTTCAGCGGATCATGAAAGATACGCAGATGGTCCTATCAACTCTGGAAGAGTTCGGCTGGGTGATTAATTATCCGAAGTCCCATATTACTCCGGCGCCAGTAAAGAATTTCTTAGGAATGATTCTGGACACGGTTCAAGTCAAAGTGTTTCTACCAGAGAAGAAGGCTCTGCTAATTTGAAATCAAATAGAGTACTTACTGGCTTGCCGGCAGCCGGCCATTCGGCTAGGGATGAAGCTAGTAGGCCTTATGGTAGCCTGCTTCGAGGCCGTACCTTTTTTCCAGTTTCACATGAGGCTTCTTCAGTGGAATCTGTTGATAAACTGGGATCGGGCCCCACAGTCGCTGGATCAAGTTTTTTGTTCTGACGCCCTCGGCCAGGCAATCTCTTCTGTGGTGGATGGACCCTCTTCATCTGTCTGTAGGCAGGTCCTGTCTGACACCACAGTGGCAGATCGTTTCCCCGGATGCCAGTCTCACAGGTTGGGGGGGGGGCATCTGGCAGACACAGAAGATCCAGGGACAATGGGGGCCGAAGGAGTGTCAGCTTCTCATAAATATATTGGAATTAAGAGCAATCCGACTAGTGCTTCAGTATCTGACCCCCAGCTTAAAGGGGCAGGCAGTCCAGGTCCAGTCGGACAATCGGACAGCAGTAGCCTATATCAGTCATCAGGGGGGTACCCGGAGCAAGAGTGCTCAAGAGGAAGTAAGCCGGATTCTGACTTGAGCAGAAGAGTATGTTCCCTGCATCTCGGCAGTTTACATCCCGGGGGTAGAAAACCAGGAGGCCGACGCTCTGAGACTCATGTCCGACCACCGCAGGAAGGTTCTACATTGGGGACAATGGTCCCTCAGTCAGAAGGTCTTTCAAGCCACTTGTCTTCGCTGGGGGTGTCTGGAAGTGGATCTTTTGAACACAATCACAAATGGACGAATTTCATGTCCCCATCAAGGGACCCTCTGGTCATAGCAACGGATGCCCGGTCAGTCTCTTGGGCAAGGTCCAAGCTTCTGTACTTTTTTCCCCGCTTCCACTACTGAGCCGTGTATTAGGAAAGATAGCTCAGGAGGGTGTACCTACCATTCTAGTAGCTTCTCATTGGCCAAGAAGAAGTTGGTTTTCAGACATAACAAGGAGGTCGGTAGACCATCAGCGCCTACCGGTCGAGCCAGATCTTCTCACTCAGGGGGGGCGCTTTGGCGCCCGAATTTACAGATGCTGGCTTTAACGGCTTGGCTATTGAAACCTCGATCTTAGCAGAGAAAAGTTTATCGGCCAAGTTTATTCATACCATGATTCAGGCCCGGAAGAAGTCATCTTCCATGATGTTCTACAGGGTCTGGCGGTCGTTCATATCCTGGTGTGAGGCTAGGAATTTTTCGTGCAGAAAGTATTCAATTTCTAGAATTCTAGAATTCATACAAGATGGCTTAGAAATGGGCCTACAGTTAAGCACCCTAAAAGGGCATGTATCGGCCTTGGCTATTTTTTTTCCAGAAGTCTATCGCTAGTAAGAGGCTCATTAAGACTTTTTTTCAGGGGGTCACTCATGTCCGACCTCCACACGTCTATTTTACCAGTGTAGGACTTAATTTAAATTTTTCAATTTTTAATGCGTAGATGGCCATTGTATGCTTGCGCACACATAGGAATTCATCCTCCGCATTTGACCCATCCGTGCAGTGAGTGTGCACATGCTCGGAGCAGTGGGCTGCCCTAATTGTGGCGCCCGGGGAGCAGTTGCGGGGTTGGGTGCCTTGCTCAAGAGCACTTCGGTCTTGTCCCAGGACCGGGATTCGATCCTGCAGCCCTCCGGTCGCAAGTAAGCTCCCCTTGCCTCTAGGCCACAACTGCCCCCTAATCTGGTGTTGAATCTGGTGTTGTCGGCTCTGCAGGGTGTTCCCCTTCATCCTATGATAGACGCTCCATTGGGCATTTTGACGCTTAAGGTGTTGTTTTTGGTGGCAATCTCCTCTGTGTGGCGTGTTTCTAAGTTAGCCGCCTTATGTATGATGTCTCCTCATTTTGAGTTACACAGAGACAAAGTAGTTTTTCGGTTTAAGCCTGATTTTTTACCTAAGGTCGTCTCTCCCTTTCACCTTAATCAAGAGGTAACTTACCTTCTTTATGCCCAGTTCCGGCTAATGCTAAGGAAAGGGCGCTTCATTCTTTAGATGTAGTCAGAGCCGTAAGATATTACTTGGCAGCTACAGATTCCTTCCGCAAAACGGATTTCTTTTTTGGTTATATCGGAATGGGCCGAGAAAGGGGCTTCCGCCAGCTAAAGCCACTGTCAGTAAGTGGATTAGGCAGGCAGTAGGAAGAGCCTACTCGACCAAGGGGAAGGAACCCCCTTTTCGGGTCATGGCCCATTCCACTTCATTGGTGCTTCTTGGGCTTTTCAGCATCAGGCTTCGGTGGAACAGGTTTGCAAAACTGCCACCTGGGCTTCGGTTCATACATTTACCAAATTTTACAAGGTGGATGTTAGAGCCTCAGCTGACGCTGTGGTTGGTCGAAAGATTCTTCAGGCAGTAGTGAAATGAACTACCTGCTGTTCTGCGTTAGGGGATCCCGCCCATAGATGGCACTGCTTTTGGAGATCCCAAGCGTAAGGAGTGCCTGGAATGCATTGGAAGAAAAAACACAATTCTGTGAGGTACTCACCTGTAGAATTGTTTTTTCTGGGAATCCATTCCAGGCACTCCGGCACACCTGTTTTGGGTCATGATCTATCTTTTGATGCTTTTTTTGATGGTGTTTAGTCCATTTATTTCATTAGCATTTAAAAAGAAAAAAATAGAAAAAGTGTAAGAGAAAGTGAAAAGAACAAAACTTAATTTCTGAGAGTATTTTCGCGGAGTTCGGTGTAAAGTAACATGGACTCCTATATAGGCCCTCCCGGCCTGCCTCTGTTTTTCTGTTTTTTACTGCTTTTTAAGTAAACTGATCTTGGTGAGGAGGCAGCTGCTACTTATGGGCCGGGAGGGGCCACACCTGTTTTCTTTCTTGCAGTCACGTGATCAGCAAGGAGGAGGTAATCCCAAGCGTAAGGAGTGCCTGGAATGGATTCCCAGAAAAAACAATTCTACAGGTGAGTACCTCACAGAATTGTGTTTTTTAATCATTGTCTTGTCTGATGTGTTGTGTTTTATGTCTTACTGTTGCACAATAAATTTTGGTATGTTATTAATGTCTGTGTTGATACTGATTGGTACTCCTATGATTGGAGTGGGGATGGACTAATTGCACATGTGCGCGTATCGGGCGCTGTCTCGGTCCTTCTAATAACCTGGCCGGCATTGATGAATATGATGTATGTTGGGCCCTCTAACACCAGTACAGCGCTGCAAGGAGCAAAAGGTAGCGCCAGCTCAGTGCGACCGACTTTCGGTGCTCCACACCATACTTATCAAAAATATACACACGCACAGCGTCGGCACTCTAAATCTGGTCGCTATAGCACAGAGGGCCTGATGCTGTGTGATTAAAGTCTGTTTTTGAACACATATCCACCAGTAACAAAGCGAAAACACATGGAATGACATTGTTTTAACATTGTGACATGAACACTTTAGTGTCAGACCCGTAATGACAATTCTGCATAAAAAACAAAAAAAATAAAAAAAAGGTTTCAAAAATGACTCTTTCTAGGCTAGGAGAGGTGACACAATTATTTGAGAGAAGAAAAAAAAAACCCTGTTTAAACAGAAGAAAAGGAACGTCCACTGAAATGTATGGGGTAGCAACAGGTAATACCTGGCACTCTGGAAGCTAGGGTGCCGACGCTATACGCTGAGCCACCTGTAATGATAAATCGGACGCTACATGGCGCTGTTAGTCGCTCACCAGAATCGCCTTCATAAATGTGGTATTGCTTACGGTGGCCAGCGTTCACCAGACGCTACCTGCCGCTATCCCTTGATGAATAATCCCCATAGTCAACACCTTTATTCAGAGCCTGATTTTTCTTGCTGTTATCTTTCCGTAAGCGTGCAATGAATGGTTATGCAAATTAAAATGTCTGTCCTCAAATTGTCAGTTTGCATTTGCACTAGGTTTGTGTAGCAATTTGTGTCCCTATGGGCCCTTATTCTGGATTTAACTGTGCAAATAAATATTACTCACCAACCACAGAGGTTGGCGGTTGATGTTATAGGATCTGCTTGCCATAATGTCATTTATCTGAAAACACTTGTGGTGAAAATGTGGAAAACCTTGTAGAGCTTTTAATACCACTTTTAGTTGTTGAGGCTAGATTAAGGCAGCGCAATCTGGCACAGGAGCTAATCTGTTTATCCCATCCCATTTTTAGACAATATTGACTAATATTTACAGTTCTGATATACAGTATTGATACACTTATCTCACCTTGTGCACGTTTTACATAAATATCCCTATGTGTAGGTGTGCTTTCAGAGTTGGTAATATTTAATGTTTAAAGTTTCCCTATACTGCTCCCTTACCATCACGCGTCAGACTAAATGAGGGGAAGGTGTCAAACCAGTCATCCCCACAAGTAAGTAAATAGACATTTCCTAAAGTCACACTTTTCCCCACTGTTAGTACAAAGGGGGATTTAAAAAGCCCCCGGAGCACCACGATCGGCGGTGTCCTGCTGTGTGAAACCCCCCCAGGTCACCTGAACAAACACCTCTTCCTGAACGCACAGCGCATAAGCGTGCGTCCGTCCAATCAGCATGCTTGGATCCGCTTGAGTCCCTTCCTCCATGAGCTCGTCTAATGCGAGTAAATTCCGGGGGAAGCCTGTCTGCCTTGTAGTCTCATAGACTCCAGGGTGGGTTTTGGTCCTCTTTAATAACACCATCACTAACCTTATTTTTCTTCCATTCCAGGCCATCCTTATTCAATACGATTGGGTAACTCCTGCCTGAAGGGGCGTAACTGCAAGACAAAAGCGTGGCTCCGCCTCCCGGCCTATATCCTTCCAGCTGACTTCCTAGATTCCAGTTTCATTCTTGCAGTTGGGATGACTGCATGGCTCTCTAGACTCCTCTTCCATTTACTTTTTTTTTGTTTGTCAGATTATACCTTTGAAGCGGCGGCAAGACCCTGTCTGTCTTCCTAGGTTCCTTATGCTGCTCTGATCTGGATTTACCCATTATGCCTCCTCAGTTTTCGGCTTGGCGAAGTTCCGTATCCGGATCAGGATGGTAAGGTAAGCGCAGGGTCCAGTGTGCACTTTGTAGTGCTTTGGCACTCTGGCTGAAGGCTTTCATTGAAAAGTATAAGCAGCCACAGGTTTTTGTCTGGTGAGCCTGATTGGCGGTGACCAAGGGAATGATTTTCCCTCTCTTATTGTTTTTTATTGCTCTTTCCCATGTGTTTCTTTGTTCTCTGGTTGAAAAATGCAAAATTTGCACGCCTTTTTAGGGGGCTGCAACGAGGAAATAGTCCGTCACCACAGAAAGATTTTCGGCTTGCCGAAGTTCCGAGTACCGGGCGCAGAACGCTTTCTCCGTCCGCCTCTGTGGAAAGATTTTCGGCTTAGCGTAGCAGCTAGCTCCGCTGAGATCTCCGTTTTTTTTCAGCGGTACTGCGCATTTTCTCTAGCCGGGGACGCTGGAAGATATTTGGCTTAGCGAAGTCACCAGCTCCGCTGAAGTGGCCGGTTCTCCTCCGCGACGGGGCACGTTTTTCTTGCCGACCAAGCTTAAACATTTTCGGCTAGGAAAGGTGTCTAGCATCGCCAGAGATTGCAATTCCCTTTTGGCTGCACATCATTTCTGGGGTAGTTGGCCAGCAAAAGGGCTGCTCTACCCTCAAGGGTGGTCTACCCTCAAGGACTCGCAGTAGTTTTGTGACTGTCGAGAATATATATATATATATATATATATATATATATATATATATATATTTGGTCTCAGATCCCCAGAGTCATAGACTAGTATTATTAAATTCACCATGACGGAGGCATCGGGAGTAGTCATCTGGTCTATCAGATTTACCCCATATCCAGTTGCATGCAGTGGCACTGGATGAGGATAGCACAGTGCGCAGGGATTATGCCACGGTTGTGGATAGGGAGACGGTTGTCTCCTCCCTGAAGGGGCTCTGACTCCTATTGCCGGTGCTTTCTGAGAAACCCCTTGGCAGTTTCCATGCGGACCGTGATGTGGATCGTACCGGTTACTAAGGTTTTTTGAAAAAAAAAACAAGAGAAAAAAGAAATCCTCTGAGTATATTGAAGAGGATATTGTGGCTGCCATGGTCTCCTTCTGAATATTTAAACTCTGTCGGCAGCCCTCAAGTGGTCCTAAACCTATGGAGTCATCACGAAATATTGGCTACGAAAAGGGTTGTAAAGAAAATAATTTTTCCTCCAATTTGAAGAGGATATTGTGGCTGCCATAGTCTCCTTCTGAGTCTTTAAACTCTGTCGGCAGCCCTCAAGTGGTCCTAAACCTATAGAGTGTCATAATGCAGTATTGGCTACTAAAAATATTTTAAAAGAAAAGATTTTTTCCTCTGATAGAATAGGATATTGTCTGCCATAGTCTCCCAGGAAGTTATCTGTTGGAGAGTCCTCTACACAAGGGGTGTCCGGTTAAGGAGAAGTTGGATGGATGGTTGATTTCCTCCATTTCTGGAGGTTTTTGCGGAGCATATGCATTATTATAATCTGATCAATAGGGAATGGCAGATGTCAGGTTGTCTTCCGGCCATGCCTAAAATACTAGATACTATCTATCTCTTTCCTCCAGATCCGATTGAATTATGGTCTCACCTTCCTGTAGTGGACGCTCTGGTGCCAGGTCTTTTAGATTTTCGTTTTGCCATCCTCTGATAGGGCTTCTCCAAAGTATCCAGCGGATAAATGCATGGATCAGGTGGCATGTCATGCTTATCTATTATGGGGTCGGCCTTGGGCCGGCCGGTGTTACATTCATAGAATTTTCTGGGAATGTCATTAGACACGTCTCAGGCAAAAGTGTTTTTCCAACACAGAAGTGACTCTTACTTTAGGCCAGGGTACAGGGTCTCTTGTCTTGTCCTCACTCGACGATTCATCAAGGAATATGTCTGTTGGGCCTGATGGTATCTTGCTTTGAGTCGGTATCTTTTATACTGTTCACACAAGACCCCTGCAGATGGAATTGCTCACAATCTGGGATCGGGACCCACACACTCTGGATCACTCTTTTTACATGACACAGTCAGGAAGGCGGTCCTCAGCCTCTTCAGATTGGCAAATTCTTTCTTCCAGTACAGTGGAAGATCATCACCACGGATTCCAGTCTATATGGTTGGAGGAGTGTCATGGAGTCACAAACGATTCAGTGACAATGGAGTCTGAAGGAGAGCAGACTCTCCATAAATATCCTGGAACTGAGAGTGATTCTATTGTATTTCAGACATTGGACATACCATCTGAAGGGGCATCCCATCCGGATTCAAACAGACAATCGGACGGCGGTGGTATATATCAGCCTACATGAGGGCGCCAGAAGCAGTGAAGTTCTGATGGAGTGAGCTGGGTTTTCACTTTGGGCTGAGAAACTGGTTCCATGTATTTTGGTGGTACACATACCAGGAGTGGACAACTTGCAGGCCGTTCATCTCAGCAGAATGGTCCTGCATCAGAGGTAATGGTCTCTTAGCCAGAGGATTTTTTAATCCCTATGCATGTGCTGGGGGATCCCAGATGTAGTTCTTGCATCAGGGCACAGTCGGACGATCCGAAGTTCGTCCCGGTCCAGGGATCTTCTAACAATAGCAACAGATGCCCTGACTCTTTAGTGGTCAGCATTCAAGCTTCTTTATGCATTTCCCTCCAATTTCACTCCTGGGTCGTGTACTAAAAAAGTTTAGCTCACAGGGAAGTCCCAACAATTCTGGTGACTCCTCTGTGGCCAAGAAGAAGCTGGCTCTCAGACATAGTAAGGATGTCAGAGGGCAACTTTTGGAGGCAACAAGATCTTCTCACACAAGGTGCGGCCTCCTCATAATCCACTTCTGCCGGCTTTTGGACCTGAACTTGTTTTTCAGGGTCCTCCTTTTTGAACCATGGTAGATGCGTCATTAAGTCTAAGGGCGCTTATGGTTATCCCTTAGTGGCAATAACCTCAGCAGGCGGTTTTCTGATTTAGCGGCTTATCAGTAAGCCTCGTTATTTGAGTGTTTTAGGATAACGTATCTTTTCATTTAATGAAGAGATTGTTTTTGCCTTCCTTATGTCCTGCTCCAGTGTCTAATAAGGAAGGGGTGTTCTTCACTGTTGGATGTAGTGAGGGCACTAAGGTATTATCTCACTACTACATAATCTTTCCATAGTTTGGACTTCGTATGTCATACCTGAGGGTCCACGGAAAGCTCTTCCACCAGCTAAGTCTGCCATCAGTCGATGGATTAGACAGACAGTGGTAAGAGTCTATTCTGCCCAGGGGAAGGAGCCCCTTGTTTTGGGTCACAGCTCTTTCCACTAGGGCCATTGGTGCTTCCTGGACTTTTCAGCATCAGGACTCGGTGGTCTTTGGTTCATACATTTACCAAATTTTGCAAGGTAAGTGTTGGGGCCTCAGCTGACGCTGTATTTGGTCGAAAAGTTCTTTAGGCGGTAGTGAAAGGAACTACCTACTGTTCCGCGTTGGGGATCCCGCCTATATTTGGCACTGCTTTTGGATGTCCCAATCGTATTGAATAAGGACGGTCTCGAATGGATTGGAAGAAAAAACACAATTCTGTGATATTCACCTGTAGAATTGTTTTTTCTGTTAATCCATTCCAGGCCGTCCGACCCACCTCTTTTGGGGGAATATAGAAAGTTACGATCTATCCTTGAAACCCTTTTTATGGTGTTCTTCTTTTTTATAATAATATTTTGCATTGAAAAGAATGCTAGGTTGATATATCCATGTCTTGGATGCCTAGTCTTGTGGATATATAAAAAAAAAGAGATATAGGTATGCCTCCTGGGCGGCTGGTTATACTGCTTTTTAATTAACTGGAATCTAGGAAGTCAGCTGGAAGGATATAGGCCGGGAGGCGGAGCCACGCTTTTGTCTTGCAGTCACGCCCCTTCGGGCAGGAGTTACCCAATTGTATTGAATAAGGACGGCCTGGAATGGATTAACAGAAAAACCAATTCTACAGGTGAGTATCACAGAATTGTGTTTTACCAATTTGTTCCTCACCTACCCACTACCATAGATATTGGTATGCTGGATTTTCATTCAGCCAATGCATCCTTTAGGGACGGAACACAAAGGGATTTTCAGCATTGTTACAAACGTGTTTTTCTTTGATAATTGTTGATATGTCTTTTTCTATTTGATTTCTGATCTCTGATTTTCTGTACTGTATATGTAGAATTATATCTTAATTACAGTATATATTATAAACATATGTAGTGGTTACATTCTGTCCTATTGCCCATAGCTCACAAGCGGTGCTGATGAAACCAGCGGGTCCATCTGTTTACCTCTAATGTAGAACTAATAAGCCTTGTAACTATATGACATGATATCCGTTATACATGACTACTCTATTTATTGAAATAATAATCTAGATGTATGTATATGTGGGCAAAAATGGCAGAGCAATAGGATCAATATAGCATTATTGTATGAATTTTGTATTGCTATTTTTACCTATAATTCTTAAAATGTATCCGTGTTTTTGCATGGCAGGTAAAACACGTCCATTAAATTTGTATGCTTTTAGGAACTCCTGCCTAACCATCAGGTGGTTTAGGAAATGCTAACCCCCAGCTTAATAGGGGGCTAAAAACATATTTGTTTTTTTTAGTTTCTTTTTTAGCAAGTCTCCAATTGTCCTTGCTACTACTGTCTTTGCCACTAATGTTCATTGCTACTTATATAAAGATAAATTGAAAAAAGTAATATTCAATTCATTATACTGTATTACCCTCAAATATAGAAACATAGAAACATAGAAGGTTGACGGCAGAAGGAGACCATACGGTCCATCTAGTCTGCCCTTATGTGTATACTGTATGTACTCTTTATCTTAGGATAGATGTGTGCTTATCCCAGGCATGTTTAAATTCAGTGACTGTTGATGTTTCAACTACCTCTGTTGGAAGTTTGTTCCAAGCACCTACTACTCTTTCTGTAAAATAATATTTTCTAACATTGCTCCTGATCTTCCCCCCGACTAGCTTCAGGTTGTGCCCCCTTGTTCTATCGTTAAGTTTCTTCTTAAAAACACTTCCCTCCTGAACCTTATTCAATCCTTTCACATATTTAAAGGTCTCAATCATGTCCCCCCTCTCCCTTCTTTCCTCCAGACTGTACAAATTAAGTTCTTTAAGTCTCTCCTGATAAGTTTTATGCAAGTACCTTGATAAAATGTGTTTTATAATACTTTCTAGCATATAGACATAATCATTGAAAAAAATCACAGTGCATTAGCAATTCTTCATTCATTGTATATCAATTTTCTCTGTCCTTTCATGATTATATGACAATATATTGTCATTTAGTCATTTATAGCCTGGTTATTAAATAAACTTAACAGAGTGGAAATAATTCCTTGGCACAGGTATACTATATTATATAGACTATATTCCCACGGATTTCTCTTACCCAACTCTATGCCTCCCCAGCTTTTTGCTGTTTAAATTGGGGTCCGTGAAGGTAAGGTGAAGCGATGGGGTCTGGAGCGCTTTCTGAGGTTAAACCCCCAGGGCTGCAGGCTTTCATTAAAAAGCAAGTCAGCTGCAGGTTTTTGTCTGGTGAGCCTGCTTGGGGGGACCAAGGGATTTTCCCTTTCTTATTGCTCTTTCCCATGTGTTTAAGCTGAGGTTGTTGGCCAGCAAAAAGGGGCTGCTCTGAGCCACTGCACGGCCACCCTCAAGTGGACCTAAACCTTTTGGCAGGTCATTTTGTTTGTTTTTTAATACTGTTTTTTTGTTGTTTAAATCTATACTATTATAGATTGGGAAAGTGCAAATATAATATTACTATATAATTTATATATGATGGTACCCCCCCAGAGGATTCGCAGTACTCTTGTGACTGTCGAGAACCTATCTATACTGGTCAGAACCCCTGGGTCTTAGACTAGTATTATTAAATTCACCATGTCGGAGGCATCTGGGGTAGCAGATCTGGTCTTAACAGATTTACCCCATGTCCAGTATGCATGCAGTGGCACTGGACAAGGATAGCACGGTGCGCATGGATTATGCTACGGTTGTAGTGGATAGGGAGACAGTTGTCTCTTCCCTGAGGGGGCTCTGACCCCTATTGCTGCTGCTGAGACTTAAAAACCCCCTTTGCAGCTTTAACGTGGACCTAAACCTTTAGTGTGACTACTAAGAAGGTTTGTAAAAGAAAAAAAAAAATTCCTCTGAGTGTATTGAAGAGGATATTGTGGCTGCCATAGTCTCTTTCGGAGTCTTTAAACTCTGTCGGCAACCCTCAAGTGGTCCTAAACCTATAGAGTCATAATGGAGTATTGGCTACTAAAAGGGTTTTAAAGAAAAGATTTTTTCCTCTGAGTGGAAGAGGATATTGTGGCTGCCATAGTCTCTTTCGGAGTCTTTAAACTCTGTCGGCAGCCCTCAAATGGTCCTAAACCTATAAAGTCATTATGGTGTATTAGCTACTAAAAAGGTAATAAAAAAAGAAAAAAAAGATGGTTGATTTCTAGGGATGTGCGAATCGGGTCTAACGAACCTGAATTCGCTCCGAATTTCAGGGAAAATTCGATTCAGCACGAACCCGAATTTTTAGTGGTTCATGCTGACCGAATTTTCCCTGAAATAAAAAAAAAAAAAAAATGGCGGCATGGTGGGATCCGGGAGACCGGCTGCACTGTTAGCGCAGCCGGCCTCCCCGCCCGCTGACAGCGCAGCCGGCCTCCCCGCTCCCACCAAGCCGTGAAATGGAAAAAAAAATGCCGGCTGCGCTGTCAGCACTGGCCTCCCCGCTCCCACCATGCCGGTAAGTGTTTGCTGTATAGTGCTCCCACCATGCAGGCATTTTTTTTCCATTTCAGGGCTTGGTGGGAGCGGGGAGGCCGGCTGCGCTGTCAGTGGGCGGTGGAAGCCTGCTTCTGCCGCCCGCTGACAGCGCAGCCGGCCTCCCCGCTCCCACCAGAGATGAGCGATTCGGACGAACCCAAATTTCTTTGAGAAATTCGGCGAACCACCCGAATCGAATTTTTGAGAAGTTCGCTCATCTCTATTGATTTCCTCCATTCTGGAGGATGTTGCAGAGCATACGCTTTATTATAATCTGATGAATAGGGAATGGCAGAAGTCAGGTTGTTTTCCGACCATTCCGAAAGTACTAGATACTATGTATCCTTTTCCTACAGATCAGATTGAATTATGGTCTCACCCTCCTGTGGTGGACGCTCTGGGGCCAGGTCTCTTTAAGATTTTGGTTATGCCATCCTCTGATAGTGCTTCTCCAAAGGATCCAGCGGTTAAGCGCATGGATCAGGTGGCATGTCATGTTTTTATGGGGTCGACCTTGCAGCCGGCCTGTGCTACATCCATAGCATTTTTTGTGAGCAGGAGGTTGTTAGAGCAACTGGACTCTAAGACTTGTATGGCTCTTTCACGGAAGCCATGCTCCCAGTTGATTAAAGCCAGTTGGCTCTAACAGGTATGTGATCCAGGCTATGGAAGTTTGATCTGGTTGTGGGCCAGAGGCCTAGCTCTGGTGGTCGCCTTATGGCATGCTTTATGGCTTAAGCAATGGCCAGCTGACATAGCCTCTACAAAGGAATATGACGGGACTCCCCTTTTAAGGTGGGGCGTCTGTTTGGGGAGTGCTTGGTTGACTTGGTAAAGCATGCTACTAGTGGTAAGTCATTTAATCTGCCACTGAAGCCGAAGTCTAATACTGCTTCCGCAGGGCCTCTAATACTCCGGGGTTCCGGTTAGAGGTTCGGCCTCTTCGGGATACCAAAGAGATTTTTGGAATAAGACAAAGTTCCAAATTAAGGCAACAGGTGTCTGGCAGAATAAAGCCAGACCCCCTTCAAAGCCTATTCAGGCATGAAGGGACGCCCCTGCACTTGCAGGTGTGGGGGAACCACTTCTGCATTTTGCTCATATTTGAAGGCTTCATTAACAGATATTTGGATACAGGAAGTTGTATCCTCAGGTTACAAGATCAAATTTGGAGCCAGACCCCCTTGGAGATTCTCTTGGTCAGGGGTATCCCGAATTCCGCAGTAAGCAGAAGTATTGAGATCTGCCGCATCTCGCCTTTTTAGGGATTGGAGTTGTTGATCCACAGTGAAGTTACTCCAGCCGGGCAGTGTATATATAAGGATACATACCTACATTGCTGTAGGTGGCCTACATCTTCAGTTTGTGGCATTACCCTTCGGTCTATCTTCAGCACCAAGGGTGTTTACCAAGGTGTTGGCATGTCTCATGTTTTCTCTAAGAAGTCAGGGTATACATATAATCCCTTACTTAGACTATCTGTTGACATGGGCCCCATCATGTCAGGGGCCCAGAAGAATACACAGACTGTCTGATCGACATTGGATAATTGACTATCCAGTCGAATTCTTAAGTCAAATATCATATCATAGCTTCAAGAGTTATTCTTTCTGGGTCTGATATTAGACACGTCTCAGGCAAAAGTGTTTTTTCCAACACAGAAGTGACTCTTACTCCAGGCCAGGGTACAGGGTCTCTTGTCTTGCCCTCACCCGACAATTCACCAAGGAATATGTCTGTTGGGCCTGATGGTATCTTGCTTGAGTCAGTACCTTTTGCACTGTTCACACAAGACCCCTGCAGAGGGAATTGCTCACAATCTGGGATCGAGACCCACACACTCTGGATCACTCTTTTTGCATGAAACCGTCAGCAAGGCAGTCTCTAGCCTGGTCCTCCGCCTCTTCAGACTGGCAAATCCTTCCAGTACAGTGGAAAATCATCACCATGGATGCCAGTCTATCTGGTTGGGGGAGTGTCATGGAGTCACAAAGGATCCAGGGACAGTGGAGTCCGAAGGAGAGCAGAATCTCCATAAAGATCCTGAAACTGAGAGCTATTGTATTCAGACATTGGACATCCCATCTGATGGGGCATCCCGTCCAGATTCAAACAGACAATTGGACGGCGGTGGTATATATCAACCACCATGAGGTCATCAGAAGCAGTAAAGCCGTGATGGAAGTGAGCTGGGTTTTTTACTTGTCTTTTGGTGGTACACATACCCGGAGTGGACAACTTGTAGGCCGATCATCTCAGCAGAATGGTGCTGCATCAGACGGAATGGTCTCTTGGCTAGGAGTATTTTTAATCCGTATGCATGTGCTGGGGAATCCCAGACGTAGATCTCTTGCATCACGGCTCAGTCAGAAGGTCCAAAGTTTGTCTCAGCCCAGGGATCCTCTAACAATAGCAACAGATGTCCTGACTCTTCAGTGGTCAGCATTCAAGCTTCTTTATGCATTTCCCTCCAATTTCACTCCTGGGTTAAGTACTAAAAAAGGTTTAGCTCACAAGGGAGTCCCAACCATTTTGGTGGCTCCTCGGTGACGAGAAGAAGCTGGTTCTCAGACATAGTAAGGATGTCCCAGGGCAACTTGTGGAGGCGACGATCCAGATTTTCTCACACAAGGGCCTCTACGGCATCCCAAATCACAGGTTCTGGGTTGGAAGGCCTGGCTATTGAATCTTTATCTTGGAAGAAAGGGTTATTTTCTGCCAGAATCATCTATGATTCAGGCCAGGAAGAAATCTTTATCAAGTGATCTACCATAGAGTCTGGCAAGCATTTATAGCTTGGTGCGAAACCAGAAGTTCGCTTGTAGAATATATTAATTTTTTGCAGAAGTCTTAATGAAGGTCTTCAATTGAGGACAAATATCTATCTGTCTTCTTTCAGAAACCCATAGCTGAGAATGATTTTATCAAAACTTGTTTTACAAGGAGTCGCCATATGTGCGGCCTCCTCTTAATCCATTTCTGCCGGCTTGGGATGTGAACTTGTTTTTTCAGGTCCCACTTTTATTTTGGGAACCATGGTAGATGCGTCATTAAGTCTAAGAGTGCTTATGGTTATCTCTTAGTGGCAATAACCTCAGCAGGCGGGTTTCTGAATTAGCAGCTTATCACTAAGCCTCGTTATTTGAGTGTTTTAAGATTTTCTACCTAAAGGTATCTTTTCATTTAATGAGAGATGGTTTTTGCCTTCCTTATGTCCTGCTCCAGTGTCTAATAAGGAAGGGGTGTTCTTCACTGTTTGGATGTGAGAGCACTAAGGTATTATCTCACTACACAATCTTTCCATAGTTTGGACTTCTTATGTCATACCTGATGGTCCATGGAAAGGTCTGCCATCAGTCGATGGATTAGACAGACAGTGGTAAGAGTCTATCCTGCCAAGGGGAAGGAGCCCCTTGCTTGGGTCACAGCTCTTTCCACTAGGGCCATTGTTGCCTCCTGGGCCTTTCAGCATCAGGCCTCGATGGAACAGGTTTGTAAAGCTGCCACCTGGTCTTCGGTTCATACATTTACCAATTTTGCAAGGTAGATGTTAGGGCCTCAGCTGACGCTGTGGTTGGTCGAAAGGTTCTTCAGGCTGTAGTGAAATAAACTACCTGCTGTTCCGCGCTGGGGATCCCGCCCATAGATGGCACTGCTTTTGGAGATCCCAAGTGTAAGGAGGGTCTGGAATGGATCGGAAGAAAAAACACAATTCTGTGAAGCTCATCTGTAGAATTGTTTTTTCTGGGGATCCATTCCAGACCCTCTGGCCCACCCTTTTTGGGTCATGATCTATCTTTGGATGCTTTTTTGATGGTGTTTAGTCCATTTATTATTTCATTGGCATTAAAAAAGTATATTTTGAGAGAATTCAAGGCAACCTCACACCGGCCTGCCTCTGGTTTTTGATTTACTGCTTTTTAAGTACTGGTTTTGATTAGGAGGCAGCTGCTACTTATGGGCCAGGAGGGGTCACACCTTATTTGCCTTGCAGTCACACCCTTCGGGCAAGGAAGTAATCCCAAGTGTAAGGAGGGTCTGGAATGGATCCCCAGAAAAACAAATTCTACAGGTGAGTTTCACAGAATTGTGTTTTTCACATGTAGATACTGTCCCTCATAGAAGATGCTGCCTGCCTGAAAGTTAATTGGACTGTGCCTGGACTCTCCTTGTTTCAAGCTGACCTTAATTCATCTATGAGCCTGTGAGTGAGTACTTACATCTTGGCTTTGCTGAAGGGCCATCTTAATGTTGGCAAAAAAGAGGATAGCTCCTTTTGGACCTCACTTCAGGGATGAATTTACTTACATACGATTTTGTTTACTCATACCAAAACTTATTTCTACTAATTTAAATGTATGTAACAAAAATTGAATTTTTTAAAAAACCCATCAGCATACAGTGATTAATTAAAAACCCTCAGGCTATTCAAGCTGTTTAGATGTAAGTTACTTCCAACTCGTTTTGCAGGACCCTTCTTGAAGATTGTGTCCAGCTTTAGTATATATAACAATTAGAGATGAGTGAACTTTTGAAAAATTCGATTCGACTGATTCGCCGAATTTTCCGACAAAAATAGTTTCGACCCGAATTTATTCGCGACGAATCGCTATTAAAAACGGCTATTTCTGAGCCTCCTAGAGCCTCAATAGGGTTGTAAACCATTCTGCCTTGCTGTAACACGCATAGGATGCGTGCTGGGTTAGTGAAATAATACTGTAAATTATTATCACATGCAGATCAGAGGCATCGCTAATAGAATCGCAGAGTGGCACAATTGCAGAGAGTTGAAGTGGCATCACTAAGAGGGGCCCCTATAGTGCCTGAAAAACACACCCTGGAGCTGGCAGCAGCAGGAGCCCAAAAAATGAGCTGAATCACACCCTGGAGTTGCAAGCAGCAGCAGCAGCTGAAGGAGCCCAAACATTGCTTTAAAGAGACACTGGAGTTGGCTGCAGGAGACCAAAAATTGGATGAATCACACCCTGGAGTTGCAAGCAGCAGGAGCCCAAACATTGCATGAAAGAGACATTGGAATTGGCTGCAGTAGCCCAAAAATTGGATGAATCACACCCTGAAGTTGCAAGCAGCAGCAGCAGGAGCCCAAACATTGCTTGAAAGAGACACTGGAGTTGGCTGCAGGAGGCCAAAAACTGGATGAATCACACCCTGAAGTTGCAAGCAGCAGCACGAGCCCAAACATTGATTGAAAGAGACACTGGAGTTGGCTGCAGGAGGCCAAAAATTGGATGAATCACACCCTGAAGTTGCAAGCAGCAGCAGCAGGAGCCCAAGCATAGCTTGAAAGAGACACTGGAGTTGGCTGCAGAAGGCCAAAAATTGGATGAATCACACCCTGGAGTTGCAAGCAGCAGCAGGAGCCCAAACATTGCTTGAAAGACACCCTGGAGTTGGCAGCGGCAGCAGCAGGAGGCCAAAAATTGGCTGAAAGGCACACCCTGAAGTTGACATCAGCAGGAGGCCAAAAATTGGCTGAAAGGCACACCCTGAAGTTGGCATCAGCAGGAGCCCAAAAACTGGCCTAAAGACATAAATATGTTTTGCACCATTTGGAAAGTGTAAAACGTGGCACCATGCTGAATCTAGTCGCATGCATCAGCCATTGGTGGGTGGAAATCCTGGCTGATCCATCCCTGATTCATTTTGACAAAGGTGACTCTCTCCACATTTTTAGTTGACAGACGAGTTCTCCTCGCCGTAACTATGGCCCCCCGCCGCACTAAACACCCGCTCAGATGGCACGCTACTTGCTGGGCAGGACAGCTTTTCCAGGGCAAACTCTGCTAGTTGCGGCCACAAGCCGAGCTTGGCTGCGCAGAAGTCCAGCAAATCCTCAAGTTGTGTTGGCATGGTCATGTCAAGGTATGACATGACTTGCTGGTTGAGGTCCTGCTCCAGGTCTTCCTGCTGCTCATGATTAGCCTCACTATGCGGGTGTAGAAAGCTACTCATTAGCGACTGAAGACTGAGGCTGCTGCTGATGGAGCTGCTGCTCCTGCCAACCCCCCCAGCAGGCATGGCAGTGGAAGGTGAGCGCAGAGGTCCCCCCCGAGTCAGACCTGTGAGAGTATGGACCATGACGCAGATAGGCATCGGCCAACTGACTACGTAGAATGTCTTTGTAGTAGTTCAGTTTGTCCTCCCTCTGGGCGGGTTTAAAAAATGCCCCCATTTTGTGCCGGAAGCGAGGGTCCAATAAGGTGGACAGCCAGAAGTCATCCCGGTGACAAATGGAAACAATTCTGGGGTCACTACGCAAGCACGTGAGCATTCTTTCTGCCATTTGCGCAAGTGACTCGGAGGGACTACCTGTCTCCATCTCCACTGCATACTGCCATGGTGTGTCCGGGTGCTCTGTCTCGCCTTCCTCACAACCCTCTAGCTCCTCTGGCTGCTCCTCCTCTCCTGTCCGCTGACTAGATAAACCAGCCATTTTGCCAAGCCTAAACTGTGCACTGTGCCACTCCTCCTCCTCTTCCTCCTCCTCCTCCTCTTCCTCCTCCTCCTCCTCCAGTTCAGCTCCAACGGGGTTCATGTGGCCGTAAGATGTAGAAGCCATGTCTCCAGTGCCCTGACCAGCCATGGTTTACAACATGTGCTGTAGTACATGAAGCAGTGGAATCACGTCGTTCATCCCATAATCCTGCCGACTAATAAATAAAGTGGCTTCCTCAAAGGGCCTGAGCAAACGGCAGGTGTCACGTATGAGCTGCCACTGGTTGACATTGTGTCACGCTCGGGGTAACTCCAGCCCTCTTAATAAGCTCACAACCCCCAATCTCCACGGCCAGCTTCACTTGTAGGAGCCCCCGCTTGCCGGGACGCAAGATGCGCCTGCCCGGGATCGGTTGCCCCCAGGACTTAATGGCTCAAAGGATGTAAGCTTATATGTGGGAGGACTGGAGAACAAATAGCAAGAGCGTGAGTGACAGAAGTCCAGAGACAAGCCAGAGGTCGATAACGGGGAGGCAGAGATAGCAACGCACCAAGGGTCTGGCAGAACGTAGTCGGGGTACAGGCAAGGTCGGCAACAGAGGTTCAGATTGAGAGGCGTCAGTTTCAGGCAGAGGTCGGCAACAAGGGTTCGGATCGAGATGCGTCAGTTCAGGCAGAGGTCGGCAACAAGGGTTTGGATCGAGAGGCGTCAGTTCAGGCAGAGGTCGGCAAGAAGGGTTCAGATCGAGAGGCGTCAGTTCAGGCAGAGGTCGGCAACAAGGGTTCACTATACAAGACAAGGTAACACAGGGTACTGAGCGCTATCACAGGCAATGGACAACTGAGGGGGGAAACCCTTTATAGGGACAGCCATGAGAGAGGATAGTAAGTGATTGGTGCACACAGGATCCAAGTCCAGATTGGCCAGAACATAGGGGAGTGAACTATCCCTAACTAGGTGCAATACACCTGAGCTGTCCCTACCAGGGCTCATTGGCCCACAGAACAATACCCGGGCTTATTGGCCCAACACAGAGGAGAGGGAGGAGTTCCTCCTCTGACCGAGCCCACAGGCTCAAGTACAGCTACCTCCGGCGGACGCGCTGAGAACAGCACCGCCGGAGGGCATATGAAGAGCACGAGACTGAGGGAGGCGGAGACGAGGAGGGAGGATGGCCGTGCACGAAGGCGCACTAGCCGGTGCCGCCGCCGATCGGAAGCTGCGACCGGCCGCCCGGGGACATTGCTGGAACAGGGCGCAGGTAAGTGGACCCTGACATTACCCCCCCTCTCACGAGGGGCCTCCGGACCCTCACCCGGTTTCTCCGGATTGTCACGATGAAACTTCTTTACAAGAGCCCTAGCGTGAACATCTCTTGCTGCTAGCCAGCATCTTTCTTCTGGACCGTAGGCCAACCCAATCCACCAAATACTGCAAAGAATTACGTATTTTACGTGAATCCAAGATCTTATTCACTTCGTATTCGGGCTCATTATCAACAAGAATTGGTGATGGACCAGCGAGAGGGGTATTCTTCGCCGGTTTTAACAAGGAAACATAGAAGGAATTAGGTATTTTCATAGTAGGCGGGAGTTGAATTTTAAAAGACACATTATTCAACTTCTTAATAATAGGGAAAGGACCAATGAATTTAGGTCCTAATTTACTAGAAGGTTGACGGAGCGCGATATTTTTGGTGGAGACCCAAACTAGATCACCCACCTGGAGAACTGGTTCCCGTGACCTATGACGATCGGCAAATTTCTTATATCTCAAGCCAGTAGTTTTTAGAATCTCCAGATATTCCTCCGTTCTTGAAGCCACTCTTCCAATGCCGGCAAATTGGAAGGTGACCCCGAAAGGGAAGAAGCTCTAGGATTTTTTCCTAAATTACAGAAGAAAGGAGATACCTTAGTACTCTCACTAGGCGTGTTATTGTAAGCAAACTCAGCAAAATCGATAAATTCCGCCCATTGCTCTTGGGCATCGGAAACATAACATCTTAAGTATTGTTCCAAAGTTTGATTAGTTCTTTCCGTCTGCCCGTTAGACTGGGGATGGTAAGCAGAGGAAAGAGATCTGTATTCCCAACCGTGAACAGAAGTGTTTCCAAAACTGGCAAGTAAATTGGACACCCCGATCGGAGACTATGTTAGACGGAATACCATGAATACGAAAAATATGTGAAGTAAATAGCCGCGAAAGCTCA
Organism: Gastrophryne carolinensis; assembly: GCA_027917425.1. Taxonomy (NCBI): domain Eukaryota; kingdom Metazoa; phylum Chordata; class Amphibia; order Anura; family Microhylidae; genus Gastrophryne; species Gastrophryne carolinensis. Next base: position 106,887,501 of record CM051241.1, on the reverse strand, counting down.
GGAGCTGACGGAAGCTTGGTCAACGGAATGAAATGTGCCATCTTACTGAAACGATCTACGACCACCCAAATTACAGTATTTCCATGTGAGAGAGGCAAATCTACAATAAAATCCATAGAAATATGAGTCCATGGTTCAGCAGGAATTTCTAGAGGAACCAAACCGCCACTAGGAGCCTTGTGAACCCCTTTACTTTGGGCACAAATAGCACACGCGTCGATAAAGGCAGTAACATCGTGTCTCATGGTAGGCCACCATACATGTCAACGGGCAAGCAAAAACGTTGTACGATTCCCCAAATGACCTGCAGTTTTAGCATCATGAAATTCGCGAATTACATCTGAACGCAAGTGCGGCGGCACAAACTGGCAACCTAAGGGTACATCACTAGGAGATTCATCTTGAAACAGCGCCAAAGTATTAGAGAGATCAGGAAGTAACGCCCCGGCCACACAACCCGTGGGTAGGATCGGTTCACCAGTATCACCCCGATCCTTACATTCACCGAACATGCGAGATAGAGCATCAGCTTTAGTATTTTTTACACCCGGCTTGAAAGTAATAATAAAATTAAAGCGCGAGAAGAACAATGCCCAACGTGCCAGACGAGAGTTCAGCCTCTTGGCAGAACCTATGTATTCGAGATTTTTGATTTTTTATGCACAGTTATAGGATGTAATGAACCCTCCAACCAGTGTCGCCATTCATCAAATGCCAGTTTAATAGCTAATAGTTCCCTATTACCAACATCATAATTTTGTTCCGCGGTACTGAATTTACGTGAAAAATAAGCGCATGGATGGAGACGCTCAGGGTTACCAGAATATTGTGACAAAACTGCACCCACTCCCAGCTCTGAAGCATCCACTTCAATAATGAAAGCTTTATGAATATCTGGATGAACTAACACAGGTGCCGAAGTAAAGGCCCGTTTCAAGGTCTGGAAGGCCTCACAGACAGAGGGAGACCAGTTAGCAGTAAAAGCCCCCTTGCGGGTAAGGTTGGTAAGAGGTGCTACAACATGGGAAAAGCCTTTGATGAAACGCCGATAAAAATTAGCAAAACCTAGAAAACGTTGCAATTCTTTTAGGGTCTTGGGTTGAACCCAATCCTGAACCGCCGAAACTTTCCCCGCGTCCATCTCCAAACCCTGGTTGGTAATAACATACCCTAGGAAGGGAACTGTGGTGAATTCAAACACACATTTAGAAAGTTTAGCAAATAAATTGTTCTCTCTTAATTTTTGTAGTACCAACTTAACATGGCGTCTGTGCTCCAATAAAGAATTTGAAAAAATGAGAATATCATCCAAGTAGATGACCACAAATCTACCGAGATATTCCCTGAATACATCATTAACAAAGTCTTGAAAGACCGCTGGCGCATTACAAAGACCGAAGGGCATGACCAGGTATTCGTAATGCCCATCTTTCACATTAAATGCAGTCTTCCACTCATCCCCCTGCCGGATGCGAATCAAATTGTATGCCCCTCTTAAATCCAATTTGGAAAAAATTTGGGCTCCCGTGACTTGATTGAACAGATCTCCAATCAAGGGTAAGGGGTATCGGTTCTTAATAGTGATCTTATTCAAAGCTCGATAATCTATGCACGGTCTCAGGCCACCATCTTTTTTTCTCTACAAAAAAGAAACCGGCCCCAGCAGGTGAGGTAGAGGGACGGATAAATCCTTTCCTTAAATTTTTGGTAATATACTCCCTCATTGCTTGTTCCTCGGGCAGAGTAAGGTTATAGATCTTTCCCCTCTGAGGAATAGTACCAGGTAGCAAGTCAATAGGGCAGTCATAGGACCGATGTGGAGGAAGAGTATCGGCTGAGCGTTCGGAGAATACATCGACCCAATCAGCATATGGCTGAGGTAATTCCTGAAGTAACACTTGAACGCTTCTGAGGCCTGTAGTGAAACAGTGATCTTTACAATGATCACTCCTCTTGATCAACTCCCCAGCCCGCCAATCTAACACCGGGTTATGGAGTTGCAACCAGGGATAACCCAAAACCACCGGAGTTTCTGGACAATCAAAGATAAAGAATTCTAACAATTCAGAGTGGGAAGAGCCGACAGTTAATCTGAGAGGTGAGGTCTTGGTATTTATAGGTCCCCCCTGGATTGCCTTCCCATTGATAGCTAAAACTTGCAGGGATCTTTCAAGAGGAACTAAAGGGATCCCTAAAGTGGAGATCATGCTCCTGTCCAAAAAGTTTCCAGCTGCACCACTGTCTATAAAGGCGGAAACTGTCTGCTTCGAGGACCCCCAAAACAATTCAATAGGTACGAGCATCTTATTCTGGAGAGAGTTACAGACTGACTCACCCAGATCAGTACTCTCTTCCTGATCTAGGTGCAGAAGTTTTCCGCCGGTTTCCCCTTGTTTGGACAGGACCCAGCAAAATGACCAGAATTTCCGCAATATAGGCATAACCCCTTGGATCGCCTACGCTGCTTCTCCTCTTGGGATAACCGGGTTCTCCCTAATTGCATGGGTTCTTCCAGGGAAGATGATGAGGTGCTTTCCCCACGGGGAACCGGGGAACTAGGATTCTGGAATGACCAGAGGGACGTGGAAGCCCTGGCTCTCTCCCTAGCCCTCTCTCTAAGACGTTGGTCTGCATTAATTGATCCAGGTCCGCTGGTGGAGGAAAATTGACTAGAGCATCCTTGATGCTTTCCGACTGCCCCACCCTGAATTGACTACACAGAGCGGGATCATTCCACCTAGCTTCGATAGCCCAGCGGCGGAATTCAGCACTGTAATCTTCAGCCGAATTCCGCCCTTGTTTTAAGGCCCGAAGCCTATTCTCTGCCGTGGACTGAAGATCAGGATCAGCATATAGAACGCCCATAGCACTAAAGAATGCTGTAACGGATTGTAGGGCAGTATCATGAGATGGTAAACTAAAGGCCCAGGACTGCGGGTCTCCTTGAAGCAGAGAAATGACTAGGCCTACTCGTTGGGACTCAGTGCCTGAGGAGATAGGTCTCAGCTTGAAATACAGTTCGCAGGCATTCTTGAAATTGGAAAATTTTGCTCGTTCTCCCAAAAATTTTCAGGCAGTGGAATCTTCGGTTCAGAAATATGAGGTGGTACAGAAGGTGCCGGTAACTGACGAGACTCCTGAGTGGCCACTCTTTGAGCGAGCTGGTTTATTGTCGTGGCCATAGCTTGCACTTGCTGTACCAGGTCATCCATCTTGGCCTGTGATAATGTCACGCTCGGGGTAACTCCACCTCTTCGGAGCCTCGGTTCTCCCAGGCCGCTTTATGGTGATGCATCACATGTTGACGCAGGGCTGTGGTGCCAACATTTGGGCCCTGGCCACGTTTCACCTTCTGCCTACATATCTTGCATGTGGCCATGTTACCCTCCTGCGGATGCTTCAGGAAAAACTGCCACACTGCCAAGTAGCTACTTTTCCCACCAACAGGCCGCACTGATTCACTGCTACTGTCCCCAACTCCAAGAAACCCTGCTCAACTACCTCCCGATAAGGTAGCTTGCCGTGTAGCAGGTGCTCTACCCTGACCCCGTTTGGCTCCAGGCATTACAATTGTGCCCCCATGCTGACTGCCAACCATGCTGCTAACACCTTGCTGCCTCAGCTGCTGACTCCGGGGCAACCTGCGCCCCTCTTCTCCTGATGATGACGATGAAGTCCCTTCTGCACCCGGTTCCCAAGTGCAATCGACTTCTTCATCATCATCATCGCCGAGTCGTGGCTGCACGTCACTGATGTTCTCGGTTTCCTCAACAGTGTCTGGCGCAGAAGCTGGAACGCTTGCAACACCCACGACACTCTCCACATCACTATTTACCTGCCTAGCTAAAGAAGCCACCTCCATTTCTTGGCTGGGCAGTAGCTGCTGACTGTCCTCTATCTGATCGTCATCCTCACTAAAGAGTGGAGCTGAACCCGAAAGCATAGGATACGTTCCTGGGGGAGGGAACGGCATAGGACAGAGGCAATGGGAGGACAGGGACTGCTCTCGGGGCATGCCAACTCAGGGTTGTGTCAGAGGAACCTATCGACCCTAGACTGGGGGTCTCAGATGTAACTTGTGATGATGTGGATGACCGCGTTAACCAATCTACCACGGCAGATGCGTTACTGGTGGAGACACAACCGCTAGCAGATACAGGCAGATCAGGTCTCTCACCGTGACTCCTGCTGCCAGTTGCCCCTAGTCTGCTGCGACCTCTGCCTGCTGAATCTTGGCCTCTGCCACTCCTCTTTGAACATCCTGGCATCCTGACATTTTTATGTATTTGAAATGCGCAATAGGTACGATAAAAAATGTGTTCACTTTAATAAGCAGAAGCTAAATAAAGTGAGGAACTGCTTCTCTGCACCAGATACTATGAAAATTGGCAATATGGGATACCCTGCGTCCTAGTGTTTTGACAGCAGCAATATGCAATAGCTTGAGGATGAATAAGCGTATTTAGTATAACAGATAGGGTGCTACATGCAGGTTTGGGATACTCTGCGGCCTGGTGTTTTTATTTAAAAGCAGGACAAAAACCAATTCAAAATGCAATAGCTTGATTAAGCTGAGGATGAACAAGGGTATTTAGTATAACAGGGTGCTACGTGCAGGTTTGGGATACCCTGCGGCCTGCTGTTTTTTTTTAAAAGCAGGACAAAAAATTCAAAATGCAATAGCTTGATTAAGCTGAGGATGAACAAGGGTATTTAGTATAACAGGGTGCTACGTGCAGGTTTGGGATACCCTGCGGCCTGCTGTTTTTTTGGCAGCAGGACAAAACCAATTCAAAATGCAATAGCTTGATTAAGCTGAGGATGAACAACGCTTATTTAGTATAACAGATAGGGTGACGTGCTGGTTTGGGATGCCCATGTGGGCTGATGTATTTAAACCAGACAAAAACCAATTCAAAATGCAATAGCTTGATTAAGCTGAAGATGAACAAGCATATTTAGTATAACAGGGTGCTACGTGCTGGTTTGGGATACCCTGCGGCCTAGTGTTTTGGCAGCAGGACAAAAACCAATTCAAAATGCAATAGCTTGATTAAGCTGAGGATGAACAACGCTTATTTAGTATAACAGATAGGGTGACATGTGCTGGTTTGGGATGCCCATGTGGGCTGGTGTATTTAAACCAGACAAAAAACAATTCAAAATGCAATAGCTTAATTAAAATGAGGCTGAACAACGCTTATTTAGTATAACAGGGTGACGTGCTGGTTTGGGATGCCCATGTGGGCTGGTGTATTTAAACCAGACAAAAACCAATTCAAAATGCAATAGCTTGATTAAGCTGAGGATGAACAAGCCTATTTAGTATAACAGGGTTTGGGATACCCTGCGGCCTGGTGTTTTTTTGACAGCAGGACAAAAACCAATTAAAAATGTGATAGCTTGATTAAGCTGAGGATGAACAAGGGTATTTAGTATAACAGATAGGGTGCTACGTGCAGGTTTGGGATACCCTGCGGCCTATTGTTTTGGCAGCAGGACAAAAACCAATTCAAAATGCAATAGCTTGATTAAGCTGAGGATGAACAACGCTTATTTAGTATAACAGATAGGGTGACATGTGCTGGTTTGGGATGCCCATGTGGGCTGGTGTATTTAAACCAGACAAAAACCAATTCAAAATGCAATAGCTTAATTAAAATGAGGCTGAACAATGCTTATTTAGTATAACAGGGTGACGTGCTGGTTTGGGATGCCCATGTGGCCTGGTGCATTTAAAGCAGACAAAAAAAGATTAAAACTAAATTAAAACTAATCCAGTTATGAGAAATGCTTGTGTGTAACAGATAGGGTTAAATATGCCAATGCATAGATGGGATGCACAGTGGCAAGGCAGGTTTACACCACAAAGAACTGAAATTGAATTGAAAAATGATCTGGCTAATGAAAATAAAAAAATATATTCCCTGTCACTTCAATGCTGTCCCTGCCTGGATCGTTCCGGTTTTTCTCTATCTTTCACTATCTTTCCCTGGCTCTGTCTAGCTCTCTTTCTGCCTTTCTGTCGGTCTCTCTGACTCTCCCTACCTCTATCTAACTCTGTCCCTCTGTGTAACGAGTTGTGCTCTGGGTGCAATAGAACTCTGAACTGCGCACAAGGAAGATGGCCGCCGTTTATATAGCACGGTGACGTCACCGGGCTTCCTGGCTGCTGATAGGCTGCAAGTGACTTTCCCATGATACCTTGCCCCAGGGAACATGTCCGGAAATGGGCTTCCACCATTTTAGAATGCCTGTAATTGAAATTAATGGAGTTTAAAGATAAACTTCGATCGATCGAAAAGTGGGTAAATTCGGATTAGTTCAGAATCAAATTTTTCCTGAAATTCGGAACGAATTCAGGTTCGTCCGGATCGATTCGCTCATCCCTAATAACAATACAAGAATGGTATTGTCCTACCAATGTTGCCCTTGGGAGTTAGGGCTGTCTAGACAGTGTGACTTTTACATGCTAAACTCCAGAAAAAGAACTCCCAAAGGGCAACATTGTGTTGTTATATGCACTAAAGCTGGGTACAATCTTCACTGAAGAAGCTCTCTGCAGAACACATTGGAAGAAAGTTACCTCTAAACACCAGGCAACAAAAACTGTGCTTGTTTAGTTTTTTTTTTTAATTGATGCAAAGAAATACATTTTTTGATATGGGTAAACAGATGGAAACCATATGAAAGTATATGTGAGGTATTTGTAATGACAATAAAAAGGTTGTAAGATTCTGTCACTAAGCGAGGTCCATAAGGGGTTTTCCTCTTTTTTGCTTATATTGAATATTTATGCCCATGCTAGTGGGGGATTTCTTCAAAGTAGAAGAACTGAAAAATAGTGAGACAATTTTTGGTGACATAAAGTATTGGTGTACTTTTAATGAGCACTGGCCATCTCACGCATTTTTCGCAAAACATATCCTATTTGTAGAGGGCATCCCAAAATCACGGGGGTGTCCACTACAGTTGTGTTTTTCATCTCTTCGACTTCCACCTTTACATTTAATTTCCCATTCTCTTCTATTTTTCCTTCTTTCTCCTTGCTTGGTCTCCCTTAGCATACACTTATGTTCCTTGATTTGCCTTTTCCTATCCTCTCCACTTCTAGATTTGCTAGTGTTACTGTTAATTGTATTCATTTATTTTTCTTTCTGTCTCTAAATATTAAAATCCGATATGAGGCTGCAGCAGTTTTTGTCCTTGAGATAGTTTAATATGTACACGCTTTTACATTAAAACATAATGCAAAATGTTTAAACCTTGCTGACCTTGATAGGTGTGTAAGATATAAAGCATGGGATACAAGCATTATACGCTAATAAGGTGCTGAATATACTAAGCCTTTGTCTTCATTACTATTCCCCACGTACCTCATAGTCACATCAGTTCCTCAGTCTGTCTAATGTGGCAATTTGTCAATATAAACCAAAATAATTGCTTTGCTAACTTCCTCCCAAGATGTTTACTGCTAGGTGCTTTGTGTATATAGATTATCGTGGTATTTTATCAATCTAAAAGACATTAATATTTATCTGACACTAAAAAGGACTTAATAATAAAAAGTCTTTTTAATATTGCCCATCTTAACCCATATCCAAATCAAACTTTGAGGTGTATTGTGAAATGATGTAATATTAAAAATCAATATAAAGACGTTGGCTGATAAGAGGAGGGGTCACAGGGTGCATCTGAACTCAATAAAACTTCTGCCACACTTGTGGTTTTCTGCTCCTTGTAGGAATAAAATCCAGGCTTGTTAGGTTTGAGTGTATCAGGGGTGACAGAACATGTCACCACTTAATTCTCCTCCTTTCAATAAAAGTAACAAACAAGCCTGGCTGGATATTTGTTGATGCCGGGTGTATAAGTGACCCCTCCTCCCACCATCCAGCATATTTATATGGATTTTTTTTGTTGGGCCATTTTTTTGGTCTAGTCCTCCTCTAAAATGAACTCTAATACCCTTTACCCTGGTTTTAATTTATTTAATTTTATCCCCAGAATTTGTTGGTTTAGCAGCTGCTCATGCAAACCCTACCCGAGCATTCCAGGCCTAGTGGTAACCACTCCAAAGCTCCATGAATAGGTTCTAATCACACTCCCCCTCTAAAGCAGAATATTTAAGCTGTAGGCTTTATCAGGATAAAGGGGGGGGGGTGATTTTTTTTGTAATTAATAAATCTGTACTGGATTTTTGGGTTAAGGTTAGAAAACTCTACACCTTTGTTTGACAAATCCTGTTAGATTATTTCCATTCTATTTCCATTCCATTTCATGTAACAAGCTCTCCAAATATTCCAAAACCCCGTAGGGAGCTGTCTATCTGTAATTGGGGGAAATATACACATTTCATTGGAAAACATCTGGATGCATCAAACGCTGATGTGTAGAATAAGTAGATAGAAACTTATTGCTCAGCCAAAGGAAAATGGAAATTGTGAAACATGCTCAATGCTAACCACTCTATATTTGTATTTGCACTTACTTACTCAAGCTGAGAAATGTACCAAATCAGAGTTGTCCAGCTAGTATCCAACCAGTAGTATGCAAGGTCCTATCAGATGGTATGCAACAATGCTGCAGGCTGATCAGTTCCCCAGTCTATTATCGATACTTTACCCATGCCTGATTTGCTCCATGAATGCAAAACAGGTCCAAAAGGTGATAAATAAACTTTTATCAACTTTAAATTGCGTTAGGTGCTTGACAACCCATACCACCCAGGAGATACTTGAGATAATGGAAAGTGATATTTAATATGGTTTTGCAGCCTGTGAAAAACAGCATTAATCGTCAATATCTGCATTAGAATTGCAATAGAAAAAGGGCAGGTTCAGCTGTCCTCCACTGTAAACATAGTTTGAAACATTCAAAAAGATCTGCATCTTACCTGGAGAATTCCACTGTAATACACAAAGAACTATTGGCTACTATCATAGCATAACTTGAGTTATTTAGGTTCTGTTACAAACAGGTTATCTTGAGCAGATAAGGCTAGAATCCAGAGCCAAATGTTGTAAGTAGGTAGCAGGTCCATTGTAAAAATCCTGAGCAGTGATAGACATAGAATAATATTATCAAAAAAGGCATATTGACCCTGTAAATCTTGAGGGTATGATTTATATGGTGACATTGGTGTGGGAGCATGCCATATTCTACACTTATTTGTCAGACAAGCAAGCTAATAAGCATGAAGCTTGCATTATTAACAGTTGGTAGCCTTATGTAATCATTTTAATTAGAATGATAGTACGGGGGGCATTAATATATCTAACCACAATTACTAGTAAACATCACAGCACCAATCAATTCTTTGTAGATCAGCTTCACGGTACTTGTATATTAAAGAGGAACAACACACCTGTTTTTCACTTTTTGGGGTGGTGTTCCTCTAAGTGGGGGCATCCTGAACTTGGTGTGTGTGTATCCCAATTCGGGATGCTCCAAGAAGTGGAACTCGGATGGCTCTGTAGTCTTTTAGACTCCAGGGCCTCTGATGTTGCTCTTTATGTATGTGTATTAACAAAGATTAAAGTTGTGCATGTAATTGTACATCTCTGATCTAATATGGGGTATCTGGCCTAGGAAGACATTTGCTCAAGAAGCGCTAGGTTTGGTTTGGTAACTGCTTTAAAAAATCCCTGACAGATTCTTCCAATTGGCATCTACAAAGGACTGTACTGTAATATAACTACCAGTAGTCAACCAAAGCACTAGGCAGATAGAGGTGGGATGAGGATTGGGGGGGGGGGTAAGTATAAGTGTAGTTTGTTTATTTTTAAAAAAGGTAGTTACAAAAAACAACTGTTCTTGTTCATGATACAGAAATACCTTTTGGTATAATACATATACACAGAGAGTCTAAATCAAGGTAACATTATATATTGTACAAATCGGTACATGGAATTGTCATTTTTTCTTGTCTACACTGTAAACAGTTATATATTAAACAATATATTTACAAGTACTATGGCATTTGTCTGTGTTCTCTCTACCATGGTCTCCATCCATCTTATGATATCCATTCTCTCCACTTTTTTCCAACTCTAAAAAGAAAAGAAAGAGGGGAAAGGGTGGGGACTCGTGCCCTCCCTCAAAACTCAAACTTTTTACTCTGTAAAAGAGGCAAATTCTGGGGGCACACTAAACTCATATCAGTAGAACCAAGTCTTCCTAAATTTCCCCCCTCTGTAATATATTTCAGCAGTTAATATTTTCCATAAGTCTGATCTCTTGCATGGGCACCATCCATGTCTTTAGTGCGTGCAGAGCCAGGATTTGTGAGCAAAATAGAAGATGTTCTCTTTTTGTTTAGCAGAGGTTTTTTGTCTGTTGCCAGTTAAATTAAGGTCATATGAGAATTTGAGAGAATGCGTCTGACCTTGCTTCTTTCTAAACATAAATTCTCAAAGCCCCTTAGTGGATGACCCAGTAAGGCCCTGGCTGGTGCTTTGCTTAGATAAGTGTTGAAAAAAACATGATACTCCATATACCCAGCTATCGCAACTCTCAGGATATCTCTAGAATGTGTATAGGATGTCATTGCTTACCCATCCCCAAGTAACTAGTTCTAGAACATTTATGCATTCATCCTATAAACACATCCTTAATTCTGGTATCAATTTGGGGTGGCCTATAAAAGGTGTCATATGGGGCTTTGATAGGACCGATAGTGGGATGCTGCTGGCATTTCTCTTGGGAAACTACTCTCAACCCATGGTAGCCCTTCAAGGGGGAGCCCAACAGACTCACGTCGCAGTCTCAGCCACTGTTTTGTTTAGGGGCCAATGTATCATAGAAGGTTTTCTCATATTTCAATGTGAGATCATCAGACCCAAGTCCTTTACTAGGACAGGCCCTCCTAATAGAGCTAGTCAGCTAATCAGCCAAAAGCAAAGCCTCTATGGTCTTTACTTTATGGTCACTTTAGGTGTTAAGTTGGGCAGGACAGATTTACTTAGATAATCAATAGCATGTGCTGGAGTTCTACAGTGTTTTTAGTCTATACAGTACAATTCACCATACAGATGTAGCAGTCATTAAATTCAGGAGCACAGCTCAACTAATTGGATTATCTCATCATAGAATCCATGGAAAACATTGAAGATTTCAAGATGGCATGATACACGGGTGTATTAAGTTGAGTGTTAAAGAAAGCAGTAAGATTGCTTATATAATTCTACTCTGTTGATCTTTCTACTACACCACCAACTGTTCTTCACTTTTTTAAAAACAATCTAGTTGAAAAAATAGACCCAGGATAGAGCATTTAAGCATATATTTATCCATGCTTCCCATCTTATCTTGTGTTATCTTATCTATTCAACGAATCACACTCCTCTGATTTATTTATCTGAACAAAACTATTTTTCTGTGGGTTTCAGCATTAGACTCTCATTCTGCCTCCATTGAGTCTGCCTCAGACTTTCGACACCAAAAACCCACATAATGGAGGGGCACGGGGCAAAAAATGTTATGCTATGCCTAAAGGTTCATTAAAAATTCTGGTGACCGTTGCTAATTGCTCGGGGCCTTTCCCATTTTGGGATATGAACTCTTACGCTAGCTTCTAAAATGTCTATGCAGTGGATTGATTAGTCTCAACACATACGATTCTGTTATCTAGGGTTTCAACTGAGCTCTTTAAAGTGATCCTATACCTATACTCAGAAAGGTTTATGTTTATGTCCTTACCTTCTATCCCCAGTCCAGTGCCCCAAAACAGCATGTTTTTTTTTCCTTTAACTAAAGACCTTGATGCTTTCCAGCAATTATGCATTCAGTTAAAGTACACATACAGTAGCTCTGCATTGGGGAGCACTTAACTGCCAGTATGTGACAGTTTAATTATAGCTGTATGAATTACCATATGTCGCCCATTGGAACATCATACTGCTTCCAGTTGATGTTTTTTTTAATATTTGAATATTGGGCAAAGGCTTTAGTAAAAAAAAAAGGCTGTTTTGGGGCACTGGGCTGCGGATAGGAGGTTACAACATAAACTTTTTTTTATTGGGTAAAGCATCATATGTGCACCTAAAGCCCTAAATTGTAAGGTGCCACCAGAATAATGTACACTTTGCAAGGACAGAATTCATTTAGAACATAAGGTAATGCCACAAACATCATACAGGTAATATATTAAGTTATCACATGAGTACATGCCGAAGTACAAATAAAACAAATGAAAGTACCAGGCAAGTATAAAAACACCCTGCACAATGTGAAATTGTCCTGGACCCCCCCAAAAGTTAACAAGAGGGAAGAGTGTGCCAATCCAGTGTCCACAAACCACAGCAAAATGAATGAACAACCACGGTCCCAGTACACCGCAATTAGGACCACTCCAAGACGGCACCACTCACCCTTCAATAATCATTCATTGGTAACGTGTAGTCACAGAAATAATCTTTAATCCATCAAAAATGCTAATAACATAACAAACACTACATCATAGCCACAAACATTTAAAAAAACACATAGACCAGCCCCCAGCAGCAATATCCTAATTCATATCCAAATCCCATGACATAACTGTAAAAATTTCCCCCATGATAAATCCCATGACCCTCAAACTAAAGTGGCGATGTGCAAGCAAAAAAATGCTAATTATATATGATCTAAAGCTTAAAGTGAACAGAGCAGACTATCTGGAATCAGATCACCTCAGTGTAAAAAAGAATTCCCTCCTGCTGGGTCCTGCAGGCAAGTATAAGAATCGCTCTGCTCGGTCAGACCTTCCTCAAAAAAGGCAATTCCTGTGAAGTGCAGTGGACAAATTATGCTGTATGCTGGCCAACTTGGTACATAATGTATATATATATATATATATATATATATATATATATATATATATATATAATGTATCCCAGTAAGTGGATCGGTGCACTTCATCCCTGTGACTATGGCCGAGTGTGGCATTACTACAAATGTGTGTTCTTATTGTTCTCATACTCCATCAGCCAGCCAGGTGCATGCCAGGGCTGTCTCTTTTCAGTGAGTCAGTAATGATGACCTGGACCCAAAGGGACATGCCATTTGGGATCAAAGGTGATCAAATCAGTTTTTTTGTTGTACCCACAGTGGGCCTTAAAAAGACATTTGAAAAGCCCTCTTTATATTTTCCATTCTGTGCTGGTAAGAAAATGTATGTATGTATCCCATTTTATTCTTGATGATCTTAGCTAGTGCCCCCCTCTAGTGGCCGAAATCTGACTACAGCTTAAAGACCTTTGCTGCAGTTTCATCAGTATTCTCCTCCTCCCTCCAGACAGGAGAGGGTAGTGCAATGAAAAGAGTGTATAATAAATTATTAAATTATTATTATATTAATATTCAAGATGGAATAAAATGTTCATAAATGTTAAGTTAGATATGTGATTTTATAAAATAAAAATGTTGCATAGAATAGGACTTTGTCTGCTTTCATTTGAATATATCCCCAGCCACTAGAGGGAGCAGTAGCAGAAACCATTAAATAAATAAACCTAATAAATAAATAATTAAACCTAATAAGTAAATAAACCTAATAAACTAAAATAGGTAATACTGTACTATTATTGAGCTATCTGAAAAAGGAGGGGTTTTTAAGAACAGGATTTACATTTATGTCTACAGCTGTCTATTAAGAATAGAATAGCCAATGTGAACCGTTAAAACAATTGTGACATTTGAAAGCTGAATCTTGGAATAGACCAAAGAAAATTATCATTGTATTTTCTTCTTCTACTCCTGTCTCCACAAGGTTCAGACAGATATGGGACATAGTACATTTCTGGAATGTCATATGAAGAACTTTTTTCTAAATGCTACAGCTCGTCCATTGCACTGCATCTAAATTATGCATTACGATGGTGTGTGCACATATTTTACTATCATTTTACAGCACAGCTACAGAGGGAAGTAAAATAAAAAGATTGTTCTTTGGAAAAATAATAAAAAGCACTTTATGCCCTTAAGGATTCCATAGTTTTTTTGTTTTTTTTAATGAGTTGGAATTCTATACAAGTCTTCATTTACATAAAATGCAGTATCCTTCATTTTAATTTTAAATTAAAAGCAGATAACCATCTGCTCCAATGTCCTTGTTCTTTTGTCCTTCCTTCATCCCTAAGGTAGGGTGACAAAGCAATGCGCTGGCGAGTTTTTCACCCTCAAATCGACAAACATGCTCCAGCATAAAACACATTTTTTAATATCGGTGTTGTAACATTCTGATAAGACGGCTTACTGTGCATGCTTATGACTATGTAAATTATAAAAAGCGTTTATTACTCATAGTACATGCTGTATTACTGAGCCGCAGGAATCGCTTTCCTCAATATAACGATTTATAGATGTACTAACTGTTACTTGTTCTGCTGACAAGAGGCATGTGCTTTTAATCTTAACTCCTTGAGGACTAATTCCCAAAGGAAGTATTGAAGTTTTAATTTGCATTCCTTCATGTAGAAAAAGGATTTAAAGTGGACCAACACCCAGGGGGAATCGGCCCGGGAATCTATAAGATTCCCGGGCCGATCAAATCCCTCCCCACGGGGCATCCGAAATCGGGATGTCCCGCGGGGTGAAACCCCCCAGAACGCCCACAAACCTTACCTTAACCCCGTTCCAACAGCCCATGCGTGCCTCTAGCAGGACCCACACACCCGCGCCGGCCGTTTGTGAATGGCCGGCGCGGGCGCGCTCCCTGTTAGAAGGAAGCACGAGATGCAGCCTCCAGCGCTCAGAGCTGCTGTGGTTGGACGACGCTTGTACGTGCATACCACAGCGGCTCTGAGCTCTCTGATTGGACGAGCGCCCGCGTAGGAGCGTGGGGAGGTGAGTGTTTACGGGCGTTCTGGGGGGTTTCACACAGCGGGGCACCTCCGATCGGGGTGCCCCACCGAAGTGGACCAAAACCCAGGATAGTCAAAATCCTGGGTGTTGGTCCACTTTAAAGGGTGTCTGTAGCTAATGGTTAGTGTTGGACGAGCCTGAACCTCAGTTTCCAAACCCGAACATAGACTTTAGCCAGAAGTCCATGTTTCAGTTCAGTGTTTGGTCTAAACACGGATAAGCTGGTTGATGGGGTGCTGAGCAGCCCATCAACCATCTTAACCTAAAGTGTACAACTTCTCTGAGCCCCGTGACCCCCTCAGTGGTCTGTGTCAAATAGGCTATGGACAGGGAAAAGATGAAAGGACAGAAAAATGGCTGCCGCTCCCATGAGTGAGGACACTGGCAGCTGCCACTAGAAGTCCTAGCTTTGGAGTGTCCTCACTCATGGGAGTGGTGTTCATCTTTCTATAGCCCTCGCACATAGCCTATTTGTCAGCCCAACAGAATGGCAATCGCTTATGGCTCAGGTAAGTTGTACAGAAACTTCCTGCTGCACACTCTGCTGGTTAAAGCACCCCACACCTACCACCACATTTTGTTTACATGATTCTGCATCTAGGGGCCCCTTGACAGGAGCTCCCCTCTGCTTGGGCAGGTGAGGAGTGGGGACCAGGTTCGGGTTTCGGCCAAACTTTTGTTCAACTTTCTGAAGCTCTAGGGTCCAACACTAGTAATGGTTACCATAATACATGTTTCACAGGTGAGCTAGAGGAAAAATCCGAATTTTCTCACACATGAGTGTGGAGTGATCTCTGTGCACTGACTTTGACAACCTTGTGGTAAAGTACTGTAACTGAAATATTACACTTAATTCCTTCTCTCTTCCATCCCTCGCTCTTTTTCTTCTTTCTTATATAATTTTTCGTGTGTCTTTCACTCTGACTCTTCCTATCACTTTCTCTTCTCTCCTAAAAATTGGCACTTTTCATATGTATGTTTTCCTCTGCTTTTGATGCATCAAATGGAAAGTAATTACCTTGAATTTGTATAGATCTGTGTGAGGAGTTTGGCAGTTTGGGCTCACCGTTGTGCAGTATTTCTATGCCTATTGTATTTTCATCCATACAATAGATCTATTAGATTGTATTTGTTATGGAAAATGGACAATTATATTATCTACTGCTGTATAATGCCTAGCTACAATCTTTCAACTTTCTGTATCATCTATTCACTAAAAGTTGTCTGAAATTTAAAAAAAACAGGCTACTAAACTGCAAAACCTAGTTGGGCGGTGTAAATGGATAAAGATAACTACATTATTTAAAGGTACAAGACAGGAAGAACTTTCTTAAAAAAAAGTATTTCTATATTTCATACCACAAAAGATAACATAATTTCTCTCAAGACTTGCTGTAGGCAGAGCCATGCAAATTAAACTCTTTTCACCTCTTGTCTATGCCCAAAGCTTCTGGCCGCAGGGTGCAGTGGGTTGGGGGTGCCAAAGGGGGGGGGACTGAACACAGGTGGCACAGATGGCAGTGCTGGGATGCCCCGCTGTACGACCCCCATCCAATTGCAAAGACTCAATTTTCTGGTACACGCAAGCCGCATTCTCTGAAACAGTGATTTAAGCCATGCATTAGTATGGACACTGGGCACCCAAAACCCTCTGCATTCTTAACTAATAAACTGGCTGTAACTTTTTGCTTAAAGAGCCAATCCGTGCAGCATCAGTGTGACTGCTGTGCAGTGATTAGCTAACTAAGGAGTCATTTTCCCTTGGCCACTAAGGCATCAGGCACCGGGTGGGCTGGGCTGTTTTTTGTTTTAGACCAAGTGCCAGGAAAGGTATGGCAAATGAGGGTTCTAATTTGTGTGGATTTACACTTTAAGATGTATGGTCATCAATTGGGATAACACACCTCCACTGCCGAGCAACAATGCTTTTGGTGCTTTTTTTTGTAACCAAGATTCAAGTAATGCTCCACTGTATAAATCCCTGAGGAATCCCCCCCCCCCCCCCCTTACACACCCTTAACTTCCTTGCACGGAGTAGTGCATGTTCTCTCTGCAGTGGCATCTTTCTGCAGTGGCACAGCGGAAGGAGTAGGAATAAAGTGCTGCATTTGAGCACTGTGGGGTCCTGGATGTAGTTGCTCTTAAAGTTTAACAATGCAAGACATCCCTAATTGGGATGCCCCCAGGACCTATTTAACTGGACCAAAAAGTCTATTTTGATTTTTGGACAGCTTTAAAGAAAAAAAAATGGGATTTTTTCTCTGTTTTTCAGGTTTCCACACGCATAAAGTGTGCACCCAGCAGCGAGACACGTGTAGGATTTGGAGTTACATGTGTCTCGCTGCTGGGTATGCGCTTTATGCTTTAAGTCTTGCGCATTACATATAGTGTCTACAGTATTACTCTGTGTGGAAACACAATTTTATTTTGCATATGAAAGCGAATAAATGAGGAACGCCTCTTTTTACAAATCTATATACTAACAAAAGGGAAGGGGACAAAGGACTTAGAATCCGCACCAGCAATATAACAATAAGCCCTATCACCGGCTTGTAAACAGTCTCTGAATAGTGTGCACAATAATGGGGGCAGCCACACAAAGTGTGAACCTATCAAGACAACTACACAAAAGGAGCCCCACAACTCCTAATGCCGCCCTACTACAAGTTAGCACCACTATCAAGGATTCTTGGGGTCCTTTTGTATGGTATTTATGTTGAGTATTTGGATTTACAGTAGATGCGCTGTAGTGGCGCTATAGAGTGTGAATATACACTGGTAATGTGCTTATATTTTGATTGAGGAGTTATTTTTGTATATAGGTTAGGGTAGTTAGCACTAATTGTTATTAATTGAATAAGCACCTTTGCACTTTATTATTATGAGAGGAGTATTTATTATGTGGTGGTAATTGTGGTTATAAACTTACATGACCATACAAATATTGGGGACTAGGGCTTCTTACCGTTTCCCCTTCCTTCCTTTTTTGTCGTTGGTCCTTAGTGTGTTTTATGTATTTTAAAATGTCTTAAAATGTATTTAGTCAATGTAAATAAATAAAAATTGTTTATTTTTATTAAATCCTTGATAGTGGTGCTAATTTGTAGTAGGGCGGCATTAGGAGTTGTGGGGCTCCTTCTGTGTAGTTGTCTTTTTACAAATCTAAACGAAGGTTGAGTATTAATATGGAGCAATATAAAGATCTGAAGAGTGGATACTTATTTGGATATAAGGATTCAAATAATAAGGAAATTGGAGGTGTTTACAATTAAAGGCTTTCTAATAACTTCTATCTGGTACGTTCACTCTGTGGCAGGTGGTGGATATGCACATCTCACTTGGTGAATAGAAAAAACTGCATTTGAACTGGTCCCGTGGAGATTTATACATTTATGTATGCATACGATTCAAGCTGGAGCCATGTTAGACATTATAAAGCATTTAGAGAGACCAAAAAGGCCCTTTTTATTGGTGCAAGGCAGACAGGGCTTTCTCAGAACAGAAAGCATAGTACATATCACAAAGCACAATAGCATTTCTCACAAGAACCTTTGCAGCAGATGAAGCCATGCAAATATATCTTCATCTCTTGGTTATGCCTAAAGCTTCTTTAAAACCTATGCATTCAGCTGATACAGGCCCTGTTTTTAGTTGAGAGGCTGCTGGTTCCCTAAGAGCAGCTGCACTTCTACAGTAATAGAGGGGATGATATTATGGCTTCTAGCAAACCATGACTGTGGTTAAAGACAAGGTTGGATTTTCTCAAAGAATTTGCCTGTATAAATCTAAATTGTCAAAACGAAGCACTCTAATATCTGCCTAAAGCATTGCAGGATCAAAAAAGGAACACATCAGATTTTTCCTAGACTGCTGGTTCAGAAGACAGACCATTCAGATTGACCAGAATGGTAAGACAGAAGACAATCCTGTCTGGATTTTTTTTCATGTAGAGTATATGTGCGACGTGTCCTTTTGACATCTAGCATTGTTATGAGGGTTTGTATCATTAGACCACGTGTCATGATACAGTTGCTTTTAAGTGTAAAATCAAAAAATATTTTCCTAAACGCCCTTCCCTGTCCCTGTATACCCCATTATTTAGGACATTTGCTATGCTGAAGGAATAAAGCCCAGGATCAGGCAATACACTCTCCTCTTCATGTGGTCGCTCTGTGTTGCATACAGATGACTCTGCACAGCATCTATTAAGACTTTTGGTACAATTTAATCACGGTGATATTTTTTGGTCAGTCATAAAATATTTCTTCACATAATCCATTGACAAGACATAGTATAGATACCATAAAGCATATAATGTTGAAAAAGTGTGTTACTTTTTGGGAGAGAACAATGCCTTTCACTTTCACCCCTTGGGGGTGATTCAGCACATGGAAAATAAATATTCCATTTAGATTTGGTGCTGAATCACCCCAAAGCAGAACATAAACATGAACGTCCATTTTCTCTCCTAAAATGTAGTACACCTTTTCAACTGGTGCTAAATTAGAGCCCCCTTGTGCTAAAGGGAAAGTCCACACAGTAAAATAAATGTAAATTACCTGGAAGTTCGATTTAAAAAAAATATCCTGTGGCTCCTCTCCCCCCATTTTGATGCCAACAGCATGCTACTCATCTGGCCTAGTACAGTTCTGCACTGAATTCAAATCCATGTGGGATGCTCTCAAGCAGCCTCATGGTACAATTTTTGTAGCTGGGAAGTATGGGATGTAAAGTGAGGCCGGGTGAGAAGTGTGCTGTCCGCATGAAAGGAAGCAGCGCTGAAACTAGAGGACAGGAGCCCATTCACAGATCCTAGCCAAGAAGTTGAAGCTTCAGGGTGGCTAATGAAGCTAGAAAAGGAGTGAAAGTGCTGCTGGCCAGTTACTCATGGAACTGCCACAAGATGTACTGGCGAGTTGTGGGGAAACACACAGCGGAACACCCCAAATTGGGTTTCCCAACAACACCCGGGAGTGTGAAAATCCTGGGCATTTTTCTTCTTTAATAGGCAAAAATAAATAAATCAATAAAATAAAAAAACATTCCAGAATTTTAAACATTGAATTAAAAATAGATGCATTATATAATAGTTTGAATTTTAATGCAGCCAAGAGCTATATTTTATGAATGAGTCAATTCAGTGGACTGAAATTATTTTGGTACATCATCTATCATTATCTAAAAAAAAAAAAAAAAAAACATATAATATAGCAATATTATTTTTGATGGAAAGGCCTAATTCCAGGCAAAATTTTTAGTTTAGTTTGGGATAGGACAGGACAGTGTTAGAGGCAACTTAAGAAAGGCAATGAATGTGAATTGGACCAGAGGGGGTCTACTGGATTAAAAAAAAAGTTTGAGCAATTTACCACCCTCCAGTTTTAATGACATGCAAGTAATTACATGTCTGTGATAACAAAACACAGCAGCAAGTCTCCATGTGATAACAAAACAAGAATAAGCCTACTGAAGACTTCCCTAATAAGACAGACTGAAATATTTTGAAATTGCACTTTAAGGTGGCATTCCAGACAATGGGTTAAATTAGGCTGTTTTCTGCTTGTCCCGTGCTGGTGCTGAGGGTACAGCATCTTTCATTCCCTAGCACTTTGCATCCCCTGATAAACCCTAAAGAACTTGCTTCATTCTGCTGACTCATTTTACAAAGTTCACAAAAGGAATTGACTTCAGAAGGTACCATCATTTTGAAACATACATTAAAATTATTGATGTAAAAAACTTTTTCTGGTGTGGGTGTTTTTGTTTTTCACCTCTGTGAACTGGTAAGATATCCTTGAGACTCCAATACCAGTTGTGGTAAAGTATATGGAAAAGTGGTGGGGGGTGTCTATATTTCCCTTGGTTTTTCCAGCTAGGCACGATCCATGCCGGAATAACAGAGCTACAGTCCACATCCCCAGTCCTCTACGGGTTTTTCCCCTACTCCCAGGTCTTTCCAGGTGATTAGATTAATTGAAGGAAGAAAGCCTAATAAAAGGAGCTGCTGAGGCTTCCAGTGTGGAGAAGGAGAGACTGGGATAAGGAGCTCGTGCCTTGCTGCTGTTATGCTTTTTTGAACCTGTGGATTAGCAGCCTGGGCTTGTATGCCCTGAAAGTGGACCTGTGGTATCGAGGACTTGCAATACTCTGTACCTATCAGACACTGGATTGCTAAAGCTGGTGAGGAAACCGCTGACTGTAATGCATTGTACCCTGCATTATACTCTGAATTTAAGAAATTTTTCTGTTGGACTTTGTCTTCAATAAACCACTTATTATTTCCACTAAGAACTATTTCCAGAGTCATTGCCGTTAGCACCCCAGATCCTGACACAGTTCAAAAGGCAGAAGGGTCCGGGCAAGCCACCTGTCAGCAAGCAGTTGACTTCTCGAGCCCCTCCAACCCAATTAGCTGCATCCCAGCCATCCAGAGGGTGAAGAAGAACCCAGTGCCCATGTGGGCTATATGGGCTGATGGCTTTGTTGTTCAGCCTCCGAGCCCTGGTCTACAAGCCCACATAGCTTTTGCCAGGCTAGTTTTGCTGGAGAGGGGTTTAACTCTTAACCAGTAAAGGTGTGGGGTCCACCTCTTCTTGGAAAGGATGAGTTTTTGCCTTTTTTTTTAGATTTTAAGGAAAAAATTCAGTTGGCACCCATACAAAGTTCAGTATCACCCTAAATCATTTTTTTTCCCTGAAATTCTGAGTAAATTCTGATTCGGACCAATCGGTTTGCTCATCTCTAGTTACAGGCTTACAGAAACTCTGCTTCTGAGATAGATTATGTATTGCATTTCCAGTGTGTATTGAAACCAGAACAGCCATTTTTCACAAAATGGATGGTGTTTTGTATGCAGAGAGGCCGAAAAGATAAGTTTATGTGGTTAAGATTTTCCCCACCCCCAGTTTTTACCAAACTACCAGAGGCAGAGGCCGTTTCTAATGATGTGGAGAGATCTGCCTACAGTAAGTTTGACAATATTATCTAAACTGCACATTTTATCCTTTTTAATTCTTTAGTTTATAGGTTATGCTCTATAAATCAAGGACACCATAAAAAGTGGCAGTACTGGCAGGGAATATACATGCATCATATTGCTATTATTTTTTGTGGCACTCCCTGAAGATGATATGTGTGTGTATCCATTGGAAATGCTAAGCACTAAGCAGTTAGTTGTTTACAAATCATTTTAATAGACTTACCAGAGAAAATGTGAGGTGGGATTCAGAGTCACCATCTGTGGGTTCATAATTAGTTAATTAAATAGCATATTATAAATGGCTACACATGTTTGTGTTTCATATGTTTTTGCATTACAGTGCAATGGCTTACTGAATTTTATTATATTTGACGTCCTGTTTAATTGGATCTGTTTCTGAATTTTGTTTTACAGGCACAGCAACTAACAGACCTAGAGCAAAAGTTAACAGTGGCAAAAAGAGAAATGGAGAAAGCCTCCTTGGATAATGTAAGGACTATGTTCTGTGTCATGGTTGCTAAACATTTATAAATGTTAGAGGGGAAATTATAGAACTGAATCCATTTGTGGATATTAAAAGATACAATACAATACACAAAATACAAAAGCAAAAGCAGATTTTATGGAGATCAAAAATTACTAAAAAATGTAAAAGACAGTATATATTGTTAAAGGCTTACTAAAGCCGAATGAAAGAAATTAAAACATTCTGTGCCTTACCACCTACAGCTAAATTCCTTCTATAGGCTGAATTTGTCTTGTTTCTGCATTGTCAGCTCTGATGCTGGTGGAGTTTTCCCAACTGGCTTCTATTATTCTTTTATTTGTCCACTTTTAATGATTTTGTTTTAGCTTAAGAAGTTTTAAAAGAGATTGCAAAATGTGCACTAATATTAAAACTCTGCATAACTGTACATATTGCAAGACGAGGTGTTCTCTACATACCCTGTATTAAAAAGCTCATTCAAGTATCTCTTTTATCCACTATCCAGCATATTTATATCAATAATATTTCACTATTTTAGTGATAAAAATCTTTTTATTATGCACCTGCACGGGCTTTATCTTTGGTGTTCTTGGTGCAGTTTCCATTCCCTCCCCATTTGTTCACATTCAAAGATATACTATTTGTTGCAGAATTATAAGGCAGGTAGGTCACCACTTCCAGTATGTGCATTACATAATGTTGTGCAAGGCAAAAGTATGTCTGGCATCTACCCAATCCAAAACAGAAGATGGCCAACAGATTTGCCAGCACCAGTAGTAAACAAAAACAGCAAAAGTTTTTTTAGTTTTGGAACAATAGTAAGTTTTATATCTCTATCGTCTTTTGATCTTCAAAGTGTTGGCTATCTGATATGGGGTGCACAGTTTCTTCCTTTGGCTGCTGTCTTGTCACCATGCCCAAAGTCAACACTCCTCTCGAGATGTGGGCTTGTCCACCCACCTCCGCATCCTACAACTGTTGGTGATTCTGAAGATGTAAATCATATGCAGGCACATTCTTTATTTTAGACTGAAGGTTGTATTAAGGAAATTATATACAAATAGGCTGGTCGATAGGAGCTCGGGTCCAGCAAATACATGTCATACTTCCATTTCTATTTATAGAAATGGCTCACCTTTAGCAATTAATGGTTGACTTGCTTGGTAAATAAGTATAATTTAAAAAGATCACAGCTACCCAGAATTCTCCCACCATAATATATGGTGCACCATGCGGTCACCTCAAAACCTATTTGCTCAGTACAAGAATCACAGTGCCTGGATCTTATTCTTAGAAAAAAAGTCTAAGATAGGCAAGGGGGGATAGACTGGGCTGTGTGGGAAGCCCCAGGTTGTGTCCCAAGGAATCAATGTTCTGGGTAGGCAGGCAGTGAGCTTCTGGGTCATGTGGCAGCCAGGAGAGCAAGAGGATGATCAGATGAAGCCAAGGTTGAGGGCAGGCAGCATAGTCTTTAAGCTCGTGGGCTGGCAGCAAAGGCTCAGAAACGAGTCTGTAGCAAAGGGTGTGGGCATGTGGCAAGTAGGCATAATATGATATCGAGGCAAAAATCAAAGGGTAAGCAGCAAACCGGTTGTTAAACCCTGGGGGCGCCTGTCTTCTTTGTGAGCTCGCAACCCCCAATCTCCACAGCTAGCTTCACTTTTAGGACACTTTAAACGCCTCGCCGGAATTATTAGCTTAAAGGATGTAAGCTCATGGGGGGTAAAGACAGATGAACTGAAGGTAAGACTGGGCGTAATAGGGTAGCTGAGGTGAGTACAGAATACGGATCTGGGAATTCCAACAGAGAAAACAGGCAAGGTCAAAGGTCACGCCAATGGTCAAACCAGGAAATCGGAGAGCTTTGCAGCACCAGGGATTAGATGGGTTCATAGTCGTAATTCAGGTCGGTACAGGCGGCAGTCAGGATAGTCGGGCTAGCAAGGTCGGCAATGGATGAACAACACAGGAATCAGGATAAGTCACACCCAGCTAAAAGCTATCATGGGTGACGATTGAATGAGCTGAGAACCCCTTGTATAGGACTTGGGTGCATAGGATAGGACGGAAGGCTACTTTGGGATCTGAGGGCTGATTGCCATATTTAAACTTTTTAGGGCATTTCCCCCACAGTGACCTTTGGATTAATTGGCCCTTTAATTCAACCTCCACTGGCCACGCTGACTGCAGCGCCCCCGGAGGGCATAATTCAGCCATGCAGAGTTACCGGGGAAGCGAGGAAAGGAGGAGGTGGGTATGCCTGCTCTAGATGCGATCTGGCGTGGAGGCTGCTGCCAGGCAGGAGGAGTCCCGGCCAGCTGCTCGAGCCCTCGCTGCCCGAGGATGCTGCGGGACCGGGCTGAAGGTAAGTGCACCATAACACCGGTAAAGCCAAGGTCGAGGCAGAGGTCAGAAATGAAAAATACAGATGAAAGGAAAAACTAATGTACGATCAAAGAATAAGGCATGGCAAGAAGGATCCTAGGAAGGACTTTAGGTGCCATCTTAGTGCTTTTACTTGCATGTGCAGTGGTCCATGCATTGCGTGTTAAATTTTGTGCATTGTGCGCACAAGTTTGTGCATTCAAACTGTGAGTGATAGTTTCTTCACCTTGCTGGGGACAAAATCTTTATACCTGTTTGTGTATGGAAGTATTAATTTAACTCTATGCCTTTCAGTCTTATACAACCAACATGTTCTTGTTGGTACCTAGAATGAGTTAAAACTGTAGATTAGATTGTTTTGGGCCTCTTGCCTGCCACCCGCCTGTTTCCAATGATAAGGAAGTTTTGAGGTCGGCTGTATTTCCCTAAAGAAATACATGACAATGCATGGATATAAAAGCAAATAATTTGGTCAATTTAGCACAGGTCTCAATGTTCTAGGCTCTGTGTGAGATGCATTGCAGCAATTCTCCCTTTCTTCCATGATTCAGACACATGCAAGACCATCTCGCATGTGTGGGAAGCATAAAAGAAACTTGAGAGACATAAGAGAATTCTCACTTCCATATAAGATTTTACAGCTAACATGACCGCTTACTGAATCACTTTATGTGTAACTTATTTCATTAAAAAAGCCACGCCACAATGGCAAGCAAGATTTTTTTCAATAAAAATCACAGGCAGGTTTTTTTTTTTAACAGATTTAAATAAAGTAAAAAAAAAGTGTACTCCCACCTCCCTCTTTGCCTGGGCATCGTGTATAGGGGCTGGTAGACCAGGACTCAGAGGCTGGGCCTGTCAGTTGTGGGGAACCGCTCTGGTAGATACTTGGTAGCTGTGCAGTAAGCAGGGTCACAGACAGGATACAGTTCAATTCAAGTGTTTTTTATTTCACACTTGTAGCTTCCAACAAACACAGGGCCTTAACATCAGGCTTAAACAAAAATAAATCCTGCTCGGCTAAGCAACTCACTAATATATAACAATCCCTAGCTATACGTGGGACTGGCTATCCGGCCCACAGTTACAAATCACAAGCATTGTGTGGCCCATTCAATACCTCCTTTAGTCCAGCAGTCAGCTCTCCGGGTATGGCCACCCTCCTCAGCTCTGCAGTGAGCTTTAAATTAGGACCCTAGGATCCACAGCTGTGGGCTGTGGAAGCCCCGGACCGGACCCCCCCCGGGTGGAGTGAGCGTCCCACTACCAACCTCACTCACTCCAGAACAAGCAGGTCCCAGTACGTATTTTACAATCTGTCTATGTTAGCTATGGCCAACATAGACAACACAGACTATCAATCCTGCTTATACTGTGTCTGTGTTAACCCTTTGGTTACCAGAGACACACCCAAGGCTTACCATTCCCAGTTTAACCATTTCAAGGGCAGATATCTGTTCTCCCAAACCATACCCTTCTCACACTCCCTCCCCCTCAGTTCAGACCCACTGGGGCGAACTTCTGACATCAAACAATGGGTCCGGGATAAGGCATCCGCGTTACCTTGCAGTCTCCCAGCTCGGTGCTCCACTGAGAAACTGAAATTTTGCAACGACAAAAACCACCTTGTGACTCTGGCATTCCTCTCCCTGGACCTACTCATCCAGGTGAGGGGCGAGTGGTCAGTTATCAGACGGAACCGTCTTCCCAGCAAGTAGTATCTTAGTGCTTCTAAGGCCCACTTTATCGCCAGACACTCTTTTTCTACAATGCTGTAGTTTTTCTCAGCTGGTGTGAGTTTTCTGCTCAGGTAGGTAACTGGGTGCTCCTCTCCATTCACCTCCTGAGACAGGACAGCTCCTAACCCTACATCTGACGCATCGGTCTGCACAATAAATTCTTTCTTGAAGTTTGGCGTAATGAGGATGGGGGATCCACATAATGCCAACTTCAAGGCCTGAAAAGCGCTTTCTGCTTGTGCATTCCACCGCACCATGACGGACCCTTTTCCTTTCAAAAGGTCAGTCAGGGGAGCTGACAGCGTGGCAAAGTTGGGTATAAACCGCCTGTAATACCCAATAATGCCCAGGAATGCCCTGACTTGTTTGGTGCTGACAGGTTGAGGCCATTCCTGGATAGCGTCAACCTTGTTGACCTGGGGTTTAATTATGCCTCGTCCAATCACATACCCCAAGTAGCGTGTCTCCTCCATCCCGACCGCACACTTCTTGGGGTTTGCAGTTAGGCCGGCTGCCCTTAAAGAGTTCACCACAGCCTGTACTTTGGCCAAGTGACTCTCCCAGTCATCGCTGAAGATGATAATATCATCCAAATATGCTGAGGCGTATCTCCTGTGAGGCTTTAGCACTATGTCCATTAAGCGTTGGAACGTCGCGGGGGCCCCGTGAAGCCCGAACGGTAACACGACATAGTGGAATAGGCCCTCAGGGGTGATGAAGGCTGTCTTCTCTTTAGCGCTTTCTGTCAGGGGTACTTGCCAGTATCCCTTGGTGAGGTCGAGCGTAGTGAAATATCGAGCACCTCCCAGTCTCTCAATAAGCTCATCTATACGTGGCATGGGATAGGCGTCAAATTTAGAAACTTCATTTAATTTTCTGAAATCATTGCAGAAACGTAGGGTACCATCTGGCTTGGGAATCAGAACAATGGGACTGGCCCATTCACTTTTGGACTCCTCTATGACTCCCAACTGCAGCATTTTCTTAACCTCTTCTGCAATGGCCTGTCGACGAGCCTCAGGGACTCGATATGGTCTTAGCCGAACCTTCACCCCAGGCTCTGTGACAATGTCATGCTTGATTACGGACGTGTACCCTGGTAACTCTGAAAACACGTCTGTATTCCTAGCTACAAATTCTAGAGCCTCTTGGCGTTGTCCTTTCGTGAGGGTATCTGCAATCGTCACTTCTGCCCCCACCTCCGCAGGCTTAACGGTAGCCTGGGGGGGTAGCACAGAAGGGAGTTTAACCGGAGACTTCTCTGTAAGCAGACTCTCCCTGTCCTTCCATGCTTTGAGTAAATTGACATGGTACACCTGCTTAGGCTTCCTCCTACCAGGCTGATGTACCCTGTAGTTTACTTCACCCACCTTCTCCAATACCTCATACGGCCCCTGCCACTTGGCTAGAAACTTGCTCTCCACTGTGGGAACCAGAACCAAAACACGGTCACCAGGTTTAAAGGTCCTTACTGTGGCTGACCTGTTATAAACCCGGCTTTGAGCCCTCTGAGCAGCCTCCATGTGCTCCTTAACGATGGGCATAATGGCTTCCACCCTGTCCTGCATACTGGCGATGTGGTCTATAACACTTTTGTGGGGGGTGGGCTCCTGTTCCCAAGTCTCCTTTGCAATGTCCAGCAGGCCTCTGGGATGTCTGCCATAGACTAATTCAAAGGGAGAAAACCCCGTAGAAGCTTGGGGTACCTCCCGGACTGCGAACATTAAAGAGGGCAACATAACATCCCAGTCCCTCCCATCTTTGTCCACCACCTTTTTCAGCATACTCTTTAAGGTTCTGTTGAATCTCTCCACTAATCCGTCCGTCTGAGGATGGTATACCGACGTGCGTAACTGTTTTATGTTAAAGAGTTTACACAGTTCCTTGGTGACTTTAGACATGAAAGGGGTACCTTGGTCCGTGAGGATCTCCTTGGGCAGGCCCACCCGGCAAAACATGGCGAATAGCTCTTTAGCTATCAGCTTCGCCGATGTGTGCCGCAGGGGAATGGCTTCAGGATACCGTGTAGCGTAGTCCATCACTACAAGTATATGCTGATGCCCCCGGGCAGACTTAACCAACGGTCCTACCAAGTCCAAGGCAATCCTTTCAAATGGGACCTCGATGATGGGAAGAGGTACTAATGGATTCCGAAAATGACTCATAGGAGCACGCAACTGACATTCGGGGCATGATTCACAATAACGTTTAACCTCAGTATATACCCCTGGCCAGTAAAACCGCTGCAGGATGCGATCCAACGTTTTTGTGGCACCTAGGTGTCCCCCAAGCACATGTTTATGAGCCAACATCAGCACGGTTTGGCGATAAGGCTTGGGCACCAGCAGTTGCTCCCAGGTCTCACCCCGCATCTTGTCAACCCGATATAAAAGTTCTTGGTCAACCATGAAGTGGGGAAATATCTGATTAGCATTGGCGTGCTGGGGCACCCCATTCACCACCACAACATTTTCCCTAGCCCGGACCAGTGTAGGGTCCTGGAGTTGTGCTGTGCCAAAGTTGTCACGGGATACCTCCAAATCTGAAAACTGTGGCCCAGTCACTAACTCTTCAGTCTCACCGGCCATCACATTTAGGGGAAATACAGTGCTTACATTACTTTCATCACTGGTCACCCCTACAGCTGGGACCCCAGAGTCTGGGTCGTTGGGCTCCGGGTCTAAGACTTGACTCTTCTGTTGGGGTTGTACTCTTGAGGGTGGTCTCCCCGTCCTCTGATTTCCCCGCCACAGAGTCCAGAACAAGGGGAAATCCCGTCCCAAAATAAGGTCATGGGGCAAGTTCATGACAACCCCAACCTCATGTTGACTTTCTCCACAGGGGGTCTGGATGGTCACAATGGCAGTAGGATAGTCTTTCACGTCCCCATGAATACACCGGACCCCAACTGTGTGGCCTGTGACAGTCCCAGGGTTAATATGGGATCCATTAATTAGAGTCACCCGACTTCCAGAGTCCAACAGCGTCAGCACCTGGAGCCCTGCCACTGTCACCTGGCAGAGGTGGCGCTCATCCATAGAGTCTGGAGTAGCAGCAGTATAAACCGGGGCCGCATAAAGGGAAACCCTCCTGGCAGAGCTGCAGTCCATGGGCTCAGGTTTATGGGGACACTTGGCTGCAATATGGCCAGGTTCCTGGCAGGTCCAACAGATAGGAGCCTCCGCTCTCCTCCTCCCCTGGGGCATCACCTGAACATAGGGATTTGCACTGGCCCGGGAGTTAGCAGGTACCATAGGCCTTCTGGACTTGGGGCTGGCTGGGGTGGGAGAGGCCTTTTTCCTCAGAGCTTGGGTGGCTGAGTACCTCTCCACCATCCCCACCAAAGTATTAGCGTCAGCTGGGTCCCCATGTCCTACCCACTGCTGTATCTCACCTGGCAAGGCCCTCAAAAAGCGGTCCAGAACAACCTTCTCCACCATCTTGGCTGGGGTTGATGTCTCCGGCTGAAGCCACTTGCGAACCAGGTGGATGAGGTGGTGCATCTGGGCCCTTGGTGGTAACGCCTCTTGGAACCTCCAGCTATGGACTCTTTGGGCACGTAGGTATATATCAACTCCCAAACGGGCTAGGATCTCCGCTTTTACAGTAGCATAATCCCGGGCTTCCTGCTCGCTTAGGTCGAAATAGGCCTGCTGTGGTTCTGCGATGAGGAAGGGTGCCAGAACCTCTGCCCAGTATTCCTGCGGCAGCCTTTCACGGGTGGCCACTCTTTCAAAGCCTGTTAGGAAGGCCTCTACATCGTCCTCTGACGTCATCTTTGTCATGGCTTTCCGAACTTCTCTCCTGGCATCCCGCTCCGGGATTGCCGCACCCAGCTTTTGTTGTGCAGCCGCCAGTGCTGTCATCTGCTGTGCTAGCAGCCTGTTAGTTTCTTGCTGCTGTAAGTTGGCCTGTTGCTGGGCCTGCATAGCCTCAGAGTGTGCCTTCTGTTGCTGGAAGTTGGACTGAACCAGCTGTTTAATTAGCTCATCCATGGCTGTGGCTTGTTGCTTGTTGAAGGCCAGGACATGCACCCAGTGTATGTTTCACTGCACTGTGCCCGCTCCAAGCCACCATATGTGGGGAACCGCTCTGGTAGATACTTGGTAGCTGTGCAGTAAGCAGGGTCACAGACAGGATACAGTTCAATTCAAGTGTTTTTTATTTCACACTTGTAGCTTCCAACAAACACAGGGCCTTAACATCAGGCTTAAACAAAAATAAATCCTGCTCGGCTAAGCAACTCACTAATATATAACAATCCCTAGCTATACGTGGGACTGGCTATCCGGCCCACAGTTACAAATCACAAGCATTGTGTGGCCCATTCAATACCTCCTTTAGTCCAGCAGTCAGCTCTCCGGGTATGGCCACCCTCCTCAGCTCTGCAGTGAGCTTTAAATTAGGACCCTAGGATCCACAGCTGTGGGCTGTGGAAGCCCCGGACCGGACCCCCCCCGGGTGGAGTGAGCGTCCCACTACCAACCTCACTCACTCCAGAACAAGCAGGTCCCAGTACGTATTTTACAATCTGTCTATGTTAGCTATGGCCAACATAGACAACACAGACTATCAATCCTGCTTATACTGTGTCTGTGTTAACCCTTTGGTTACCAGAGACACACCCAAGGCTTACCATTCCCAGTTTAACCATTTCAAGGGCAGATATCTGTTCTCCCAAACCATACCCTTCTCACACAGTATAAATGCCCTTATACCCTTAGGAATAGGTTTTTCCACATGTTCATTGTCCCTAATGGGGTGCAGGTAATTAGGTGGGGTACCAACTTGGCACCTGCCAGTGCCCACAGGTGATATGGCGGCCCCTACCCTAGTTTTCACCAGGTAGTAGAGAAAAAGACACACATCAGACAAAGTTTAATACTGAAATGTGCATCACCTAACCCCCGTACATAGCCCCCTGAAATACCAAAAACCAGACGCCTGGAACTTGTCTGTTGTGCACTCCCACAGGTTCTAACTATGAAGATTATTAGAACTGACCAGCACGATCAACTATTAAAAAAAAAAAACAATAACCGATCATTAAGTATGAAAGTATATTATAATTCACATGATTTTTTTCTACATAAAACACTACATAATACTATTAACAAACTTTTAAAAAAATCACACACACAAAAACACAGATATTTACTTATTAGAACAAACAGCCTGCTGCTATTAAATATCCTGTATAAAAAAAAGCATAAAGCTGATAAGAAATGCCATTAAAGGTGATATAATAAATAAAGTGATATTCGGTGTGACCAAAAGTGCATGTAATGCAACCTGTGCAGTTTGCAGGGTGGATATTCGTGGGAGGCCTCACCAATCGGTATGCCCCCCCCAACCCAGACACAAGCAGAGGTCAAACACCACCAATGTATTAAAAAAAATGTTTTCAATAAACCTTCTGGTGTACATTTCTGTTTATTAAGCCTCTAAACAGAACTGTAACTTTTTGGAAAGAATGTTTTCTATAAGGATACCCTAAAGTTTCAGTATTTCAAAAGAAGGCAGTGGATATTATTTTTTGTTTAGACTGTAATTATAAACCTCTGCAAATTAAAACATTTTAATCATAATAAGCTACTTTTATAGCCTACAATCTTTTTATTTGTGTTGTTTCCCCAGGAATCACAATTAAAGGCTTTGAAGGAAACTGTTCAACTGTGTCTGTCATCGGTTTTACATAATCAGCCACCCGCTGAAAACATTGTCTCATCAAAGCACAGAAAGAGTCCGATGCCCTCGAGAGGGACACTGGACACGTCTAACACAGAGGTACTTATTAGTATCCTTCAAAATATTATAAGAGTATAATTTTTTTATAGAACAATGTAACATAGCACAGCACTCTCCAGACTGCAGAGAATAAGTAGTGTGACCAGTTTCTTAATTCATTTTTCTAATGTAGAAAATGTAGCCAGTCTTCCACGGAAGCGAGAAAAGACACCTTTTGTGTCCTAGTCTCGGATAAGCCAATGTCTTTGAATTAAATACATATTTTAAACAAATAGTGTGAACAGTTTCCTAATGTTGATAATGTTGCCTTTCTTGTATAAGTTAAAAATAAAACCGCTTTTGTTCCCCAATCTAATGAGCTGGTGTCTCCGCTTTCGTAATATATATCTTAGCTGCTTCAAAAACTAAACCAAGAGGTTCCTGAGGACACCCCCTACTCAGGGGACGTATGGAGTTTTTAGCATAATGTAACCTGGGCTCTGAAACACGATGCTTAGCAATATGAACATGCACACATACACTGTACATGCAAGACATGACTGGAATTGAAATTGTGATTTCAAATAGAGACCATCAACTAGTTCTAGCACTGGGTTGAAACAGCTAGGGGATCAAAGACAATAAGGGCTACTACTCTGCCAAGCTAAAACTGTATCTAGTCAACACAGCATCTGAAAAGTATTGTTAAATACATAATGCATTCTGCTTCATGGCATTAATTCAAGTCCAGTTTTGGCTTATAATCAAAAAATACGTTTAAATATTTGGTGGATGCCTTGCCATTGCCATTTTAGTGCACCAAGATTTTGGGAGTAATCTATTCTGCCTTGTGCACTGGATGTTTACATATTTTTTTTGAATTGCACGTTTTGATGTCTATATTTTACTTTTGTTCCTTGTGCTATAGTTGAAGGACATTTTAGGCAAAATGTTAAATTGTGCTTTCTGCCTTCCCCATGCTGGCTATCAGTAGTTGTATTAGGGCACTGAAAAAATAGTCAGCAGAAGGGAGCAAGTTTTACAGGGTTTATCAGGCAATGCAAAGTGTTGGTAAATGTCACCCCTAGCAGACAACATGGTGCATACAGAAAGCAGACTGATTTAAAATTTTGCCTGAAATGTTCTGTTAAAGTGTCTGTAAATACCTAAAAAAAAAAAATGCTTCTCTCAAAGGATCAGTCCATGTTTGATGGAATTTTATATTATATTTTTTGTGCCAAAACGATGTCCTCAAGGTGCTGAGCTTATCTTTTTTTTTTTAATTGTTTCTAATGTTAGATGTGTGATTAATGGAAGCAGTTCTCACTACCTTCTCACTACCTTTAATCAGTGTGTTGGCAACGTACACCAAAACGTGAGTACTGTATACAGAACACTGCTGCTACCTTACACATGCCCAGCAGCAGTATTCTGTGTAACTATCTGCAATCTGTTGCTATTGGCAACATACACCAATCTGCACAAGGATACCCCTGATTGTCCACCTTTTCAATACTTCAACGGCAAACCTGCAGGCTCTCGTCCAATGAGAATCGCCTGCTGTGACCATGTCATTCTTCATTGTGCGCCCTCCCATCCAAGCCTATTTGAATGTAAACAATGAGAGCTGCCTTTTGAATGACGTAGTCACATCAGGTGCCTCTCATTGGACGAGAGCTTGCACATGTGGTGTTGGAGCCTGGGAAGGTGAGATTTTATGGGCAAACAGAGGGGTGTCACACAGCGGGGAGACCCATTCCTGATGCCCTGGGGAGAAATTAGCTGCCAGCCCTGGAATCGTTTAGATTCCAGGCCTGCCACTGCTGGGTTTTGTTTAGGGACAATGAACGTGTGGAAGAAAAAATTTTGCCGCACAATAAGAATTTTTGTCATAATCTTTAGATCATTATTGATAAGCAATTGAATATAGTTAGCTACCTCTGATGAGTCCCCTGTCTGGCTGGGGTATAATGTTCAGTTTGGCTAGACGTGCTGTTTCCGGGAAAGGATCAGATGACCTAATACTAATAAAAAATGCCACCATATGAGGGGATAGAATATTATTTTTATAGTATAAGGCAGAAAATACATCTTGGCATGGAGCCTTTAATGATGGTGTCATCTTGATCCCCTGAAAAACCTTCCTCCTCTGTTGTAAACTACTGTTCCATTAGATCTCTCTGTGCTGGGGACAACTGGGGCATATCTATTTCCTGAAAACATTCCTCAACCTTCATTCAATCAAAGTTTATCTCCAGAGTATATAAAGTGTAGCTTACTATAAAGGTTACAGCATTCTTTATCAATTAAGGTGTGATTTTGTGATAGATTACCATGAGAGAAATCTAGGTAGTAAGGTATCTTTTATCATAGGGGCTAATTTTCTAGATTGCCTTGTCTCAGCCTCATCCCCTGTGAATAAAATCTAAATGTATTCTATCTGATTTCTCTCTCTCATTAGTAGCAGATGTAATTCTTGTTTCACCTTATTGATAGTGATGAGCAAACCCCTAGAATTCCGGGCTCGGAAAGTTCGACCGAACTTGCCGCAAAAGTCCGGTTCGGGTTTCCGGACTTGACCTGCACCCGAACTCCATTGAAGTCCATGGGGACCCAAATTTGGGGACCACAAAAAATACCTGTCCCTGGATGTGCAATGAAAAGTACAATTAGCAGATGTTTTTTTATGTGGCACAATAGCCGTCTGTCCCTGGATATACACTTAGAGGAGCAATGAGCAGATGTTTTTAAATGTGCCCAGTAGCTAGGAAGCCCTGGATGTGCAATTGGGCAAAGAGCAGAGGTTGTCTATTGCCCATTGACTGCAAGTAAATTTGGTACATATTAGTTGTATTATATACCCAGTATATGCAATGCAATTAGACACAGATTAGTTGTATTATATACCCAGTATATGCAATACAGATCGGCACAGATTAGTGTAGTATATGCAATGCGGATTGGCAAGGATGAGTTGTATTATATACCCAGTAAATGCAATGCAGGTGGGCAGAGATGGGTTGTATTATATACCTAGTATATGCAAAGAAGATCGGCACAGATGAGTTGTATTATATACCAGTATATGCTATGCAGGTGGGCAGTCGTGAGGTATATTATATACCCAGCATATGCAAAAAAAATGGGCAGAGATTACTTATATACTCAGTCAATGGAACACAGCTGGGCTGAGATGACCTGTATTATATACCCAGATGTATGAACTATGCCCCAACAGACAGATGTGCTTTTATGTGCCTCCTTAGCTGTCCCTCCAACAACCACCACTCTCCCTACCTAGCTGTCCTCAAATGGACAATTTTGTCACTTACTCACTGTCCCTCACTCCAGCAGCCTCCTCTCCCTAACTATCTGTCTGGAAAAAAAAAGTCTATTTGTCCCTCACTCAGCAGCAGCAACCTCTCCCTAACTGAGTGCTGGTGGGGTGTAGGATGTATGATCCGCTATTATGCAGCAAAGTCATGTGTCCCTCATGGAAAATCAAAGCCATGCCCCAGAATGATTTGTTTGTTTGGCCGAACACAGAACTTGAACTTGGACTTCTTTCAGAGGATTGATTTCTTTTTTTATTTATCAGTCTTTGTTTCTACATCTGTTTAAAAACTAATTTGAGTTTGCTCTCTATTTTCTCATTCATAACAATAAACTAAATAACTTTCTTCTGCAGGGGGGTAAATTGACCCTACTTTAGCCTTGAAACAATCCTGCTCCCCTTAACACCGCTGCCACGCCCCTTGCACATCCCACAGACAATTTCAGAGCATTGTCCATTACACCACTTTAAGTCTTGCGATCGTTGCGAAGCATAGTGAGCGAAGAAGTGGGGTAAGAAGGAGAAGAAGGGCGGAGTAATGGGTCAGGAGGAGTAGATAAATAGCTGGGCAAATGTAGATAGAGGGAGTAGAAAGGGTGCATGAAAAAGGAACAACATGCCTGTGTCTGTGTGTACCTAGCAAATTTGCCAAGTTGTGTAATGATGCAAGAGTGTCAGATTCAGGAATGGCAGCCTTAGCGGATACTGCTCTCCCTAACTGCCGGGAGGACAGCCCTGCTAGTAATGAGATGCGTTCCTGCAGAAGCTAATACTAAAGCTCAACGTGTAAAACTATATAGGAACTTAAAGTGTATGTTCACATTTGCCAGAAGTCAGGCAAGTAAAGTGGGGGAACTTGAAGCTCTGGTACTGGAGGAAAATATTAATATTATTGGTGTCACCGAGACATGGCTGGATTCCACACATGACTGGACTGTCAATCGTCAAGGTTTTGCTCTCTTTTGGAAAGACAGAGCAAAAAGGAAAGGGGGCGAAGAGTGTCTCTTTGTAAAGCAAGAATTCAAAGCATTTATTAATAAGGGGATACTAGCAGAAGACTTTGAGGATGTAGAATCCTTGTGGGTAGAAGTGTAGAGAGATGTATACAATGTTAAAATACAAACTGGAGTAATCTATAGACCCCCAAACATAACTTAAGAAATATAGGGTCAGCTGCATAGAGCTGCCATCACAGGCTGGTACAGTGGTGGTGATAAGGGATTCAACTACCCAGGTATCCACTGGAGACATGGTTCTGCTTTTACTACAAGGGGGAGAGCACTCCTCAGCCAGGAGTGATGCTCTTTTGGATCTTGTAATATCAAATAATGATGACCTGATAGGGACGGTAATAGTCCGTAAAAATCTTAGTAACAGTGACCACAATATAGTTGCATTTAACATAAACTGTAAGGACGATCTTCTGTCTGGGAGGGTAAAAAAACTCAATTTTAGGAAGGCCAACTTCCCCAGGCTCAGAGCTGCACTCCAGGGCATAGATTGGGAGCATCTGTTGAGGAATAAGGATACAGATGCCAAATGGAAGTGCTTTAAATCAATTGTGAGTACCAACGCTGCGATTTGTTACTATGGGTTACAAATATAAGCGACTAACATTAAATCCCTCATGGCTGTCACCTGCGGTTAAAGGAGCAATAAAGAACAAATAAGGATCATTTAAACATTACAAGGCTGAGCTCTCAGCTGTAACCCTGGAAAAGTATAAATTAGTAAATAAAGCATGTAAGAAATAAAAAAGGTTGCCAAAAGCACAAAATGAAAGAGATTTAGCCAAAAAAAGCAAAACAAACCCTAAACATTTCTTTAAATATATAAATTCAAAGAAAACTAAATCAGAACAGATAGGTGCCCTAATTAATGATAATAGGGACTTGGTCAATAGGGATGAAGAGAAGGCCAGCTGTTAAATTGATTATTTAGCTCTGTGTACACGAGGAAGGCCCAAGGAGCCAACACAGGAGATGCCACTGATAGCAATAGCCCAAATAGAATATTCAACAAGCTAAACATGCATATCATCCAAAAAAACTAAATAATTTAATTGTGAATAATGCTACAGGACCAGATGGACTTCACCCAAGAGTTCTTAAAGAACTCAGCATTTCCCTCTCATTACCCCTGTTCTTGATCTTTAAAGACTCACTAACAATTGGCCCAAGACAAATGTGGTGCCCATTTTTAAAAAGGGCTCTGGGTCTTCTCTGGGCAATTACAGAACCATAAGTTTAACATCTATTGTGGGAAAATTGCTTGAGGGGCTATCAAAGGACTACATACATGAATATGTAACTATGCATAATTTCACAAACAAACACGGTTTTACTAAGGGCAGAAGCTGCCAGACTAACCTGATTGGCTTCTATGAGGAGTTGAGTAGAAGCCTGGACAGAGGGGCGGCTGTAGATATAGTTTTTATGGATTTTGCAGTAGCATTTGACACTGTCCTCCATAGATGCTTATTGGGGAAATTGACTATTATTCAACTTGTTTATAAACGACATAGAAGATGGATGGAATGAAATGCACTGTTTCCATTTTTGCAGATGAGACAAAGATATGTATCACAGTGCAGTCTATTGAAGATGTTCAGAAGCTTTAAGCTGACTTTCCTGGGCATCCACTTGGAAAATGAAGTTCAATGTGGAGAAATGTAAATCCACATATGTCCTTGGGGGAGTAAAACTGGAAGAAACACTTGTTGAGAAGGATCTGGGGGTACTGGTAGATCACAGGCTAAATAACAGCATGCAATGTCAAACAGCTGCTTCCAAGGCCACCAAGACATTATTATGAATTAAAAGAGGCATAGAATCATGGGATATGGATGTAATTTTGCCTCCCTACAAGGCATTGGTGCGCCCTCACCTGGAATATGCAGTCCAGTTCTGGGCTCCTGTTCATAGAAAGGATGCTCTAACTATGGAAAGGATGCAGAGGAGAGCCACCAAACTAATAAGAGAAATGCAGGATCTTAGATATGAGGAAAAATTACAAGAAATAAGTCTGTTTAGTCTTGAGTGAAGACGACTGAGGGGGGACATGATTAATTTGTATAAATGGGCAATACAAAAAATATGGGGAAACACTATTTCAGGTAAAATCCTCTCTAAAAACAAGGGGGCGCTTCGACTGGAAAAAAAGAAATTCAATCTCCGGAGGGGACAATCATTCTTTACCATAAGAACTATAAATCTGTGGAATAGCCTCCCACAGATGCTTGCTACAGCCGCTGACAGCTTAAAAAAATTATTAGATGCTTATTTCGAAGAAAATAACCTTTACAGTTACTATTAGCTGTTATCAATAAATAATAAAATACAAATATTTTCCCCCTACCCCAACAACCTTGGTTGAACTTGATGGACATATGTCTTTTTTTTTACCATATTAACTATGTAAGTACACACATTGTGTTGGTCTTTCCTCACTACCCTGCAAGATCCATATATCCATTTGGCTTCTTTTGGGCCACTATGGCACATATGAGTCTAGGGCAGGGGTTTCAAACTCATTTTCAAAGAGGGCCACATAAGCATTCTGGTTTCCTTCAAAGGGCTGGTTAATAACAAATGCAGAACAAAACGAAAGTATGACCATCCAAAAAGATTTAAACCAAAAAGATTAAATACAGCCTTATTTATTCAGAACAGCTTGACATCCACCTGAGGGCTCTTTGGCCCATAGTGTCCATATTTCCACCTCGTGCTGTGCTTGGCCTTCTTTGGCCTTCCACCCTCCACGCTTTTTTCCCAGGACCACAGGGTTATTGTAATACCCCTCTCTCCTGACTGCTGAGTGTGAGGACTGGCAGGAATGGTGTCTTGGATTGGGGCTCCACCCTCTGTCATCACTGCTCTAGCCGCTTTGCTATCCGTTGCTCTAGCCACTTCGCTATCCGCTGTGATGGTATTGATATTTGTCTGCTGGAGTGGTGTGGTTCTCCCCTAGGTCCTAGAGCTGGATAGTTTAACCTCACCTGGCAAAATCATGCTATTGGGGTTTCTCTAAATGTATGTTCCTGGCCCCGCCCCCATGTTGGATCATTGCATTGTCTTCTCGAAGTCTAGCTGTGCTCCCCCACCCCCCTGCTTACCTCCTTGTCCTTTTGGGGCCTGCGGGCCTTCCTGTATCTTGCAATTGCATTGTCTTCTCGAACTCTAGCTGTGCTCCCCCACCCCCCTGCTTACCTCCTTGTCCTTTTGGGGCCTACGGGCCTTCCTGTATCTTGCAATTGCTTATAGTCTTCCTGTACTTGCTGGCCTCATGGTCCCTCATAGTTCATGTCTTGTCTGTGCTGGGGTTTACAGGCTTTCATAGTTTGTGTCTTTGTGCTGGGCTTTGTGGTCCTCCACAGTCTTTGTCCGTATTGGGCCCACTGCCCTTCCAGTGTCTGGCACCCAGCTTCACCATAGCCTGCACTGGGGCCCAGCTCCACTATAGCCTACACTGGGGTCCTCTATGTACCAGACCTCCCAGGATGTCCTTTCCATGGCTTCCAGGGAGGAATTAACTGCCTGGCTGAGAGTTGCCTCCCTGTCTCTATCCCTAAACCAGATAATTCAGCTGCCCTGTCCCCTACTCATGTCCAGAATCCTGCATTGACGAATACCCAGGCCTCCCGAGTTGTCCAGCTACTTAATTCACCTGGGCATGACAATGAGCCTTAACTTTATAGAGTCAGGAACAAATCAGTCGCAGTGGGTGGGTGTTTCCCTAGTTTTGCATAGACTTGCTCTTTCTACAGCAAGGGCAACATTTAGTGTCCTAAAGATCCTTTGCTTTTGTCCTTGCTCTAAGGTCTAATTAAACTTATGCAGCATTCTTTAACATACTACATAATGCCCTGGTACAGTGTGCTATCTTGTAATCTTTTAGCATAATTTTTAAGTTTAGCTCTGCTCCTGTGTTTCTGATGATTACTAAATATGTATTCTCCTTTTATTCAATCATTCCCCATGATTTAGTCTTGAAAGCATAAGCCTTTAATCCTGCGAAATATTCTACCTACATCAGACTTATCCATTTAATTTTGATGGCCTAGTTTATTTGCAATGCGACTTAAATTAAGAGACCCTCTTTTTTAAGATTGTGGTAGTCTCTTAAGAGGATGTCTCCCTTCATAATGTCTTCCACAAAATTGTGTGTATATACTGTACAGAGGTGGCAAAGCTCAGATATCCATATATTGGGATGGGATGTATATAATATGGCTTCAAGGTGAATATGAATATAAGTGCCAAGCACGTAGAAACTACGTGCCTGGCATTTCCCCCTACTAGTTAAAAAATAGAAAAAAATAAACACTTACCTTTGGTATTGTTTGAAAGCTGGGGTTCCCCTCTTCCTCTGGGGGGCATCCGATCCCTCCCCTGGCATCTTCGGTCTTCAGGAGGGGGCCCGAAACCAGCGCGCCCCCCCCGTTTCCGCTGCCGACAGTTATCTGTAAACAAAAACAAAAAACAATGACAGTCACTCACCTTCTCGCCCGATCCCTCTGCGGCGTTTTCTCTTCACCGGGGGGGTCCGATCCCCCCCCTGGGCTCCGAAGGCTTTGGGTGAGGACCCTCTCCTCGATGGCCGCCACCCCTAGCCCCGCCTTTTGTGAAGGAGCGGGATGGCGTCATCCCGCTTCTATACCCTCACCCAGCTCCGGCATCTGTCAGATACCGGTGGTGATCGGAGCAGGACGGGTGTGAGGCGAGGAGGCACCGATCGGAGCTTTCTCGGCTCTCACCCACCCTGCGCCGATCACTACCGGCATCTGTCAGTGACAGCGGCGCGGGATCGGAAGTGAGTAGAGTGAAAAAAAAATTAATAAATGTCATGAGACCCCTTTACCAGTTTACAAGGCTGGGGGATGGCAAGTCACCTGCGGCTAACCATTAACCCCCGCCCCCCCATTACCTGCCTCCCCAAAGCCCAGAGGCTATGGGGCTTGTAGCCTGCAGGGCCACAAAAGCTGGCCTCTGCACCCTGTTCCTACAAGCCCTGCATAGCTGGTCCTGGGCTGGTTACTTCGGGTAAGGGAGACCCCATGTAATTTTTTAGGGGATTTTTAAGGGTTTTTAACCCTTTAAAACCCCAAAACAATGCCCCCCCATGTCATTTTTTTTCTCGATTTAACCTTTTGTAGTGTGGATGGTAGTTGTATTTTATTTGTAAATGTTATAAAGTACTTGTTTCAGTTTGGGGGGTCCTGGGAAGGAATGGGGGGCTACCGATAAATATGTGGTACCGTTCTAATCGGTAGAAATGGGGCTTTCACATGCAATATGGTTTTCTTTAATGAAATACATTTTTTATTCAAAATAAAGGAGGCAACTTTCTAAAAAATTAATTTTTTATACTTAATAATATTGTAAAAAACTGAATAAAATTTACAAACAAGACATTTCATGTTAAAACCTAAACTCTGCTGCAAAAAATATATATATAATTTTCCTGAAAATTCCAGCAAAAATTGCACAAAAATGTCCCAAAATGGGGAAAAATACCTGTCAACAGAGGGTGACAAAATCTCAAGTAGGCTGGCAATTAAAAGGGTTAAAAGTAGCTATGCATGTTGGGTATTGTTCTGTTCGGGGGACCTTGTGCTTTCAGACTTAGCTTGCTTTTTCTTGTTTGCCTATTTATATTTTAGGAAAAGGTGTTTTTTATTCAGCTTTTTTATAAATTTTTTAGGGAGACCCTGTGCAACCAAAGAATTCTTTGAGGGATGAATTCCAGAATGAGCCCACTACAACAAGCTGGGTATGCTTAGAAAGCTTAACGTGTAATTTCAGGGAATTGTTTTGGTTGAAAAATTGCAAGGTGCGCACTTCGTCTGCAGAGCTGAAATTTTCAAGTAAAATTACTGTTACGCACATGCTTTACTTTGGGGTGTTTGGCAACTCTTCCCTTGACAGTAGCTATGCATGCTGTGTATCGTTATGTTCGGGGGATGTTGCTTTTTCAGATTAAACTTGTTTTTTATTGTTTGTATATAGTTTTTTTATAGGAAAATGTGGCTTTGATTCTGCTTTTTTATCCTTTTTTTAGGGAAACTCTTTGCAAAGAATACATTGAGGGATTACTTCCAGAAAACTGTGGCCACATCAACAAGCCTGGTACACCTAGAAAGCTTGAGGTGTGTACTTCCAGAGAATATATAGTTTGTTGGGGGTATTTCAAATGTAAAGGGTTGTTTTTCTGGAAAAACTGCAAGGTGCATATAGCCCATATCACAGTTGTTTTTTATCTGAAAATCCCCTAAAGCTCTGTTTCAGTTTGGGGGAGTCTCCTGGGCAGGAAAGGGTGTCTATCAATACATATGTGGTACCGCTGTGACTGGGAGAAATTGGGATTTCACACACAATAAGATTTTATTGACAAACACTACAAATTGTAAAATATATATATATATATTTTTCACATATTTCACCCAAAAATATTAAGAATACACCTAAAAAATTACAAACAAGACATCTCATGTTAAAGTCCAGACTATGATGAAAAAGACAATATATAATTTTCCAGGGAAATCCCTTAAAAAATCACATTTGAACATGGGGAGCACAAAATAGTGCAAAATGGTCTAGCAACAAAGGGTGACAAAAACTCCAGGTAGGCTGGCACTTAAAGAGTTAAAGGAATTATGCCTTGAAAGCGGGGGTAATGGAAACCTGACTGTTCCTTGGATCTGAATGTACCCACTTTGCCTCCGCAGCTAAGCTGCATTTAGATCAGGATGGTAAGGAAAGCGCCAGGGTCTTGGGGCGCTGTGGGTTGTCACCTTTTTGTTTTTAAAAAAAAAGAGTGACACTCCTGGCTGAGAATTCCACCACAGGAAAAAGCAGCCATAAGGCTTTTGTCTGGTGAGCATGATTGAGGGGAACCAGGGGAATTAATTTTCTCTTCCCATGTGTATTTACTGGTTGAATAATTGAAAATTTGCGCTCTTTTTTTAAGGGGGCGAAGTTATGCGGGACTCAAAGCATTGAATCTACCCGCCGCTGTGGAAACATTTTTGGCTTAGCAAAGCAGCGAGCACCGGTGTGTGGCTCTTTTCTTACCCCGCTCTCACTGCAAGATTTTCGGCCGGGCGAAGCGGCAAGTACCACTAACATCACGGTTCTCCTTCGGCCGCTCGCGCTGCAACATTTTCGGCTGGGGCTAAGCAGCAAGTACCACTAACATTGCGGTTCTCCTTCGGCCGCTCGCGCTGCAACATTTTCGGCTGGGGCTAAGCGGCAAGTACCGCTAACATCGCAGTTCTCCTCTGGCCGCTTTCATTGGAAGAAGCAAAAAAGTACCGCCGATACTTGATACTGGGGTTGTTGGCTGGCAAAAAGGGCTGCTTCCGAGCCGCTGCACGGCCACCCGCAAGTAGACCTAAATCTTTAGGTAGGTCATTTTTTAATGATTGTGTATTAATGATATTTTTTTCATATATAAATATTCATGTTATTCCTAGTATGTCACACCCCCCACTTCCCGATATTCATGACACTTGGGAACCCGGCCTGTAGAGGGCGATCTTGCAGAGATGACATGGAAAAAAGGAGCCCCTCCTGGTCCATAAGTACTGGGTTCCTCCCACTATTCCTCAGTGTTTTTGTCTCTGCAGTCGGCGAAGCATTCAGAAGATGACTCTCCTTTAAGCTGCAGGTAGCCGGGTTTGCCCCAGCCCTTTTTTCTCTATTTCTGTCTGAAACTCTTTAAACCTGTTTGGTTATATTGTATGCCTCCCAGCCCTGGCTGTGTGGTTCAGGCAAAGGTAGATACATACACCTTCTGGTGTATACAGGAGTA
Organism: Gastrophryne carolinensis; assembly: GCA_027917425.1. Classification (NCBI taxonomy): domain Eukaryota; kingdom Metazoa; phylum Chordata; class Amphibia; order Anura; family Microhylidae; genus Gastrophryne; species Gastrophryne carolinensis. Next base: position 106,843,195 of record CM051241.1, on the reverse strand, counting down.
TTACTCTTCCGTGAGACCTAAATGTGGGTAGGCGGCTTCCGGGTTAGTGTTCCCGGCATGGGATGCCCCTGTCCCTTTATAATCCCCTTGTGTCTTATGGGTGTTTTTCTATCTCCTCCCCTTAGTTCTCCTTTAAACCTGCTGGGTAAAAAGGAGGGGGGAAGGGGGGGCGTTATCTGGGCTTATTTGTCACCATGCACAAAAAAAAAAAAAGATGTATAAAATAAGTCTGTATTTCTTATTTTTATTATGTATGTTTTACTATACTATTTAATAGGAAATGTTTTATTTAGATTTTCCTATCTCTGTCTAGGCAGCATTTTTTGCTTACCTGTTAAAGCTCTTTGTTTTCTGGCTGTGTTCAGATTTGAATTTTCCCTCCATTTTTGGCCATGTGATCCTGGTAGTGGGCGGGGCTTAGGCATGCTTTTATTCAGAGAGCACCTGTATGCTCTGTTTGACTTTCTGTTTCCTGCTCCCTGTGGCCTTACCTCATGATGTGAGCTTATTGCATGGGCTGTGAGTACCCTTCAGCTTGGCTGAAGGGAGTTTTTTCTGTCATTTATTTATATTGTGTGCATTTGGCGACTTTTTTTTTGTTTTCTCTGTAGGTAGAAACTCCTTATTTAAAAGGGGGGTTTCTCCTGGTCCTTATATTTAAAAAAAAAAGCCCTTAAGTTTTATTTGGGGGTCCATTTGTGTTTCAATCCTCCCACTTGGGACTATTTAAAGGGGCATCCCGGGTAGCAATTGCGTAAATCCCATATATACTTGGCGACTATAATCAATTATAGTATAATACTAAACACCATATGGAGGCATCCCAGGAAAACGGACATGCAATTACCTCTGCACAGACTCGGCAATGTTTTGGATGTGGGGCATCCCTTGTTGGGGATAACGCAATTCTTTGCGTCCCAGCCCATGTGAAGTAGTCCCTCCTCAAAAATGGGAATTCTTTGGAGTCTCTAAACCTCGTTTAGAATTTCCAAATCAAAAGCATTTTGATGAAATTATTCTTAAAGAATGGGAGAAGCCTGCGTGGCTTCCTGGCATTCCCTTGGGCTGGGACAAGAAATATCCCTTCCCAGCTGATACTGTTAACCGTTGGTCATCACCACCTGTGCCCACCGCTCCGGGCATGTGTACACTCACTGCACGGATGGGTTAAATGCAGAGGACAAATTCCTATGTGTGCGCAAGCATACAATGGCCATCTATGCATTAATATTCATTTATATAGAGACTGGATTTTTAAAAGATACTCTGCTCATGGGTGGATGCCCCTGTGCTTAATTTATCCAATTCTTCTGTGTTGCATTCTCCTGACTCCACTACACTTAAAGATGGAGAGGATAAGCATATTGATCAAATGGCGTGCCACGCTTTTTCCAGTGTGGGCTCGGCCTTGCTGCCTGTTGGTGCTTCGGCACTCATGACAATGGCTATTAGGTCTGTTGTGAGAGACCTAATGAATTACTCAGGGCTTGATCCGGCCTCTGATGAGTACGCCGCTCTTAAGCGATGTGAGATGTTTGCATCTTTTGTACTTTCTGCCTTAGATGATACTCTGCTCATGTGCAGCAGAACCTCTGCCTTGTTAGTCGCCATCCGGCGGTCAGTATGGTTGCGGCAGTGGGCAGCTGATATTGTAGCTAAGAAATCGCTTACAGCGCTCCCTTTTGTGGGATTGCACCTATTTGGAGAAAGAATTGGATTCTGTCACTAAAGGAGGTAAATTACCTCAGCGTAAGAAACAACGTCGTTCCTTTGTGGAATAGAGGAAAGGGACGTGGCCGTCCAAGTCAGAATTGGGGGTCCAAAACCAAATCTGCCACTAAGCCTGCTCAACAATGAGGGGACGCCCTCACCCTTATGGGTGGAGGGACGGCTGCGGTTCTTCTTCCTGGTCTGGGTTCAGGAGGTATCAGACAAGTGGGTTCTGGAAGTAGTCTCTTCCGGATACTAACTGGAATTCGAGTCCCGGCCTCCTCCCAGATTTTTCATGTCCCGGATGCCGTCATATCCGGCAATTGCGCAGGGACTGCGGGCAGCAGTAGCGAATCTGTTAGACATGGCTGTTATTGACCTAGTGCCTCCAGCGGAAAGGGGTTTGGGGTTTTACTCCAACCTATTCACGGTACCCAAAAAGGACGGCTCTGTTTGGCCTATCCTAGACCTAAGGAGACTCAATCAATTTATCCGTTGCTCTCTTCATGACATCCATAGACATCAAGGATGCTTATTTGCACATTACTATTTTCCGGGTCACCAGAGATTTCTCAGGTTCTCGAGAGAAGACCATCATTATCAATTTGTGGCCCTGCCATTCGGCCTTACCTCGGCCCCAAGAGTCTTTACCAAGATGCTGGCAGGAGTGATGGCTATATTCAGGGTCCAGGGCATCCGCATTGTGTCTTTTCTGGACGATCTTCTTATCGCGGCCTCCTCCCTCGAACAATCGGAGTTGGACACCAGGATGGTGGTCTCTACGCTAGAGAGGTTCGGATGGGTAATAAGTTACCCCAAATCCTCTCTCTGTCCGTCCAGGGAAATTCCCTTCCTGGGCCTGATTCTGGAATGGTTCTGATTCAGGACTTGATTCGTCTATTCTTGTCCAACCCTCGTCAGTCTATCTGTCTAGGGATGAGACTAGTGGGATTGATGGTAGCTGCATTTGAGGCAGTCCCGTTTGCCCAGTTTAACATAAGGACGCTTCAGCTCTTCCTCTTGGCAAAGTGGGACAGGCGCCCACTATCATTGAATCAGACTTGTCTGTTGTCTCCCCACGTTTTGCAGTCCCTTCAGTGGTGGTTAATATCGCACAACCTCCAGAAAGGCAAGTCATTTCTGACTCCACGTTGGGAACTGGTTACCACGGATGCCAGCCTGGTGGGCTGGGGGGGGGGCTTCTGGGAGAAGCATCAGTTCCAAGGATTGTGGGGGCCTCAGTAGGCTCATTCTCCAATCAATGTATTAGAGCTTCGGGCCATACGTCTTGTTTCTTACAGGGTCTGCCAGTTCAGATTCGGTCAGACAACCGAACAGCAGTTGCATACATCAATCACCAGGGAGGGACTCGCAGTTGGGGTGCCCTCCGGGAAGTGTCTCTGATCCTTCAGTGGGCAGAGATCAATGTTCTCTGCATATCAGCAGTTTACATTCCGGGTATAGAGAATGTGGAGGCAGACTCCCTGAGCAGGGGATGTTCTCGCCAGGGAGAATGGTCTCTCAATCCAAGGGTCTTTCAGTTCCTCTGTCACAAGTGGGGGACTCCACAGTTGGACCTGTTTGCTTCTCGTCACAATCACAAGCTGCCAGCATTTGTGTCTCTATCCCAGGATCCTCTGGCAGTGGCAGCGGATGCCATGTCTCTAGCCTGGAAGGATCTGGGGTTCCTATATCGGTTTCCCTCATTCTCCATGATCAGCAAGGTGGTGCGCAAGCTAGCACTGGAGGAGGTGCCAGCAATTCTGGTGGCGCCAAGGTGGCCAAGACGTCTGTGGTACGTAGACGTCGTAAGGCTGGCAGTGGATCATGTCCATCTGCCTCTTCTTCCAGATCTCATCACTCAGGGTCAACTTTGTTACCCCAATTTACAAACGCTGGCTTTGACGGCATGGTTGCTGAAGTCTCCATCTTGAAAGAAGAAGGTTTTTCTGATGTGGTTATTCAGACTCTTATTAGAGCTAGGAAGAAGTCTTCCTCTGTCATTTATTACAGGACTTGGAGGTCCTATATTGATTGGTGTGAATCCAGGGCTTTGCCCTGTAAAGTATTTTCTATTCCTAGAATTATGGAATATCTGCAAGGAGGTCTGGATATGGGATTCCAGATTAGTACTTTGAAAGGGCAAGTCTCTGCCTTGGCAATTTTCTTTCAAAGATCGTTTGCTCTTCATCCTTTGGTTAAGACCTTTTTCCTAGGAGTCGCGCATGTGTGGTCTCCCAGAAAGCCTTTACTTCCTGTTTGGGATCTTAATTTGGTGCTTTCGGCTATGCAAGCTGCTCCCTTTGAGCCATTGCAGGATATTCCTCTTCCTATTCTTACTCAGAAGGTTGCCTTTTTGGTTGCTATTACTTCTGTCCGCTGAGTTTCTGAACGGGCGGCTTTGTCTATTCAAGCCCCTTATTTTGAGAGGCATCAAGATAAGGTTGTTTTCTGTTTTAAACCGGATTTCCTTCCTAAGGTGGTGTCTGCTTTCCACCTAAATCAGGATATAGTTCTTCCTTCCTTGTGTCCTAAACCTAGTAACGACAAGGAAAGGGTCTTACATTCTTTGGATGTAGTTCGTTGTGTTAAGTATTATTTAGTTATTACCTCGGCCTTCCGCAAGACGGATGCCTTTTTTGCTGTGCCTTCTGGGCCCAAGAAGGGTTATGCTCCTGCCGAATCTTCCCTTAGTAAGTGGATACGTCAGGCTATCATTGGGGCCTATATGGCGAAGGGGAAAGCTCCCCCTTTTCGTGTCAACGCTTATTCTACTTGTGCTATTGGAGCCTCTTGGGCTTTTCAGCACCAAGCTTAGGTTGAACAAGTCTGCAAGGCTGTGACTTGGTCTTCTGTGCATACTTTTTCTAAGTTTTACAAGGTTGATGTGCGGGCCTCAGCGGATGCTGTTTTTGGCCGCAAAGTTCTGCGAGCTGCAGAAATTTAAGTTATGCATTATTCCTTTGGGATCCCCACCCATTATAGACACTGCTATTGGATGTCCCAAGTGTCATGAATATCGGGAAGTGGGGGGTGTGACATACTAGGAATAATACCATTTTGTGAGATACTCACCTGTAAAATGGTTATTACGAGTATGTCACACCCCCAACTTCCTCCGCCCTTTTTTGTTCAAGGGATCCTTTTATATGTGATTATTATTATTTCAAATAATTAAGTTATTGAATATAATTGGCTCTTTTTGCTCTAAGGGATCCTTTATTTGGTATTATTATTCTCATATAATTTTACAATTATTGAATATAATTGGCTCTTCCTGGTTCTTCACTGCTGTTTAAAAAGACTGAGGAATAGTGGGAGGAACCCAATACTTATGGACCAGGAGGGGCTCCTTTTTTCCATGTCATCTCTGCAAGATCGCCCTCTACAGGCCGGGTTCCCAAGTGTCATGAATATCGGGAAGTGGGGGGTGTGAAATACTCGTAATAACCATTTTACAGGTGAGTATCTCACAAAATGGTATTTAATTGAGATATATATATATATATATATATATATATATATATATATATATATATTTTAAAATTGTGGGATAAGACTGGCAATATATTGATGTGGTTCACCCTCTGAGCTCTCAGAATCTAGTCTTGCAACTATCAGGAACTGTTCATATACTAGGTTTTAGACCCCTGGGAGGTAATCTAGTATTAATCACCATGACAGAGGCATCTGAGGTAATCTGATCTGGTCCTTTAGCAGATAGATTCACCCCATGTCCAGTATGCAAACAGACACTGGACGAGGATAGCACGGTGTGCAGGGTTATGCTACGGTAGTACTGGATATGGAAGACAGTTGTCTCCTCCCTGCAAGGGTTCTGACCCTTGTTGCTGGTGCCCTCTGAGCTTAAAACCCCTCCTGGCAGCCTTCAAGCGGACCTAAAACCTTTAGTAAGTCATATCGGCTACTAAAAAGGTTTTGAAAAAAAAACATTTTCCTCTGAGTTTTGAAGAGGATATTGTGGCTCCCATAGCCTCCTTCTGAGTCTTTAATCTCTGTCGGCAGCCCTCAAGTGGTCCTAAACCTTTAGAAAGTCATTTAGAAGGATTGGCTACTAAAAAGGTTTTTAAAGAAAAGATTTATCATCTAACTTGAAAAGGATATTGTGGCTGCTATAGTCTGCCAGGGAGTTATCTGTTGGGAGGATTTATCCAGAAGGGACTCATATTCAGAGTCCTCTACACAAGGGGGTGCTCAGTTATGATGGATGGATGGTTTTGATTTCCTCCATTCTGGAGGATGTTGCAGAGCATACACATTATTCTAATCTGATGAATAGGGAATGGCAGAAGTCAGGTTGTCTTCCGCCCATTTCTAAAGTACTAGGTACTATGTATCCCTTTCCCCCAGATCAGATTGATTTATGGTCTCACCCTGATGTGGTGGATGCTCTGGTGCCAGGTCTTTTTAAGATTTTGGTTATGCCATCCTTGGATAGTGCTTCTCCAAAGGATCCAGTGAATAATCGCGTGGATCAGGTGGCATGTCATGCTTATTCTATTATGGGGTCGACCTTGCGGCCGGCCTGTGCTACATCCATAGCATTTTTTGGGGAGCAGGAGGTTGTTAAAACAATTGGACTCGAAGACTCATAGGGGTCATCCATGGTAGTCATGCCCCCAGGTGATCAAGACCAGTTTGGCTACAGCAGGTATATGATACTGGCTATGGATGATTGAGCAGGATAAGTGCCAGAGGCCTAGCTCTGGTGTTAGCCTTAAGGCGTGCTTTATGGCTTAAGCAATGGCCAGCTGACATAGCCTCCAAAAAAGAATGACAGGACTCCCCTTTAAGGTGGGGTGTCTGGGGAGTGCTTGGTTGACATGGTAAAGCTTGCTACTGGTGGTAAATCATCTAATCTGCCACAGAAGCCAAAGTCTAATACTGCTTCCGTGGGGTCTCTAATACTCCGGGGGACTTGCAAATCCTCCCTTCCAGTACAGTGGAAGATCATCACCATGGATGCCAGTCTATCGGGTTGGGGGAGTGTCATGGAGTCACCAACGCTCCAGGGACAGTGGAACCTGAAGGAGAGCAAGCTCTCCATAAATATCTTGGAACTGAGAGCGATTCTATTGTATCTCAGACATTGGACATACCATCTGAAGGGGCATCCCGTCCAGATTCAAAGAGTGGTGGTATATATCAACCACCATGGGGGCACCTGAAGCAGTGAAGCCCTCATGGAAGTGAGATGGTTTTTACTTTGGGCCGATAAACAGGTTTCATGCATTTCAGCTGTACACATACCTGAAGTGGACAACTTGCAGGCCGATCATCTCAGCAGAACGGTCCTGCATGTGAGGGAATGGTCTCTTAGTCAAAGGGTTTTTTCAATCCCTCTGCATGCGCTGGGGGAGTCCGGACATAGATCTCTTGTGCATCACGACACAATCGAAAGATTACAAAGTTTGTGTCTCGGTCCAGGGATCCGCTAACTATAGCAACAGATGTCCTGACTCTTCAGTGGTCAGCGTTAAAGCTTCTTTATGCATTCCCTCTGATTCCACTCCTAGGGCGAGTGAGGGAGTCCCAACCGTTCTTGTGGCTCCTCGGTGGCCAAGAAGTAGATGGTTCTCAGACATAGTAAGGATGTCAGAGAGCAACTCGTGGAGGTTACCCTGAGGATCCACATTTTCCCACACAGGGGCCTCTAAGGCATCCCAATTCACATGTTCTGGCTTGGAAGGCCTAGCTATTGAATCCTTTATCTTGGCAGAAAGAGCGTTCTTCTGACATAGTCATGCAGACTATGATTCAGGCCAGGAAGAAGCCTTCATCAATGATCTACTATAGAGTCTGGCAAGCATTATCGCTTGGTGCGAATCCAGAAGGTTCGCTGGTAGAATTTTTTCTGTTCTCTGAATATTTGATTTTTTGGCAGAACGGTCTTGATGAAGGTTTTCAATTGAGTACTTTAAAGGGACAGATATCTACTTTATCTATCTTTTTATTCAGAAACCCATTGCTGTGAATAAATGTATCAAAACTTTTTGTATAGGGAGTCGCTCATGTGCGGCCTCCTCGTAAGCTACTTCTGCCGGTTTGGGACCTGGCAGATGCATCATTAAGTTTATTGACTCTTAAGGTTATCTCTTTTAGTGGCAATAACCTCAGTAAGGAAGGTTTCTGAATTAGCAGCTTATCAGTTAAGTCTCCTTATTTAGGGTTAGTGATCGTCTTCTGTTTAAAACAGGATGTTCTTCCTAAAGTGGTTTCCATCTGAATTGCCTTCCTTATGTCCTACTGCAGTGTCCGATAAAGAAAGGATTCTTCATTGCTGGATGTAGGGAAAAGCACTAAGATACGATCTCACTGCTACACAATCTTTCCGTAGGTCGGATTCCTTATTTTGTCATACCTGAGGGTCCACGGAAAGGTCTTCCACCATCTAAGTCTACCACCAGTGATGGATTAGACAGGCAGTGGTAAGAGCCTTTATTCCCTAATGGGAAGGATTCTTCTTTTAAGACTACTGCTAATTGACAAGAGCTATTGGAGCTTCTTTGGGCTTTTTAGCATCAATCTTTAATAGAACAAGTATGCAAAGCCGCTACTTGATTTTCAGCTCATACATTTACCAAATTCTATAAGGTAGAGCCTTTGGTAGGAAGGAATTACATACAGTAGTAATTAGCTGGTTTTGGAATTTTTTATTCCTGAAAGGAATAAGGGCTTTTGGAATGTCTTGTTCCTGAAAGGAATAAGGGTTTTTGGAATGTCTTGTTCCTGAAAGGAATAAAGGTTTTTGGAATGTCTTGTTCCTGAAAGGAATAAAGGTTTTTGGAATGTCTTGTTCCTGAAAGGAATAAGGGTTTTGGAATGTTTTGTTCCTAAAAGGAATAAGGGGTTTCGGAATGTCCTATTCCTGAAAGGAATAAGGTTTGGGGATCCCACCCGAATTAGGGTACTGCTTTTGGAGGTCCCATTTGTCTCTGAATTCTTCTGATGACCTGAAGTAAAATGAAAGAGAAAAGAAAATTCTGTGAGTACTCTCCTGTAGAATTAATTTCTCTTCCATTATTATTTCAGGACATCAGACCCTCCCTGTCTGCTAGGTTACTATGTCCATGTCTTTGATGCCTAGTTTTAGTGGAGTGGTAAATATGTAAATAGTTGCTGTAAATAATGATCAGCATTTAAAAAAAAAAAGATTAAACGGAGAGAGGAGTCTTGTATTTTGTATTCAGCCTTTTGTTTCCAACGGGATAGGTATGCCTCCCGGGCGGCTGGTTATACTATTAATCTGAAGTGCATCAAGTCAGCCAGGTGGTTATAGGCCCGGGAGGTGGAGACACACCTTTGTTCTTGCAGACCACACCCTTCGGGAGAGGTTAACCCATTCGTCTCTGAATTATTCTGATGTCCTGAAGTAATAATGGAAGAGAAATTAATTCTACAGGTGAGTACTCACAGAATTTTCTTTCTATTTTTATATAGTTCTCATGAAAAAACTACTCATAAATAAGTGGCAACAAAATCATAAGGGAATAGTGTTTCAACAAGTGTTGCTGATCAGTCTTGAGGAGATTTGACTTTAATCTAGAATATGCCACAGGTTTTATTTATTAAGATTCATGTTTTCTTAAAGTATTAGCTTTACATTTAACATGTGGATCCACTGGCATCTTTTTCATATTTTATGAATATTTTCTAAGTTCTACCAGAATTATTTGAAGAAAAGCGATTTGCTAGTGACAGCACATTTTATAAATGTTTAACCCTTTAACTCTTTTATCGTGCTTTTGCTCTCATTAAAATGTAATTTAACTAAAATCTGCCTTCATAAAGAATTTCAAACAAAATCTAATTGCATGAAAGACATTTAACCTTTAAATTATTTTGCAAAGGTTTCGTACCATTGCTAACACTGTTTGACACATTTTTTTGTACTGATTTATCAAGCAACTTTGCCAGACTACACCACATTGGTGGAAATTAGAGGGGTGCAAATATCATTTTATATATTTTTTTACACTGGCACACTACAAGAAATGCATTTTCTACAACACTAGTGGCATGCTGACGAGATTATACATTTGCACTGATATTGCTTAGTCTTGCAGAAGTGCTTGAATTTCATTTTTTAATTTTTTTTAATTATTAAAATCACAATTAAACCTCTCACAAGAACATTGTGTATATTAACTATCTGTTCATTCCAATCATTCTTTCAAACAAATCAGCAAACCAGTTACATACACAGACACGCCCATATATACACCCACCAACAGTAACACAAAAGTGAAGGGGAGCACAAGAAAGGAAAGGCAGTCATCAAAGGTATGCCATTTTTCTTGCACCATCTAAAAAGACCCCCATTATTTTAAAGATAAAATATATTTGCCTGTGTTCCTTTCATTAGATCATATTTTTGATTTATTTTAGTACCTTCAATATCTGGTGTTTTAAACTCTAGAAATACATTAAAAAATAAATCTAAGACACTAATAATAAAGTGAATTATCTGACACCAGTAAAAAAGACTAGTTAGATAGGCCTCTGTTGTGGCTTGTGATATTTTTAGGTTGTCCTTTGTGTCTTTTTTATTGTTTTTGGTCCCTAAGATATTACCTGAGATTTGTAGTGCATTACCAAACATTTCTACAATTCTCATTGTTCTAAGTTTTGCTTACCAGTATTGTTGATATGCTACTATGATTTGGTTTTGATTTACTTATGTAGTAAAAATTAATTTGATTCCAAAGTTCAACATTTTGTCATTACTTTGGCGAAACATACAACTTGAAGACAAAAGAATACACCAATCAACGCCTTGGTATAGTGGTGAAAAAACATGACACAAGATGGATAGAGAAGGATATCCATTGCTTAATTAATAATGTTTTAAAATCATAATTAAAAAATAGAAAAAAATATGACACAACTGTCATAAATAAAAACATGCAATCCACCAAAAGTAACTGTGCAAAGGGGAGGCCAGCAGCAGCATGGGGGCCACTAAGTAATCCTTAAAAACTAAAAATGGGTTACAAGCTTCAGTGGCTGAGATTGAAGAGTTTATACATGCAAAGTTGTTTCACGTGTGCTTTTAAACAAAAAAGCTGGTGGAAAAAAACAGGTGAATAAACAGCTATTCCCTTGCGCGCACACACTGCAACTGTGGGGGCACCTATCCAAGACAAACACTTACTGAACCATGGCAACTGATGCCCACAAGCAAGCCTGGTCATCTCCATTGTGCATCCAGGAAATCGATTGGCTATCTGCCAGCAGGTACAAAGGAGACATACCAAAAATAATGCTACGGTCCTGGCGAAAAGAAGAGTTTAGGAGGTCACAAAGATGAAATAAAAGTAATCTAGGCAGGTCTGGATAAATCACAGGATAGCAGGTACAGAAGAGGGTTCTAGCCAGAATGATCCTTTTATACTCCTACTTATTGTTCCTGAGGCAAAGGCAAATGTTGGACCAAATTGTGCATGTGAGGGATCATTGCCTTACTTGGGTCTCCTACAGCACAATGCAGAAGATTATATGGTTCTGCCCATCTAGTAAATGGTGATGGTATGTAGTGATGAGCAGACCTGTTGAAGTTTGGGTTCACCGACTTCGTCCGAACTTGTTGCCAAAGTTCCGTTTGGGCCCCCAAACTCAACCCAAATTGAATTGAAATCAATGGGGATCTGAAATTGGAGGCCCAAAAATGGTTGTAAAATGGGGGTAGCAAGGGCTAGAGGACTGAATATAGAGGGGGACACGAAAAAGAAATACACAAATAAAGAAAAAAAAATGAAAATATATTTTTTAGGTGTGTTGGAGGCTGAATTGGGGGGGGGGGGGGTTACACTTTGGCGATTGCCCTGCACAAAATGGGCTAGGGAAAGTACTCAAGACAATAACAGAAAACTAAAGACATTAATTACACAAAGAAAATTTAAATAATCAATCAATTATATAGATGTATACATAAATCAACACATATTCACATGAATAAATTAATAAATATATATACATAAATACAAAAATACATTTAATTAAAATTTTCTATTTTTTTCAGCTGTCAGAGGTCGGGGGGGGGGTGGAGGCTTTTGTGGCGTAACAGGCAGAGGAAGAGGTAGCAAACACTTTAACCACTCTATCAGGTGCTGGCACACCAAGTCCCTCCTGTGGGATCCACACCTGGTTCATCTTAAAGCAGACCTTCACCCTGAATAAGAGCCTATCATATATGTTTCCCACACCCTGTACATACAGATTGCTCACATTAAAAATCATCCTACCTGCATCTACTGCACGTTATGAGCCTTTAAACATCCAAGATGGCGGCTCATGGAGCATCAGGCAACCTGCAAACAGGAAGTGGCTTCTGACTGTCGCTCTGCATTTTGGGATTGCTGTCCTTTCCCTGACCCCAGCTCTGCTCTGCCTGTGCAAAGCATAGCTATAACCCCGCCCCCTGCACTTTATCCCATTCTCCTCTACTTATTATGTGTGATTCTTTTGAGTCAAGATGGTGGTGCCCATATCCTAGAGTCCTGAACAGAGTTGCAGCCCATTGGGGGAAAGAATAATAAGTAAGGGACCAAAAATTTAAAATATATTAATTTTAGATGCTGGGGAATAGTTTTTAAGTGTTTGGGCTTTTCATTAAATCATAGTGAAGGTCCGGTTTAGGGAATGTAAGCATGTCTGCGTTGACTGTGAGGATCTTCCTGTCGACACTTGCCGCAGGGCAGGGCCACACCTAAAATGCATAGAGGGCAAGCTCTGGCCATGTGTCCAATTTACCAACCCAGAAATTGAATGGGGAGGACACATCGCTCAGTACCGGGAGACGTCAGGACAGTAGTCCTCCACCATGTGAAGTCTACTACGGGCTGTATTATCCAATGATGATGGATGTGGTGGACAATGGAATAAGTTCCACATTGTGGCAATGCTCAACCTCCCCTGTGAGGTTCTGCCGGTGCCAATGCTGCATTGGCGACTTCACAACCCACCCTGCAAGCCCCGTGCGCACAGCCCTGACAGTGGGGAAAATTGACTTTCCTCTTACTCCTTTGCTCCCTCCTCACTCACTCCAGCCACTATCTCTGAATAAATATTGCGCCGAAAAGAGCAGCTTTTTAAGCAAACGGCCCTATCTGTCATTCAGCAGCAGCCAGCAACCTGTCCATATCTACTGCATCTGTGTGGCAGGTTTATGTATCCCTCCATGCCAGTGGAGGAAGATCAAGGAGGCTGTGCAGCCAATCAGCCCTCTTCCTGGGCTGGGCTGAATGCTGAACCCGTGCATGGATTTCAGTTTGGGCCTGAACCCACAAAGTTTGGCACAGATCCAAACTTTGCGGGTTGTATCTGCTCATCACTAATGGTGGTATTCAATTAGCTAGGATTTCGCTACAGAAAAGGAGGTAAATAGCACCTTGATTTTATACTTATTTATAAAAGCATCAGCTGATAGGAATAGTTTTAAAACCTAATCAGTGACCTTAAAAAGAAAAACCTTATGGAGTCTGCAAGGAACATGAACATTATTTGAACTTTATCAATACAATAGCTCTAAGCTGTAGCACAAAGCTTGTCTTGGCATAGCTAAGTGGGAGACAGAGATGTGGACTGTCACAATCCACGTGTAGGTCTGTGATATAGATTTAAATAGCAAATCGGTATATTAACATGTGGTAACAACTTCCAATTACAACAATGTTTATTTCACAATTTGCTCTGGTTCTGGTGAATCTTCCTTCATAATGAATACCTCTATAACTTTGCATGACACTTACTTGAAGTCTGCCTGCTTGTTAGTAGGTAAAAAGAAAAGAGAAAAAAAGGGTGAGGGGAAAGGTTAAACCAGACAAAGGTATATTTGAAAAAGGACTATGAAGAAGAATTGGACACCAAAGAATGTCAAAACTCGAAGCTTAGTTTTATATCTGCATCAACTCATTTCAAAGTCCTGATATCTCACTTTTAAAGACCAACCAGTATTTCATGTCTGGATCCTTCCATGTTTGGTTAATAGAATTTCCACTATTCTAGATATAAGAATTTTTTTTATGGTTTTGCTTTCATTTTAAAGCAAACATTCAGATAATACTCGAGCATACCAGGGAATACTGCTTGACCTCCATTTATTTGTTTTCTAAGAATTGAGTGTTCTACCAAAGATTGAGAAGAATCATATTTTGCCATCCAAGTTGGTAAACAAGCAACATCCTGCGAATAATTGCTGCAAAGCAGGCTCTCATCAAAGCCTCCCAATGATTGTATGCAGCATCTGTTTGTACTGTTCCTCAGCCCCCTATTGATGCAAACTAGCAATTATCTGCTGCCGCCTACAGAGGAGTGTAGATCTTTTTCACAATGCAATAAAAAAAAAAAGCAAAAGGAAATTGCAGATTGGAGACTGAAATGAAAAATACCCAGCACTGCAGCAATTGTTGTCCACAACAAAGTGAAATATTGCACATTTTTAATTGTGGCAATATACAGACAGAAATGGAACCTATGATACAGTAGGATGCTCATGTAACGTCCATTTGACCTTTACACTCTGAAAAAGTTATTTCTCTCTTCTTGTTACATCTTCTGCTCCAACAAAAAAAGGAGTTTGATCCTACATCAAGTTTGGAAATGAAACGTAATCTCCCGTTTTATTGTGGAAACCAATAATGAACCTTTCTAAAGGATGACTGTAGCCTCCTGATACTTGGGTCTCAACCCTATAGGCTTTATATTTTTTTTTATATATTTACCAGATCCATGGTATACAGAAATGATAGGAAATTAGACAAATTATTTAAATGAAGTTTTAGACAGCTGAAATGCCTTTCCCAACTCTATCTGGCACTATATTATTATAACTACTTTATATGTGAATGTTATTATTTATCCAGCCCATGGTACTGTATTTCTGTAGTAATACATAAAATAAACTGAGTTTGCTTTGATTTTCTTGAAGATGTTGGACTTTTCATCTGACTTGTGTTCATGATTCAGGATGTCTTATACAAAAGTCTCTAGATCTGAATAGAGTTGAGTGCAATTGGGTGGTTCAGCAGAACACCTAAAATATGTGCACTTTGTGAACTTTCATTTTACAATGGCAATTTGCTATGTTTTTGTGTATTTAACATAGTGCTACAACTGTCCTGTGACACACTATATACTGCAATTTGCTGGGTTGAGGTGTGGCTTTCCAGTAATCTGTGCCTAATTACCCCCAAAAGCCAATGAGTATGGGAAAAGTCAGGTGCCCCAGTGGAAGAACACCACACCTACGAATAAGGGCATAGAGCTGTTGTGCCAGCAGGGGCAGAGGCCTTTGGGACTTGGCTTAAAATTAAAGAACACATTTCCACATCTTTTTAAATGAAAATAAGAATGCAGCATGATTTTTATTTATTGAAAATTTAATCATGTATTTTATACACATGCACATTTTTAGATGCACTTTTTTGCTCTGCTGAATCACAGAAACTTTGTGTGCTATTAAAGAAAGGACTCTTATAGGTAGATTGCATTTCATAAATTGAGCTATAAGGTGTGATTAAACTTCCTGATAAAGGATGAAACACCATTTTCCTTTATTATTTGGGTTACCATACTAAGGTAAAGGATTTTGGTTGTTGACGCAACCAGAAACCTGTTAGGAGATGCCTGCCACCATGCATTCTTCCAGCGATCAGTGAAAAAATACTTTAGTGCAAAAGTACAAACTAGCTCATGCACTGTGCTCCCATTCAAGCATGCATGTACCTTTATCAAGAAATAAACAAAATGACTCTTAGATCTTTGTATTGTGTTCTTTATATGTAAACCTGCCTTTCTCTTGACATTGGCTTCCTCCTTAAAACTTGACTCCTTGGGTTGGCTCTTGGCCCCATTTTTTAACATTTCTAGCTGTCCTTTTGACCTACTGGTTATGCAGCTTTGCTTGTGATCTTAGTCTATACTTGGTCAATTTTTCAAGTGCTGCGGGTCTCTGAATCCCAGTCTTCACTAGCATGACGTACTCGACCCAGTACTTTACCCAATTGCTCTACCAAGCATATGGGCTGGTATGGCCGTAACTCAAAGTCCATGGGGCCTCAGTCATGATAGGTACTAGCCCCTATTATCTTTTTCATCGAGGGGGCATCTCTCACAGACTACTGGTCCAGTTCCAGACACAAGGCTCCTGTGTGCTGGAGTGATACAGAAAATTAATAGGAGGCATCTGAAAACCACAGGTAGGTCTCCTCCTATGCTCTCCAGACTGGTAAAGGGGTCATTCAAAGTCCTTGGAGTCCTCTGGAATGAATTATACTTACATTTCTGGGGCTCCCGTGATGCTGTACTGCTCTCCTGCAGCAGCCAGTCTCCCATCAATATATCTTTTTTTAACATTCACCTGATAACATGCGGTGCGTCTTGTACAGCAGGTGCCGCAGTGCTTCTTGTTGGGGCGAAAAGTACGGTACCTTTTTGTAACTCCTGCCATAGTTGATATTCCCCCACAAGGGCATCCTATGAATCTGCCAGTGGCCTGCAAAGAGACACTGCTGGGATTCTGAGTTTCCTACCCTTTTGCATTGTGGGTCGGGTCCATTAAGTTTTGGTAGCGGCACCGCTGGGATGCTGGGAAAGGAAGAAGCTGAGCGTTTCACGATGGCTGCGACCAGGAGAAAATGAATAAGGCGGCATTTCAGATTTGAGTGGATGCAGAAGCAAATGTAAATGCTGATAATGATTATCAAGCATGCAGATGGGGCAAGTCAGTTTTGGTTATTTTTCAGCTTGATCAGGCTGTTGGTCCAGTTTTTAAGTGTGAGAAAATACAGATGGGAAGATCTTCATTTACATTATATTGGTATATGGTATTGGTATGGTATATGGTCATTTTTTTTCTGTAACTCATCATATGCTATTATTTAATGTTCACAAGTGTTTAATGTGATATATCGCTGCCAGCCTATCTGGAGATTGTCACCCTTGTTGCCAGACCATTTTGCACTATTTTGCGCTCCATATGTTCAACTGTGATTTTTGAAGGGACTTCCAGGGATTTCTCAGGGAAATTATACATTGTTTTTTTCTGGGGTTTAAGCTGAAATGTCTTGTTTGTAATTTTTTAGGTGTATTCTCAATATTTTTGGGTAAAATATGTGCAAAAAAATAAAAAAAAATATATATTTTTTTTACAATTTGCAGTGTTTTGTTAATAAAAAATTTAAGTTTGTCAATAAAATCTTATTGCGTGTAAAATCCCCATTTCTCTCGGTTACAACGGTACCATGTGCATTGGTAGACACCCTTTCCTTAAATACAATTATGCTATGCTCACCTTGCAGTGTTTCAAGAAAAACAACCCCCCAACATTTGAAATACCCCCCACAAACTATATATTCTCTGTTAGTACACACCTCAAGCTTTCTAGGCGTACCAGGCTTGTTGACATGGGTGCAGTTTTCTGGAAGTAATCCCTCAATGAATTATTTGGTTTCACAGGGTTTCCCTAAAAAAAGAATAAAAAAAACTATATGCCAACAAGCAAAAAAAAGTTAAATCTGAAAAAGAAAAATCCCCTGAACAGAACGATACCCAACATGCATGGGTACTATCAAGTGAAGAGTTGCCAGTCACCCCAAAGTAAAGGATTGCACGTAAGAATAATTTTACTTGAAAATTTCAGCTTTGCAGACAAAGTGCGCACCTTGCGCTTTTTCTACCAAAACAACGCTTTACATTTGGAATACCCCCCACAAACCATATATTCCCTGAAAGTACACACGTTAAGCTTTCTATGTGTACCCAGCTTGTTGTAGTGGGCTCATCTTTCTGGAAGTAATCCCTCGAAGAACACAGGGTTTCCCTAAAAAATGTATAAAATAAAGCAGAATAAAAAACACCTTTTCCTAAAATATCATTATACAAACAAGAAAAAACAAGGTAAATCTGAAAGCGCAAGGTCCCCCGAACAGAACAATACTCAACATGCATAGCTACTTTCAGCCCTTTAAATTGCCAGCTTACTTGAAATTTTGTCATCCTCTGTTGTAATTTTTCACCATTTTTCCCAATGTTTAACCGGGATTTTTTCAGGAATTTCCAGGAAAATGTTATATATTTTTTTTTGCTGCAGAGTTTAGGCTTTAACATGAAATATCTTGCTTTAACATGAAATATCTTGCTTTAACATGAAATGTCTTGTTTGTAATTTTTCTACTGTTTTAAAAAATATTTCTAATTAAAAAAAACTAAAAAAACTAAAAAAACATTATTTTTTTCAAATTGTCTCATTTATTTTAAATAAAACATTTATTTTATTAAAGAAAACCATATTGCACGTGAAAGCTTTTCTCCCGATTACAACGGTACCACATATGTATCGGTAGGCCCCCCGTTCCCACTAGGCACACTATAAAGGGTTAATTAAAAAAATTGGCATAGGGTCCCCCTACCCAGGGCGGGGGACCCCATTTTTGGGGGAATTTTAAGGGTTAAACCCCTAAAAATCCCCCTAAAAATGGCATGAGGTCCCCCCACCAAGCATAACCAGCCCGTGACCAGCTATGGGGGCTTGTAGAACAGGCTATGCAGGCTACAAGCCGGCATAGCATATGGCCACAGGCTCTTCTGCCCCCCGGGCTTTGGGGATCTTGGGGTTAATGGCAAGTCACCCACTAGCCGCAAGTGACTTGCCAGACCCAGAGCCTTGTGAACTGGTACAGGGGTCTCATAGATCCCTTACCAGTTCAAAAAGGGTTAAATGTAAACAAAATGCACACACACAGAGAAACAATATATATATATTTTTTTAATACTTACCTCCAATCCATCTCGGAGCATTGTGTCCCACACTGATCACTTTGGCTTCTGCTCTCCTGCTGCTGATGGAAGCCTTTTATAGCTGCTGGTTGACAGGTAACATGGTTAATAAAAAAAAATTACATAGGGTCCCCCCTCCCGGGGAGGGGGACCCCATTTTTTGGGGACTTTTAAGGGTTTTTAAGGGAGGAGGGGGGCAGGGGATTGGAGCATCCCCCACCCCTCCACTGCCCTGCCCAGCAATCTCCGGGCATCTGACAGCTGAGCTGCGGAGAGCAAGGACATAGGCCACCTAAAGGGGCGGGGCTAGTCATCAAGATGGTGGCGCCCATCGGGAAGCAGGAGAATGGGCATGTTGAGCCCTCTCCTGAAGACTGAGCAATACGGGGGGTTATCAAAGGCCCCCCTGAAGAAGAGAAGAGCCTGCGGGAGAGCGAACGCAGCCGCAGGTAAGTAAATGACATTTTACTTTTTAAACAGGAATTGCCTGTTGCTGAAGTAGGGGGTGGAACCCTTTTCCGGGCACTCCCCTTTAGCCGGAGGAGCCCAGGGGGTGGATGAAGAGGAGACCCGGCCGGATCGAACAAGGGGTCAGGCGAGTGTTTTCTTTACTTGTCTTTTACTGTAGCAGGAGGGAAAGCCGGGCACATAAATTCTACGTGCTTGCCACTAAAAAGGAGTGGAAGCAAGCAAGCATGTAGAATCTACGTGCTTGGCACTGAAAGGGTTATGGTTTGTTGCAATGTATTTTAAATTTGTATTTTAGTTTAGTTTCCAGTATTTCTTCACGTTATGTAGGTCTGTTATTTTTCATGACCTCTTGTACAGCTATTTTACTTGTCAAGAGTGTCTTTTCAACAGCTGCTGTAAAATAGAGAGAGACTCTCCCAGATAAACCATGCTAGTGAGGCCACAGCTGAGTTGGCCACAGTTGCTTCAGGGACAGCTGAATTGGCTAACAATTATGTTGCCAGTTCCTATCCAGTTCATCTTACTGGCTTCAGTTTCAATTACAGTGGGAATTGTCAGATTCCACTCACCCGTTCCAGCGGCGTCCCCGTGGTGCGGCCGCCCACAGCGCGGCCTCCCGCCCGGCAGCTGCAGCGAGCGGCTGCTTCTGCTGGCGTACGCGCGCCTCCTCATCCTCCAGCCGGCGGCCCCGGCTTCCTCACACGTGCTCGCGCGAGCACGTTCCGTTTATGCCCTCCGGCGGCGCTGCTCCCAGCGCGGCCGCCGGAGGAAGAATTAATTAAAGGGCCAGCTGGGGTGGGGGGAGTGTGTTCTGCTGCACAGGGCCAATGAGCCCTTGACTTGGGGCTGAACGCCCCTGGGGTTGTAGATGGGCCAATGAGCCCAGGGTAGGTAGGTTGCCCTCATCCCTCGTCCCGGCCAATCCCAAACCAGTTCCTATGTGCACCAATCACACACCCATTCCCCTCATCCCCAATCTTGTCTGTGCCTATATCTGGTTCACTCCGTCAGTCACCCAGGGCCTGTGATAGCGCCTTGTACCCTGCATAGTCTTCTGATATACCTTGTTTGATCTCCGTTGCCGACCCCTGCCTGAACCGACTATTCTCGATCTGATCTCCATTGCCAACCTCTGCCTGAACCGACTATTCTCGATCTGATCTCCGTTGCCGACCTCTGCCTGAACCGACTATTCTCGATCTGATCTCCGTTGCCGACCTCTGCCTGAACCGACTATTCTCGATCTGATCTCCGTTGCCGACCTCTGCCTGAACCGACTATTCTCGATCTGATCTCCGTTGCCGACCTCTGCTTTGTACCTTGACCTCGAGCTGTCTCTTCCTTCTGTACCGCTGCTATCTCTGACTTCCCCGTGTCAACCTCTGGCCGGGTTCTGGACTTCTGCTACACTCGCTCTTAGCCATTGGTTCTTCAGACCTCTTAACTAGTAAGCTCTCATCCTTTGAGCCATTGAAGTCCTGGGGGCAACCGATCCCGGGCAGGCGTATTCTGCGTCCCGGCAAGCGGGGGCTCCTACAGGTGAAGCTGGCTGCGGAGATTGGGGGTTGAGGGCTTACCTAGAGGGCTGGAGTTACCAGAGCGTGACAGGAATTTCTAAGAGCTTGCAATCTTATCAGATTTCAAAGTAAGACCTAAACATTTACAGAAAGAAAGAAAGAAATACTTTTTATTTTTATATGCATTTTAGTATGGGCATTGAAAATAAGCAAAACATCATATTTACTGTGGTGTCAATAGGGTTGATTCAGAGCCCCTTTCTCACCTTTTTTTTGCGTGAAAATTTCCATTCTCGTTCATTTTTTCCTCTCGTCTGATTCAGCAGAGCCTTTTTTTGCACGAGCATTAGTGTGAAATGTTTTCATTTTTGCATGATTTTTCATTTGGTAGCAAGACCTCCATAAAAATGATGAGAAAGGGGCTCTGAATCAGCCCTATTATGTCCTTATATCACAGGCCAGGCTGCCTTATCTTTCGTTGCAGTTGCAAAATGCATGCACTGAGGCAAAAATATTTACACAGTAACATCCGTGGTATTCATTGAAAGTTTCAGTGTTACTAAAAGCCCTTTATACCTAAACATTGTGGCAAAAAAAAAATCTGAAGCACTCACTTCAATGAGATGCATCAGATTTAACAACAGGGCTTGATCACTGCCATTTCTTTGGGAACTGGCGCTGGACATTCCTATAGATTGCTTGGAACTGGATAGAATCCACAGGGCACTTAGGAAGCCGAGAATGGATGGCCTACCCCACAAAGTGATAAAAAAATTTCATTTTCACCGAACTAAGGAGAGGGTTGTGTCGGCCGCGAAGAGAAAAATGAACCTCCCTTTCCAGGGCCATTCCTACAGAATCTACTATGCTGACCTTTCTCAGTCTACTACATCAGGGATCCCTGTCCACCTCTGCTTTTTTTGCAGTGGAAGGAGATCAGGTATGGGTGGGGGCAGCCCTTTCCTTGTCTTTTCTCCTTTAACGGGAAGCAAGCACAGATTACCTCAATGGATATAGCTCTACAATTCTTCAAATCTGTGGGCTGTCTTTCCCTGAAGGGGGAAATTAGCCAGGTCCAGTTCATTTAACAAGCAGGGCACGAGACCTGGATCTTCGCGGCAGGTGTTTAGCTCTCCGTGAATCTGGGTCATGGTAAGGCGGACCAACATGAAAAAGCCTTTTCTTTCTTTTTTCACTTCTGTGCTCTGAAAACCTCTCCCCCATGGAGAAGGGGTGATTTTGGTTTAACTGGATGTCCTTTTCACGAACTTAACTCTATGAAACTGTTTTGGTGAGTTCCTATATTTGGAGATTTGGTCATATTGTTTGATGTGTGGACTAGGCCAGCTATGACCTTTTTTCTTTTGCTTCAAGCAGTTCAAACTTTCTAGAAGTTGCTTCATGGACACGGCCTGCTATGGCCACATTTTTATATTTTTCTTAAGTCCTAGCTTAATCTTTATGTGTGTATGGGGGGCAACATTAACCTTTCTCATCAACCTTTAGTAGATGCCAAGTTTGCTCAGTAGTCCTCTTATACCAAGCTTTCCTGTATTGGTTGTTATGTTATTTGTGTGTTTGGGGGCTGGGTCTTGAATTTCAGCGGTCCTTTACTCTGAATAAGAGTCTATCTTATATGTTTCCCACACCCTGCACATACAGATTGATCACATTAAAAATCATCCTACCTGCATCTACTGCATGTTATGAGCCTTTAAACATCTAAGATGGCGGCTCATGGTACATCAGGCAGCCTGCAAACAGGAAGGGCTTCTGACTGTGCTGCTCTGCATTCTGGGACTGCTGACCTTTTCCTGACCCCAGCTCTGCTCTGTCTGAGCAAAACACAACTATAATCAGCCCCCTTGTACTTTATCCCGCTCTCCTCTCCTCAGTAAGTGTGAAGCTTCTGAGTCAAGATGGCGGCGCCCGTATCCTAAAGTCCTTAACAGAGTTGCCGCCCAGTGGGGGAAAGTATAATAAGTGACTAAAAACTATTAATTTTAGATGCTGGGGAATAGGGTTTGGGTTTGGGCTTTTCAATAAATCATGGTGAAGGTCCGGCTTAAGCATCTAAAAGTAGTCCCGTATTGACATAGTATGTCTCCAGGAAACACGCTTCTCTTCCACCTCAGCTCCTTGATACTTCAGCTCTCATTATCCTCAGGTGAACAATGCCGGATCTAAGCAGCATGGTGTCCTTGTTGCTTTTAGTAAAACCTTCTGTCTGTCTCAAACAATTGGGTGATATTGAGGGGAGACATTTACTTTTCTATGGTAAAATCCTGGACCAGGAGCTCACAATGGTGTCCTACTATGCCTAATGTTGGTGAATCCCCATTCTTTAGTAAACTCTGGGATCTCATTTGGGATCATGGCAAAGGTATGTGTGTGTGGTGACACTAATCTAGTTCCTTACCCTGTGCTGGATAAATCCTCCCCTACTGAGGAGGGGAGGATTCTTAAAGATACCCTCCTCTCCCATGGGCTTACAGATGCATCTTAAATTGTGGTATTATATGCATTACTAAGCTCATCATATGATATTGCATTGACTTGAATTGATCATATATTTGTCCCCAAGATTTTTTTCTGATATAATCTCCTTCTCCATTCTCCAGGTCCCCTGGTCGAACCACGATCTGGTGGTCATGTCCTGTAAATCTTTCAATATGTCACACGGCCTGTTTCAGTGATTCTTGAATGTGTTGGATTATTTTCAGCATAATGATACCCTATAATTGTCTTGGAGGCATTCAAGTCGGCGATTAGGGGGCATGTTATACATGTTGCCTCCTAGAAGCAAAAAAGAGAGACAGTATAAAATTCACAAGTTGGAGGGCACCTAAAGAGGTAAGATCCAAGGCCCTCAAAAATAACCCTACCACAGCTTTAGCGAGAGAAGTTAATAGGATAAAGCTAGAGTAGAGCTTGATCTTTGCTACACTGAGGTGGCTGAGAAGCAGCTGTTCTGGACTAGGCAGAAGTTTTGGGCAAAGGTAACAAGGCTGATACCATGCTGGCCAGACATTTGCAAAGGGTTCCATATCACCTCTAAACCATTGACTTTGAGAATGCGAGCCAATATTTTGACAGGCTGTCCCGGTAGTAGATGGTTAGTAGATGAATTTTCTCATCATTTGACTAAGTTGTATGGTGCAGGGCCCTCCTTCTCTGGGACCACCACATTAAACTTTTTCAATGATATCACCCCCTTCTTCTCTCCCGGAATCATTCAGGGATTCAATGGAGGCGGGGATCTCGGTTCAAAAGGTTAGATAGAACAAGTAACAGAAGGAGCGAGGGACAGATAGAGCCAGAGAGAGAAGGAGAGAGGCTGTGACAGTGACAGAGAGAGACAGGGACAGTCTACAGTGTTTGCATTAGCTTTCAAGCCTATTTAATGTTAATAACACACCTGCCTATTTAGCTTTTCCTTTTCCTGGTGTCATTCTTTAAAAAGCATGCTAGCATTATTATTTTAAGAGTAACTGGCTACTTACCTTTTGCATTTAGCAAAGAAAGTCACTTTTTCACGTTTAAAGCAGCCATTGCCTTTCACCAGGGGACATTCTGAGTGCTACCATTTATCTTTTAAGAGTACCTGCATCTTTACCTTTTACATTTTGAAACAAAAACATGTTGCAGCAGGAGTCGCGGTGAGAGGCCTGATCTCCCCGGTATCTGCTAGCGATTGTGTTTCGACCAGCAACGCATCTGCCGTCATCGATTGGTCAACGCAGTCATCGACCTCATCACAAGTGACATCTGACACCCCCAGTCAACAGTCGGTAGGTTCCTTGGACACAACCCTGAGTTAGCATGGCCCTGGAGCAGCCCCTGTCCTTCCATTGCCTCTGTCCTACGCCCCCCCTCCAGCCAACATATCTTATGCTTTGGGTTCAGCTCCACTATTCAGTGAGGACGATGTGTTAGAGGACAGTCAACAGCTACTGCCCAGTCAAGAAATGGAGGAGACATCTGCCGCTTCTTTTGCTAGGCAGACAAACACTGAGGAGGAGAGTGGCGTCGGAGGTGGTGTGGCGAGCGTTCCAGCTCCTGCAGCAGAAGCTGTTGAGGAAACAGAGGAGGACATCAGTGACGTGAAGACACAACTCGATGATGATGATGAAGCTGATGGCACTTGGGAGCTGGGTGCAGAAGGGGCTCCATCATCATCAGGAGAAGAGGGTCCCAGGTTGCCCCTGAGTCAGCAGCTGAGGCAGCAAGGTGGCATGGTTGGCAGTCAGCATGGTGGAAGAATTGGTATGTCTGGAGCCACACGTGGCCGGGGACGGGGTAGACCACCTGCTGCGCGGCAGGCTACCTTCCCGGCAGGTACTAGAGCAGAGGTTCCTGGAGTTGGCGGCAGTAGCAGTGAATTAGTGCGGACTGTTGGTGGAAAAAATAGCTACTCGGCAGTGTGGCAGTTTTTCATCAAGCATCCGCAGGAGGGTAACCTGGCCACATGCAAGATGTGTAGAAAGAAGGTCAAGCGTGGCCAGGGCCCCAATGTTGGTACCACGGACCTGGGGCAACATATGCAGCGTCACCATAAAGCGGCCTGGGAGAACCGAGGCTCTGAAGTGGGGGTCCAGCCTGCTGCGTTAGCCAGTGCCACGCCGCTCCCAATTTCAGCCAGCCAGGGCTCCAGCACCTCAGCCGAAGGTAGCTGTGCATCATACCCATCCTCTGTCACTCCAGATGCTCTTGCTCCTCCTACTACAGGTCAGTCATCCCGCCAGCAATCCATTAGCGAAGTCATGTCCAAGAGACAACAGTATGCGCCCACTCATCCTACAGCACAGAAGCTAAATGTGCTCCTGTCCAAGTTGCTGGTGCGGCAGTCCTTCCCTTTTCAGGTGGTGGACTCTGCACCTTTCAGAGAACTGATGGCTTGTGCCCAGCCAAGGTGGAGAGTCCCAAGCTGTCATTTCTTTGTAAAGAAGGCAGTACCAGCGCAGCACAAATTTGTTGTATAGAAGGTGGGCCAGTCCTTGAGCCTGTCGGTGTGCACCAAAGTGCACGGCAGTGCCGACATCTGGAGCTGTACCTATGGTCAGGGGCAATACATGTCTTTTACGGCCCACTGGGTGAATGTGGTTCCTGCACAGCAACTTGGACAGGTCGCGCCGCTTCGGCATCCACGCTCCCAGGCTGTTGTGCCTGTTACAATGTGCGACTCCGCCTCCTCATCCTCTGCTGTCTCCTCAGCCTCCACTGTTGGGTCAAGTCTCGGTGCCCCTCCAGCCTACCATGTGTGCAGGTCATGGCGGTGTCACGCTGTGCTTCACATGGTTTGCCTTGGCGAACGAAGTCACACAGGGGAGGAGCTGCTAAATTCATTAAGAAATCAGAACATGGCTTACTCCGCGAAAACTGGAAATGGGAACCATGGTGACTGACAATGGGAAGAACATCTTGTCTGCGCTGCGACAAGGAAGCCTGAGCCATGCGCCCTGTATGGCACACGTGTTCAATAGAGATGAGCGATCTTCTTGAAAGTTCGATTCGGGCGATTCGCCGAATTTCCCCAAGAAATTCGGGTTCGCCCGAATCGAACTTTCACGAATCGCTCATCTGAAAAAAAAAATGCCGGCATGGTGGGAGCGGGCAGGCCGGCGCCGCTCTGTCGCCCTCTGATGACGCGTCCTCTGATGACAGCTGAGAGCGGCGCCGGCCTCCACGCTCCGGCCAATGTAAACTAGTGGCAGCTCATACGTGACACCTGCCGTTTGCTCAGGCCCTTTGAGGAAGCCACTTTCTTTGTCAGTCGCCAGAATTACGGGATGAACGGCGTGATTCCACTGCTTCATGTAATACAACACATGTTGGAAACCATGGCTGGTCAGGGCACTGGAGACATGGTGCATACATTTCATGGCCACATGAACCCCGTGGGAGCTGAGAAGGAGGAGGAGGAGGAAGAGCTTATGCTGCTGCTGCCAATTCCAGGGTGTGTCTTTCAGGCAATACATGGGCTCATAATGCTGCTGCTGCCAACTCCAGGGTGTGTCTTTCAGGAAATATATGGGCTCCTAATGCTGCTGCCAACTCCAATGTGTTTTTCAGGCAATATATGGGCTCCTTATGCTGCTTCTGCCAACTCCAGGATTTGTCTTTCAGAAAATATGTGGGCTCCTTATGCTGCTGCTGCCAACTCCAGGGTTTGTTTTTCAGGCAATATATGGGCTCCTTGTGCTGCTGCTGCTGCCAACTCCAGGGTGTTTTTCAGGCAATATATGGGCTGCTTATGCTGCTGCCAACTCCAATGTGTTTTTCAGGCAATATATGGGCTGCTTATGCTGCTGCCAACTCAAATGTGTCTTTCAGGCAATACAGGAGCTCCTTATGCTGCTGCCAACTCCAGGGTGTGTCTTTCAGGCAATATATTGGCTGCTTATGCTGCTGCCACCTCCAATGTGTTTTTCAGGCAATATATAGGCTCCTAATGATGCTGCTGCCGCTGGTGCTGCCAGCTCCAGGGTGTGTCTTTCAGGCAATATATGGGCTCCTAATGCTGCTGCCAACTCCAATGTGTTTTTCAGGCAATATATGGGCTGCTTATGCTGCTGCCAACTCCAGGGTGTGTCTTTCAGGCAATGTATGGGCTGCTTATGCTGCTGCCAACTCCAGGGTGTGTCTTTCAGGCAATGTATGGGCTGCTTATTCTGCTGCTGCCAACTCCAGGGTGTGTCTTTCAGGCAATATATGGGCTCCTAATGCTGCTGCCAACTCGAATGTGTTTTGGGGCAAGATATGGGCTGCTTATGCTGCTGCCAACTCCATTGTGTTTTTCAGGCAATATATGGGCTCCTTATGCTGCTGCTGCCAACTCCAGGGTGTGTCTTTCAGGCAATATATGTGCTTCTAATGCTGCTGTCAACTCCAATGTGTTTTTGAGGCAATATAAAGGCTGCTTATGCTGCTGCCAACTCCAATGTGTTTTTTTCTGGCAATATATGGGCTGCTTATGCTGCTGCCAACTCCAGGGTGTGTTTTTCAGGCAATATATGGGCTCCCCATGCTGCTGCCAACTCCAATGTGTCTTTCAGGCAATATATGGGCTCCTTATGCTGCTGCCACCTCAAGGCTCTGTAATTGTGCCGCTCTGTGACAGCGATTCTAATAGCGATGCCTCTGATCTGCATGTCATATTTCTTTACAGTGTTATTTCACTAACCCAGCTCACATCCTATGCATGTTACAGCAAGGCAAAATGTTCTACAACCCTATTGAGGCTCTCGGAACTCCAGAAATAGCCGTTTTTAATAGCGATTCGCCACAAATAAATTCGGACCGAAACATTTTTTTTCCAGAAAATTCGGCGAATCGGCCGAATCAAACTTTTCATAAATTCGCTCATCTCTATTGAACTTACCACCTCATAAAAGCTGATTAGGTTTGTCTGGCAGGAGCAGTTATTCATAAGTCCATGCTGATATGGAGTAATAAGGTAATTTTCCCCAAGATGCTCCAGGATAGTATCCCTTAAGTAACCTTCAAACAGCTTGCCCACCACAGATGTTAAGCTTACCAGTCTGTAGTTCCCAGGTTCCCCCCTAGATCCCTTTTTGAATATTGGCACCACATTTTCCAAGCGCCAATCCCTCGGATCAGCCCCTGTAGTTATTGAATCCACAAATATTAGAAATAATGGCTTGTCTATTGCTGTACATAACTCCCTTAAAACATGAGGATGTATGTTACCTGGCCCGGTGATTTATCGATTTATTCCCAGTATGTCACACACCCCACTTCCGAATATTCATGACACTTGGGTAACTGTCCTGTAGAGGGTGATCTTGCAGAGATGACATGAAAAAAAGGAACCCCTCCCGGTCCATAAATACCTGGGACCTCCCACCATTCCCCAGTCTTTCGTCTCTGCAGTCGGCGAGCAAGTCAGAAGATGGTTGTCTCCTCCTTGCAGGTAGCCGGGGTAACCCCCCGGCCTTTTGTTTCTATTGCTGCCTGAACCTTTTTTAATTGAAACTATAGCAGTATGCCTCCCAGCCTAGGCTGAAGGTCCAGGCAATGGTAGGCTGCACCTTATGGTGTATATGGGAGCTTGCTCCCCCGTGAGACCCCATACAAAGGGGTAGGCGGTGTCCAGGTTGGTGATCCCGGCTTGGGATGCCCCGTCCCTCTTGCCCTTTCACCTATTGGTGTGGGTTCTCCCCCCTACCGTGTCCCTCTGTGCCCCTTTGGGGGGGGGCCTTTTCTCCTGTGGGTTGTTTTACTTTATTTGGGGGAAAAGGTGTGTGGATTGTGTGTGTGTGTTTGTATGTGTTTTTGCGGCCGTTGTTGCTGGGCCGGTTTCACTTTCAACAGGTGCAGTTAAGGAGGGGGCGAGGCCGGGCGCTCGCCGTGCTCGTTGTGGCCCGTCCACCCCCCCTCGAGACCGGCTTCTCTCAAGCACTCTTTCCGGCCTCGCTGCCTGCTTTGCTGCTCTCCCTCTCATTCCCTTGCTGCTGTGAGGGTTGACGGTCGCTGCTTTGCTGCGGTGAGTGGATTTTATTTATTTCACCATTTGTAACTGTCTTATATGGTGGGTGATGTGCATGTTGACACTTATGTCTGTTCTCATGTCTTCTAGGTGGGATCCCTTCTTTTGAAGTTTAAAGAGGGAGTTCTCCCAGTCCTAGGGTCCCTTAGAGTTTAA
Source organism: Gastrophryne carolinensis (assembly GCA_027917425.1). Taxonomy (NCBI): domain Eukaryota; kingdom Metazoa; phylum Chordata; class Amphibia; order Anura; family Microhylidae; genus Gastrophryne; species Gastrophryne carolinensis. The sequence continues at coordinate 106,814,035 of CM051241.1, read as the reverse complement.
TTTAGGGTTCCCAAAAAAAAAAAAAAAAATCCTCCCACTTGGGACCTGAAGGGGCATCCCGGGTAGCTTAATAGCGTAAATCCCTCTGGTCATTGCGACTACATTAAAATCACCATATGGAGGCTTCTCAGGATACCAGGCTTGGGCTCCCCTCAGGGCAACCCCGGCAGTGTGTGGCTTGTGGGGCATCCCTTGCAGGGGATAATGTACTTGTTTGCATACCTTGTGCTGCCATAACGCAGCAGTCGGGGGCCCAGGCATCTGGGTCCGGGGTCCCCGCCTCATCTCCTTCCCCACCCTGCCTTAACCGTACCCCTAGTGATGTTAATGATGAGAAATTTATTTCTGTCTCTGTTGCCAGAAAGGCCTCGGCTAAGCGAAAGCATCTGTCTCCAGCCGCGCCGGCCTTTGAGTTTGATGATTATGATTTTCTTGACTGGTCTGATTATTCCCCGCTAGAAGAGGGGAAATTATTTGAGGATTCTGAGGGTTCTGACAATCAGCAGTTTGTTGGTGCTGATACTGAGCAAGGGCAGGGGGATGCTGTGGATACCCCGAGAGTCTTGGTTCACCTTTTTGAGGTTCTGGCCATTTCTCCTCCTGAGGAGGCCGCTCCTCAGAAAGGGGAATTCTTTGGGACTTCCAAGCCGCGCCTGGAGTTCCCAAATCAAAAGCATTTTGATGGCATCATTCTTAAGGAATGGGAGAAGCCTACTCGGCTTCCAGGTATTCCTCAAGGTTGGGATAAAAAGTATCCCTTTCTGGTGGACGTGGTAAAACGATGGTCGTCCCCTCCCGAGGTGGATGCCCCGGTGCTCGGGTTATCCAATACTTCAATTTTGCATTCGACTCCACCACTCTCAAAGATGGTGAGGATAAACGCATTGATCAGATGGCTTGCCACGCATTTGCTAGTGTCGGTTCAGCCTTGCGGCCTGTTTGTGCTTTGATGCTTTTGGCAGTGGCTATCAGGTCTGTGGTTAGAGACCTGTTGAGTACCTCCAGGCTTGACCCAGCTAGTGATGAGTTCGCCGCCCTTAAGTGGTGTGAATTGTTCATGTCCTTTGTTCTTGCCGCCTTGGATGACACCATGGTCATGTGTGCTAGAACCTTGGCCTTGCTTTTAGCTATTCGGCGGTCGGTATGGTTGCGCCAGTGGGCGGCTGATTTTGTGGCCAAAAAGTCGCTTACAGCACTTCCCTTTGTGGGATTGCGGCTCTTTGGAGAAAGATTAGATTCTGTCACGAAAGGAGGGACGTTACCTCAGCGTAAGAGGCAACGTCGTCCCTTTCGGGGTGTGGCCTCCTTTAACTCTTCCTTTTGTGGTGCCAGAACTGCAGAGTTTTGGCCTTCTCTACCCTCAGAGGTGATTCCTGGACTAGAGGCAGAGGTCATGCCCGTCCAGGTCACAATTGGAGTTCCAAACCCAAGCCCGCTGCTAAGCCAGCTCAGCAATGAGGGGGCGCCCTCCCCCTTGCGGGTGGGGGGACGGCTGCGGCACTTCTTCCAGGTCTGGGACCAGGAGGTCTCAGACAAATGGATTCTGGAAGTGGTGTCTTCCGGTTACAAGCTGGAATTCGAGATCCAGCCTCCTCCCAGATTCTTCAGGTCTCGATTGCCTTCGGATCCACTGGGCGCACAAGGGCTCCGGGCGGCAGTAAGTTATCTGCTGGACATGGCTGTCATTTGCCCAGTGCCTTTCGTGGAAAGGGGCTTGGGATTCTATTCCAATCTATTCACGGTGCCCAAGAAGGACGGCTCCGTTCCAACCATTTTGGATCTGAAGCTCCTCAATCGGTTTACCCACTTCAGGAAGTTTCGCATGGAAACCTTGCGGTCAGCCGTCGATTCTCTTCGTCAGGGGGACTTCATGATGTCCATAGACATCAGGGATGCTTATCTGCATGTACCTTCCTGGCACACCAGAGATTCCTCAGGTTCGTGGTGGAAGATCAGCATTTTCAGTTTGTGGCCCTTCCATTCGGGCTTACCTCGGCTCCGAGGTTGTTCACCAAGGTATTGGCAGGGGTGATGGTCCTCCTCCAGGGCATTTGCATTGTACCATACCTGGACGACCTTCTCATTTTGGGTTCCTCTCTCAGCCAAGTGGAGCTAGACACCAGAGTGGTGGAGAGGTTCGGTTGGGTGATCAACTATTCCAAGTCCTCCCTCTCCCCGTCCAGGGAGGTTTAATTTCTGGGCATGAATCTGGATGCCTTTCATGCCCGTGTGTTCCTTCCTCAGCCCAAGATTCTTCTGATCCAAGATTTGGTTCGGCTTCTGCTTTCCAATCCTCGCCCGTCTATCCGGCTAAGGATGAGATTGGTAGGTCTGATGGTGGCTTCCTTCGAGGCAGTCCCCTTTGCCCAGTTTCACATGAGGACGCTTCAGCTCCATCTTTTAGCGACTTGGGACAAGTGTCCGCTGTCATTGAATCAGTCTTGTCTGCTGTCTCCCCGGGCTCAGCATTCCCTTCATTGGTGGCTAGTGTCAAGCAATCTGTTGAAGGGCAGATCCTTTCTAACCCCTTGTTGGGAAACGGTCACCACGGACGCCAGCCTGTCGGGCTGGGGGGGCTTCTGGAGGGAACATCAGTTCCAGGGGTTATGGGGGCCTCGGGAGGCTCATACCCCTATCAACGTTTTGGAGCTACGGACCATTTGGTTGGTTCTGTCTCACTTGACTCTTGCAGGGATTGCCAGTTCAAGTCCAATCGGACGGCGGTCGCTTACATCAATCACCAAGGAGGGACTCGCAGCAGGAGTGCCCTCAGGGAGGTATCTCTGATCCTTGTTTGGGCAGAGAGCAATGTCCCATGCATCTCAGCCATTTACATCCCGGGAGTGGAGAACACAAAGGTGGATTCCCTGAGCAGGAGATCCTCTCGCCGAAGAGAATGGTCTCTCAGTTCCAAGGTATTCCAGTCCTTTTGTCACAAGTGGGGATGTGGATCTTTTTTGCCTCTCGTCACAATCAAAAGCTTCCTGCCTTTGTGTCTCAGGATCCTCTGACCCTGGCAGTGGATGCCATGTCCCTGGCTTGGAGGGAACTGGGGTTTCTGTACCTGTCCCCCCCCCCCCCTTCTCCATGGTGGGCAAGGTGGTGCGCAAGCTAACTCTAGAAGGGGCACCAGCAATTCTGGTTTTATCTGCCTCTTCTTCCGGATCTTATCACCCAGGGTCAGCTACGCTACCCCAATTTACCAACGCTGGCTTTGACGGTGTGGCTGCTGAAACCTCCATCTTAAAGGAGGAAGGTCTTTCTCATGTGGTGGTTCAGACTCTTGTTAAAGCTAGGAAGAGATCTTCCTCTAATGTATACTATTGGACTTGGAGGTCTTATATTAACTGGTGCGAGGCTAGGGCCTTGCCTTGTAGGGTGTTTTCTATTCCCAGAATTCTGGAGTTTCTTCAACATGGCCTGGACTCGGGGTTCCAGCTTAGTACTTTGAAAGGGCATGTTTCTGCCCTGGCGGTTTTCTTTCAGAGGTCTTTTGCCCTTCATCCCCTGGTTAAGACATTTTTCCAGGGGGTTACTCATGTGCGGCCTCCTAGAAAGCCCTTGCTGCCGGTTTGGGATTTAAACTTGGTTCTGTCGGCTCTCCAGGGGCCCCCTTTTGAGCCGGTGCATGATATTGCTCTTTCTCTGCTCACTCAGAAAGTTGCCTTTTTGGTGGCTATTACCTCTGTTCGGTGTGTCTGAGTCGGCGGCCTTGTCTATTCAGGCTCCTAACTTTGAGAGGCACCTGGACAAAGTAGTTTTCCGCTTTAAGCCGGATTTCCTTCCCAAGGTGGTTTCGGCCTTCCACCTCAATCAGGATGTAGTTCTCCCTTCCTTGTGTCCTAAGCCTAGTAATGACAAGGAGAGGACCTTACATTCTTTAGATGTGGTTCGATGTGTGAATTATTATTTGGTGGCTACTTCTCCTTTTCGTAAGACGGACACCTTTTTCGTGGTGCCCTCCGGGCCCAGGAAAGGTCTGGCGCCCGCTGAGTCTTCCATTAGTAAATGGATACGACAGGCCATTGTTGGGGCCTATTCTGCCAAGGGGAGGGTTCCCCCTTTTCGTGTTACTGCTCATTCTACTCATGCTGTTAGAGCATCTTGGGATTTTCAGCATCAGGCTTCTGTTGAACAAGTTTGTAAGGCTGCTACTTGGTCTTCTGTTCATACTTTTTCCAAGTTTTATAAGGTTGATGTGCGGGCCTCAGCGGATGCTGTTTTTGGCCGCAAAGTCCTGCAAGCTGCAGTAGTTTGTTTGCATTATTGCCTATTTGGTATCCCCACCCATTATGGGCACTGCTATTGGATGTCCCAAGCGTCATGAATATTCGGAAGCGGGGTGTGTGACATACTGGAAATAATACCATTTTGTGATTACTCACCTGTAAAATGGTTATTACAAGTATGTCACACTCCCCGCTTCATCCCGCCCTTTTTTGGTTTTCTGGGATAATTTATATGGTGAACCTTTGTCTTTGCTGTTTACATTTGGCTCTTCCTGGTCCCTTTACTGCTGTCTTATACTGGGGAATGGTGGGAGGTCCCAGGTATTTATGGGCCAGTAGTGGCTCCTTTTTTTCATGTCATCTCTTCAAGATCGCCCTCTACAGGACAGTTACCCAAGTGTCATGAATATTAGGGGTGTGTGACATACTTGTAATAACCATTTTACAGGTGAGTAATCACAAAATGGTATTTTATCTGCTTGAGACGGTGCTGGACTTCTTCCTTGGTTAGACCAGTGACATTTAATGGAGGGTTTCGGTGATTCTATAGGTGTCCCCTCCTTGCTTTTCAGGGGGCCCACACCCCCAGGTTTGTACCTTTTTACGGTTTATGTAGCTAAAGAATAATTTGGGGTTAGTTTTACTCTCTTTTGCGATCAGTCTTTCTGTCTCCAGCTTAGCTGCCCTTATATGTTGTGTACATTGCTTATTTTCTTCTTTATAATTTTTTAACACTTCCGCTGTCATAGTAACATAGCATGTAAGGCTGAATAAAGACTTTAGTCCATCCAGTTCAGCCTGTTTAACTCCTTCCAGTGGTCCAGCAGCCATAGCTGGAAATGTTATTACATGCCAGGAAGGCATCAAGGCCACTTTTGAAGTTTTTACTGTATCCATCATTACTACCTCCTCTGGCAGCGAGTTCCATAGTCTCTCTGCTCTTACAGAGAAGAATCCCCTCCTATGTCAGTGGAGAAAGCACCTTTCCTCTAACCTTAGTGGATGCCCTCGGGTTATGGTTACACTCCGGGGTATAAATAGATTGTGGGACAGATCTTTGTATTGACCCTGAATATATTTATACATAGTTATTAGATCATCCCTCAAGCTTCTTTTTTCTAAACTAAATAAACCTAACTTTGACAATCTTTCAGGGTACTCTAGCCCCCGCATTCCTTTTATTTACTTTGTTGCCCTTCTTTATACGTGCTCCAGTTCTGATATGTCCTTTTTAAGCACAGGGGCCCAGAACTGTACACAGTACTCCATATGGGGTCTGACCAGTGACTTGTACAAGGGTAAAATGATGCTCTGGTCATGAGCACCTATGCCCCTCCTGATGCACCCCATGATCCTATTTGTTTTGGCAGCAACTGCTTTAAACGTTTAAATGCCTTTTTTTGTTGTTTATCGCCCTCTTAACCTTTTTTTTTTTTAGCCACATCGGTTTACACGTGTCGAACAGTTTTATTCCTGTAAGGTTTATATCTATCACAATGTAAATTAAGGATTTCTCTGAAAGTATCCCATTACTTTATTACTTTGTCTGGTACATTGGTTAGTATTAGGTCCAATATGGCTCTCCCCCTTGTTGGAGCTTGTACTTGTTGGGAAAGGTAGCCATCTTTTGTTCTAGATAAAAAACTATTACTTTTATGGGAACCACATGTTTCAGCATCCCAGTCTATATCTGGGTAGTTAAAGTCCCCCATAATCACTACCTCATTTAGTTTAGCAGCTATATCTATTTGTCTTAGCATCATATTTTCTGTGGATTCGGAAAAATCTGGAGGTTTGTAGCAAACCCCCATCAGTATTTTATTTTTGTTTCTCCCTCCATGTATTTCTACCCATACAGACTCCACATGGTCATTCCTCTCATATATATCCTCCCGCAGAGCGGGTTGTAGAGAGGATTTTACAATTAAGCTGACTCCACCCCCTTTGCGTTTGTTACGGTCCCTCCTAAACACACAGTAGCCCAGTAGATTTACTGCCCAGTCATAGCTTTTATCCAGCCAGGTCTCTGTTACCCCCACTATGTCATATTGTTCTTCTGTTATTATCAGTTCTAGTTTATCCATTTTATTAGTCAAGCTTCTAGCATTTGTCAGCATGCATTTCAAATGCTTATGATAATTTTGTATATTGCCCTAATTCCTGCTAGATGTGCTAACCCCTCCCCCCTCTCCACCCCCAGTTTCATGTCTATACTACTGTCACGGTCTTTCCTACCTTCCCCTTTGAACTGCTTTTACCCCCCCCCCCCCCAGTGCTTAGTTTAAACAACCCTTCAACCTTTTAGCCATCCTCTCCCCCAGAACAGATGCACCCTCCCCATTGAGGTGCAACCCATCCCTGCCAAAGAACCTGTAGCCCACTGTGAAGTTGGCCTAGTTCTCTAAGAACCCAAACCCCTCCTTTTTACTCCAAATTTTGAGCCACCTGTTTACCCCTCTAGTCTCCCGCTGGCTCTCTGGTGTGGCTCTTGGTACTGGTAGTATTTCTGAGAATACTACAGTTGAGGTCCTTGCCTTAAGCTTACAGCCTAAGTCCCTGAAATCATTTTTAAGGACATTCCACCTACTTCTTCCTATGTCATTTGTGCCAATATGCACCATAACCGCTGGGTTCACGCCAGCCCCTCCCAATAATCTGTCAGCTTGCTCCATGATATGCCGTGCTCTTGCCCCAGGAAGGCAACACACTGTTCGGTGATCCCGGTCTTTGTGACAGATTGCCCTGTCTGTTCCCTTAATAATAGTCACCCACTACCAGCACCTGTCTTGCCTGCCTGGTTCTCCCATTTCCCCTCCCTTTCTTACTGGAGCAGACAGATGTATCTTGCTGCAGCTGTGCCATCCCTGAGCTAACATCCTCCTCCTTTGCCAACGGGCAAACTTGTCGTCTTCTGCCAACGGGCAAACTTGTTTGAAGGTGCCTGTTCAGCCTCCCTGTAACTTTTACCCCTACCCCACCTTCTAACTGTTATCCAGCTAGCTGCCTCATTTTCCTGCTTTTCCTCACCCCCATCCTAACACCCTCTCCCTCCCCTGACTCTCTTCCATTATGCCAATGTCTCTCAGTGTTGCCAATTGCTTCTTTAGATCGTGAATGATCTGGGCTGTTTTGGGAAATTCCACAAAAAATCCAGCAATACTTTTGGAAAATTCAAGGTACAGATGCCTGTTTTTGTTAGGAGGCTTTATTGCTCATTGTCCTTGTGGTTTGCACTTGAACCCTTACTCCAATCTCAGTTGTCTAATATCCCAGCCTTTTAACTTCAGCTCACAACATGACTGCTTGCGGTCTATGCTTGACACTCTAGATGCTGTAAGTTTCGCTTTGGCAGGCTCATCTTAATAATTTTATGGAATTTAATTCTGATATTGAGATAAAAGTGCCTGTGTAAGAAATGCTTTCCATTTTTAAATCGCTACTTCAGAACAAAATTAAATAGTACGGTTTGTAGATAAATCTCATGTTTATTTATTTCTGCATAAATTATATGTATGAATTTAATTATAATTCTGATGGGTTTTGTAGTTAATTATTTAAGAGGTACAAATGATCTATAAACTCACAGCAGTCTGTCTCATGATTCCAGGGTGAGTGTTTGAGTTGACAAGCTTCAGTTCACCAGCCAGGCATTGTTTATTATATTTTTATTATGCAGAAAATATACAATAATTTTTTTTTAACAGAACAGAAATGTTACATGTATATTTTTTTTGATGAAAAATGGAGACCGGTAAAAGTGGAGTAAAAAATGTAAAGCAAAAAAGATGCTCACAAAAGTGGTTAGAGTAATATTCAGCGGGAACAGGTAAGATGGCAGCATTTCTTCTATTGACTTCTATTGAACTTGCCAGTTAGATAGCTAATGGTGGCGAGAATACCAGGTGTATGATCAACAAAACGGAATAAAGAGCCTTATAAAAGGATGAAGTGGTGTAAAGAGTTGCTACAGAAATGTAGTGAATGTGTGAAAATAACACTGAAAAATGCAGAAAACAGATTTTATTAATAATAGAAATATAAAGATGTAAGAAAGAAATTAGGTATTGAAAATGTAAAACTAGAATTTGTATTGAAAATGCATGCTTTTTGTGTTGTCAGTTAAAGTGAACTTCCAGCCTACATTACCCACATGACCTTCTGAGTCACTGCATCACCCACCGCCTGCAGGTTTTTAAAAATAACAAAAAGAGAGATGTCCGAATTTCATGTAAATGTATGCAAATTTGAGGTTGAATTTAGTCTTATTTTAGCAGGCCATACCAATAACCATGCAAAGACACATGGGTAGCCTTGCTTCACGTCAAACCACCCAGAATCCATAACCATCAGTTTAAATGAATTACTTTTACAATATAAGCAACCAAGCGAGCCATAGCAAATGCATGGAAGCAAAAATTAATTCCATACAATGAAGTTTTCCAATAGTCTGTATGTTGCAAAGAGGTGTGGGCGGCCTCTCTGCAAACCTCTAGATTGCGCTATATACTTTAAAAAATACAATGGAAATGTATAAGCTTAGTATTAGCTTTGTATTTTTCAATAAAGACATTGAAACAGAAAAAGAAACCTTTTGCAGCTGTTGCTCCCCACAGCTCCTCCTTCCATCCACACACCCACTCCCTTCATTGCCATGAAGAGGACGTGCCAGTCAGGTCCACAGCTTTATTGCAATATGGACATGCATAAAGTAACACCATATTGGATGTAGAGACTGAAGACTGGGCTGCGGAAAACAAAAAACATTTTATTTGACTGGGAAAGCTCTTAACTTTACCCAAATCTAAACAGCAACATTATTTCTGAGATTTTATTTTCATGGCAAAAAATGATGTGCTCAGTGTGCTTAGCTGATCTATTAATTTTATTTTTTTTCTATGTTAGCAAATGTGTGCTTTATGTGATCAGTTTTCACTACCTACATCTGTTGCTTGTGACAATGTAAAGAAAGTCTGTACACCAAGAAGAAAAAAGTGAGTCCTGTACACACAGAACACTGCTGCTATGGCCACGGCTGAGGTGAGGGAGCTCACTCAACCTTACACATGCCCAGCGGCAGTGTTCTGTGCAACTATCTGCAATTTGTTGCTATTGGCTATGTACACCAAGTCTGCCCTTGGTGCACATCGCCAATAGCAACAGATAGCTATATTGGTTCATGAGTTCAGCATCCTCTATCACTGCCAACCTACCTCGAGATTTTGTCACCCTGAAACTTTAGGAGATTTTCAGATAAGATGCAACTGTTATGCACACCTTGCAGTTTTTCAAGAAAAACAACCCTTTACATTAGAAATTCCTACCACAAACTATATATTCTCTGGAAGTACACACCTTAAGCTCTCTAGGCGTATCAGGCTTGTTGATGTGAGCACTGTTTTCTGGAAGTAATCCCTTGATGAATTCTTTGGTTTCCTTTAAAAAAGAAATACAAAAAGCAGAATCCTAACAAAAACTGTATGCAAACAAATAAAAACTATGCTATAGTGTCCCATGCCGACCACTCAGGCTTCTGCTCCCCTGATGGGGGACAGATTTTTTTTATTCAAGGTTAAAACCCCTTAAAAATCTGCCACAAAATTGGCATGGGGCCCTCCCTACCCAGCATATCCAGCCTGTGGACAAGCTTTGGGGGCTTGTAGAACAGGGAGAAAAGGCCAACCTCAGTGGCCCCCCACCCTGCAGGCTACAAACCCACATACCTTCTGTGGCTCTGGTCTCTTCTGCCCCTGGGCTTTGGGGGGCAGGTAATGGGGGGCTGGGGGTTAATGGCAAGTCACCCACTAGACTTGCTAGCCCCCAATCCCCTCAAGAACTGGTATAGGGGTCTCATGGATTCCTTGCTAGTTCACAAAAGGTAACAAAAGACAAGCATACAGAACAAAAAAGTCTTTTTTTTTTTTTTAACATTCACCTCCAATCCAGTGGGATGATATCACGGGTGATGTCATCCACCCCGCTCACAAAAGGCAGTGCTAGCAGTGGTGCCTGCATAAGCACAGAGAGATGGCCTGTTTCAGACCTCTCCTTATCGTGGAAGAGCCCGGGAAAATGATTGAAGGCTTCCCTGGTGAAGAGGAGAGGAGGGACAGTGGCCACAGGTGAGTAAATGTCTTATTTTCTTTCTTTTTTTTTTTTTTTACAGTTAGTGGTGGGGGTCCCTATTTCAGGCCCTCTCCTGAAGCCACAAGGGAGGAAATCCAGGCCCATAGGTCCTACAGGCTCATCACTTAACAGTAGGGAAAGCAAACCCATAGGGCCTACATGCTTGGCACTTAAAGGGTTAAGACATCATTTTGTCACACAAAAATATACACTTTCCAGAATGCAGTCAAAAGTGGACTTACCCTTTAAGGTGCTACGAGTCAAATTTAAAATAAATGCATGAAAAAAACATTAAAAAATACACAGTTATGAGTGAGAGCTGTGCATCACGAACTTCCAATCTAAATATTGTCAATCTTATCCACATATAATTTGTAGTCTTTGAAACTTGATCTACTCCATAGGTAGGGTGGTTGTTTAAATTTGGGTTCAGGTTAGATTAACTGGAAATTTGCAGCTGAAACTGGAAACCGGTTTCATCATTACCAGACCATCTGCATGCACACAATAAATGGCCTTGTGTGAAATAACCTTACTTGTGATTTTATTCTTTTCTACATTCTTTACTTGCTAGTGCAGACCTTCTTACAATCCTTTGCAAGATTCCTTAGCCATCATTTTAATTTGGTTGGGAAATAAGGGCAGCTAAAAAAGCCAGGCTAGGCTTTTCCCTGAAGCACAACATTTTATGAACTCTGCTAATTAATTGCTACATGCCCACTCTAAGTCATTAACAATTTACATTCTAATAATATTGGGTCCTAATATGTTTATGAAGGAAGGCACAATGCAGGTGTTTGGTATCTTGCCAAATAAACAGTCTGTATATCTTTAGTGATAAGCCAAAGTATTAAAAACAAAAAACTAATGTATGTAAAATGTTATGCTGTAAGGTAACTTTCAAAGACTATGGATACCATGAAGTCTTTCAACACCTCATAAACCTAAATGCATGAAGCAAATAATTACTAATAAAGTTCACCACAGTAGACTTTTGGTGGTGGAGCAGAGTCAGACTGAAGTGATAGACAGTGATATCAGTGGCTTAAATAAAAAGTCCACTATCGATGACATTTTTTTCCCTGAAAGTATGTCCTCAAGGTGCTGAGCTGATGTGCTATTTTTTTTTTCTTGTGTTGGCAAATGTGTGTTTTATGGAAGCAGTTTTCCCTATTGCAAGAAGAAGAGAAGTGAGCTCTATACCCATAGAACGCTTCTGCTATGTCCACTGCTGATGTGAGGGAGCCAACTCAACCTTACACATCCCCAGCAGCAGCTTTCTCTGTGCACAGGATTAGCTTTTCTTTTCCTGTAGATCTTGGTGTAAAGATGGCGGATAGAAAAAAAACAAACATTTGCTAACAAATGTAACATAGGAAATTATTATAAAAAGTTTTAGCTAAGTATTGCCATCTGCCAGCAGCACCGTGAGGACATCATTTTGACAGTTTTAAAAGTACTTGAACAGTACTGATAGATAGATAGATAGATAGATTTTTATAGATTTTTATAGATTTTCATTGTATTAAGGTGTGCACATCATAATGGACAACTATTAAAACCTTGGCTGGTTAAGAAATGGCCCCTGATACCTGTATTGAAGAGTTTATGCTAGGGTATAGCAGACCATCTCCCTAGTCAAAAACTATTAAACCCCCAAGTATTTTTTAAGAACCAGCTTATATTATCAGTCACTAAATGCAGTTATTGGCTGTGGAGTCAACAACCTTCCCTAAACAAAGTATAAAGTAATTATTCAGAAGCTTGCCAATTAAGATTGCCTTAGGTCATACATGCTGCAGGTCTTAAGTGCTGGAGCTGATAGCAACTTCCTGTTAGGAGGTCTGCAGACCCATAGTAACTAAGGTGTCAGGGGCTGCTGCGTAGTAACTTGAAAGAGAATACAGGAAAGGTATTAGGGCTGGAGGATGTTGGATATCTTGAGCTTTTTTTTTTTTAGCTTTCATTGCAGGGCCTAACACAATTCAGTGTTCTGCTATAACCTAAAAGGTGTAGAAACCAAACTGCTTAAACTAAACTTTTAATAGTGGTTTTCAAGTATTTTGTGCCTTCTTCTCCCAGACTTCTTTTAACTTTGCCTCCTGTGGTGATAAATGTCATTTTTATCAATGCTTCTTTGTAGGCAATATTTAGAGAAAAAAAGGTCACCACACTGATAAACTAGGTTATCGATCAATTTAGAAATTGTACAAAATGGTGGTAATTTGACAACAAGCTCTGTTTTCAGTATAAAGTGCATGTGAAAATAATCACTTAGGAATAGTGTACATTTGACAATGTTGACACCTTTACAGTCGATCATCATGACAATGTGTAAGTAAACTCATGGGATCCTCGGCCGCCTCCACGAGCGGCCCAGGCAGCTCATGGACACACAGCTCAAGTAGCGCTGCAGCTCTCCTCCCCTGCCTTCATCCCCGGCGACTCTGTGCATGAGCACGTTTAGTTTACGCCATCTGCCGGGGCTGCAGGCAGGCTTGTTTAAATGGGCCAGTGAGCCCTAATGTAATTAGTAGGATGAAGTGCACTTGATTATTGTGGACTAATCAGCCTGAAGATTGTATCTGGGCCAATCAGCCCAAATCTCCTATGGCCAGTCCCCTCCACCTGCTGGGTGCTGTAGTTCCTCTGAAAGTTACTGTTATCCGTTGCTAACCTTGCTTTGCCTGACTACTCCTATTGACCACTGCCTGGACTGGCTACTGGCTGCCTGATTTTGAAACCATCTCATCCTCTTTACCATGCACCCTCTGACCACCTGGCTTGAACCTTGGCCCTGCTCTTGCTACTCCTTTTGGTGCCATGTATCCTGAGGACTGTCCTTCTGTGTACGAATTCGGCTTGCCCGACCTAATCCAGTCTAGTCCCTAGTACATCCGCCTTTACTCGTAAGTCATAGAAACATAGAAGTTTGACGGCAGAAGGAGACCATATGGTCCATCTAGTCTGCCCTTATGTGTATACTGTATGTACTCTTTATTTTAGGATAGATGTGTGCTTATCCGAGGCATGTTTAAATTCAGTGACTGTTGATTTTTCAACTACCTCTGCTGGAAGTTTGTTCCAAGCATCTACTACTCTTTCTGTAAAATAATATTTTCTAACATTGCTCCTGATCTTCCCCCCGACTAGCTTCAGGTTGTGCCCCCTTGTTCTATCATTAAGCTTCTTCTTAAAAACACTTCCCTCCTGAACCTTATTCAATCCTTTCACATATTTAAAGGTCTCAATCATGTCCCCCCTCTCCCTTCTTTCCTCCAGACTGTACAAATTAAGTTCTTTAAGTCTCTCCTGATAAGTTTTAAGTTTAAGTCCTTCCACCATTTTCGTTGCCCGCCTTTGGAAACGTTCTATTTGAATGTCTTTTTGCAGTTAAGGTCTCCAGAACGGCACACAGTATTCTAGCTGTGGCCTTACCAGGGCTCTATACAGCGGCATCACAACCTCCCACTTCCTACTGGTGATGCCTCGAGCTATGCAGCCGAGCATCCTGCTTGCTTTTCCCACTGCCTGGCTACACTGTCCACTCATCTTGCAGCTATCAGTAATCAGTACCCCTAAATTTCTCTCCTCCGAGGTCCTGGCTAACACAGTGCTGCCCATACGGTACTCAGAGCAGGGATTCCTTCTACCCAAGTGCATGATTTTACATTTAGAGACATTAAACTCTAGTTTCCACAGTTTTGACCATCTATTCAGTAAAGCTAAATCATTTTCCATGTTGCAGACACCTCCAGGAATATCCACCCTATTACTAACCTTTGTATCATCAGCAAACAGACAAACTTTTCCTACCAAGCCTTCTCCTATGTCACTTACAAATATATTAAAAAGAACGGGGCCCAGGACAGAGCCTTGCGGCACACCACTTGTAACTCGCCTTTGTTCAGATTGCACAACATTTACAACAACGCTCTGATACCGATCCCTCAGCCAACTGGAAATCCACTGAACTATCCAGGGATTGAGTCCTACCTTCAATAACTTATCTATGAGCTCCTTATGTGGTACAGTGTCAAAGGCTTTGCTAAAATCCAGATAGGCGATATCCACAGCACCACCTTCATCTAACACTTTAGTGACATTGTCAAAGAAATCAATAAGATTGGTTTGACATGATCTGCCCTCAGTAAAGCCGTGCTGTTTTTAAGAGTGTTTCCATTAATTTGACCACTATAGATGTTAAACTAACTGGCCTGTAATTACTGGCTTCTTCTCTACTCCCCTTTTTATGGATTGGTATGACATTGGCCATTCCCAATCATCTGGAACCTCACCAGTTGAAAGGGAATGGTTAAGTAAATCAGTCAGAGGGGCTGCAATCACAAACCTAAGTTCCCTTAGAACTCTGGGGTGGATTCCATCTGGACCCATCGCCTTACTTACCTTTAGATGGGCCAGCTCGGATAGTGCCCTCCCAGTGGGATGCTGTGCTATGGCCATGCCTGCTATTATCTGAAAATGCCGAACAAAAGTAGCTATTCAGATGGTCAGCCACAGCCTTATCTCCGTCAATATATTTATTTTCCCTTTTTCTAATTTTTGAGACTGCATTATTTTTCTTCTTTCTGTCACCAATATATCAGAAAAAGGTTTTATCTCCCCTCTTCATAGATTTGGCCATTTCTTCTTCCTTTTGCCCTTTAGCAGTCCTTATAATCAGTTTTGTTTCCCTCTGTTTAATTTTATACGCCTCTCTGTCAGCTACACTTCCACTTACTTTATACTTCTTATAGGTAGACTTCTTATCTTTTATGATAGTGCTGACTTCCCTAGTAAACCATAATGGTTTCTTCTTCCTTTTATTCTTGCTAGTTTGTTTCACATATTGCTTAGTTGCCTTTAAGATGGCCATTTTTAATAGTGACCACTGGGCACTCACTTCTGCTACTCTGTTCCACTCACCTAATTTTCTTTCTACATACTCCTTTTCCTTGAAGTTTGTCTTCCTAAAGTCTAACACTTTGGTTCTGGTGTGTGATTGCACAATGTCTGTTTTTATTCTGAACCATAAGCATTGATGGTCACTGGAACCCAGATTTTCTTCAACCCTGACCTCAGACACCAGATCCCCATTGGTCAGAACTAAGTCCAGAATGTTATCTCCTCTAGTTGGCAATGTCACAAGTTGTTTTAGAGACACTCCATTAAGTGCATCTAATATAGTCCTGCTCTTGCATGTCGATGCACTTGGAATATTCCAGTCCACATCAGGCATGTTGAAGTCACCTGTAATTACAATGTCCCCCTTCTCTGCCATTCCACTGATTTCATCTATTAACAGGTCATCTAGATCCTCAGATTGTCCAGGGGGCCTATATATCACACCAATTCTGACCACAGCTCCCTCCTTAGTCTGCATGGTAACCCAGAGAGTTTCTAGTTCATTATGTGTATGCTGAATTATTGTTGATTGAAGTGTAGTCTTGACATAAATGGCTACTTCACCGCCCTTTCTATCCAATCTGTCTTTTCTGTACAATGTGTAACCGGGTATGGCTATCTCCCAGTCATTGTCATCCTTGAACCAAGTCTCTGTTATTGCAACAAGATCCAATTCATCTCTGGATATGATAGCCATTAATTCACAGAGCTTGTTGCCCAAGCTGCGAGCATTCTAGCCTACCACTGACTGGGCTTCCTGCTTCAATGTCCTGCTTCATCCTAAATGGTAGGGGACAGAAATCACCCTTACAAGTTGCATCTCTGTCCCCTTCCTCTAGTTTAAATCAAAAAATGCTCTGAGTTCCACTCCAAGTTCTTCTGTGCCTTTCTGTGAAGGATGCAAGTCATATGCTATATAAGACCTGGGGGCAATTGTGTCCGGCGAGGTGTGTAAGGCATCCCGGCAAATGGGGGCTAGTCTAAAGACTGAAGAAGCAGCAGAGATTGGGGGTTGTGAACTCACCAGAAGGTTGGTGTCCCAAGGGGCTTGACACGCATACTTTACACCTGTTCTGAAAAAATATGACATTAAACCCTGACAAAAACTTTTTTTTTTACTTTTTTCTCTTAAAATAGAAAAATGCATAGGTTCTCTGCCAAAGGCGAATATCCGAATGTTCCTAGGCATAGAGGCCTTTAGTTGCTGCAGCTATACCAGCCCCCATGATTTTTGTCATAGGTATGGGTTTCCCTGGAAATGTGGAGAGCTTCTTGTCTTTCGGACTTTAAAATATTTCAACATCATTGGACAGTCAAATTTGCCCCCCAGTCCCCCCTCACAAACTCCTGTTGTTCCATGCCTTCACATCAAATTGGATCACACAACTTGTAATTCACAGTCTTCTCCCTTTCTACCTCAAGTGAGTGGCCATTAAAAACTTGGTTATGCTGGAGCACACAGAGCTGCCAATTTGCCATGTTCATTACAATGGTCTTGACCATTGTTTTTTAGTGTTCCCATGTTTGATAACACTAAAAAACAATCATTTTTTCTAGAGTTGGCAGGCTTTAGCAGCCTTGTTGATGATGCTGGCAGGGGCAGAGTGCATAAAGCAACCTTGAGTGGGAAGATGGCCCTTAACCTCCCTGGCGGTCTTCCCGAGCGTGAGTCGGGGTTAATTTTCGCTGCTGATCATGAGCAAGAAATGGGGGAAGCTGGACAATGTCCCTTTCTATTCCTAAGATCTTGAAGGTCCGTTATCCATCCCCAGACAAGGCATTGTAGAAGTGGGCCCACCCACCAGGGGTAAGAGGGTCCCATTGCCTGTCTGGAGAAGTATACTTTGCTTATAAATACAGAAATGGCTATCGGCACTCCAAAAACGTAAGAATAATCAGAAAGATCAGGTGCAGTCCAATCCAAAGGTATCCCTCCAACAAGTACCTTGAAAGACACAGTATTTTCTAAAGTGGATTGATGCACACCAGACAATATATACGTTTGCAATTAAAATGTATTGAAAAAATCTCACAAAAATGACAGTACAGTCTCTAAGTACAATAGTTTGATCAAAAAAAGGATACAGAGCCAGTATTCCATCTGCTATGATATGTGCAGTCTCCAGGAACGTTGGCCACCTCGGATAAGAGTAAAGAGGATTTAAACAGTAACACTATCCATTATTAGTATAAGCAGCTATATACAGCTTGGTAATTACCATGGTAATCTATGAGGGGTCAAAGAAGGCATACACTCTTCAGGATCGCTTCTGTGACCACTCATTTTTTCAATACATTTTAATTGCAAACTTATATATTGTCTGTTGTGCATCAATCCACTTTAGAAAATGAACTATACTTTGCTTCCCACCACCCGACAGCTCTCTCTATAAGGCCCCCATTGGAAGGAAGCTGAATGTGGTGAGTTGCCACTTGTTTGCTGAAGCCTTGCAGCCTTCTTTTGCCTTTGACTAGCAGGGAGAGTCTGGGGGGTGCATAGGCACGAGAGCACCAAATGCCCTGTGGGAATGGTAAACATGGTCATCAAGTTTGCATGGATAGCGATGGTTGACACTGCTAAGCTGCTGAAATCTTGCCCTGACAGTTGCTTTTCAGCACGCATTGTGGCTCAAACAGTGGCTTGCTGATGCCACAGCCAAGAAGACCCTGGCAGCTCTACCATTTTGTGGGTGGCTTTATGGGGAACCGCTTGAGGAATTGGTCAAGCGTATTATGACCGGCAAGAAAACTGGTTTGCCTCAAGAATACTCCTTTGTCTCGATGCAGACCTACTTTTTGACCCTTCTAGATAGAACAGCATCTTCGGAGAAGGCAGGAGCTCAGGTCTCTTTTAAGAGGAAGTCCATAGGTAAACCAAAGTCTCCCTGGCACCCTAAGTCCAATCAGGCATGGTGAGGGAATGTTTGTGACATTGAGTCTTCACCAAGGTGATGGCAATCCTTTGTGATCAGGGTATCTACATAGCACCATATTGTTGAAACCGACAGACTGTTAAGGGTCCATGTTCATCAGACATGAACTGGCTGGAACTTGAGGCAATTTTCTAGTGCCTATCCCATTGGACTAGCGATCTGTAGGGTCTCCCGATCAGGATCCAATCAGACAATGTGATGGCCATCTCATTTTTTCTGTTCTTCCTTTTGTTCGAATTCTTCTCATCCAATGGAGCTGATTCTGCACTCTCTTGATGTAGTGCATGTTTTAATTTGGATTTCTGAGCATCAGAAGATATGTTTAGAAGAAATGTACTTCAGGTGGATGTTCAGTCCCCGATCAGGGCCTGATTCTACACATAACTTCACCAGATTGAATATGTCATTGAATATGTCATTCTTTGCACAATTGTGCTTTTTTGTTGCTCGGTGTCCCTGTATAGACAACCTGACAGGGAAAATACAGAGGCAACAAAGTTCAGGAAGCCATATATTGAGTTGGGAGGTAAGACCTTGGAATGGGCTATCTCTCCCTCCTGCTAGGTCATTCTGAAAAGCCTGCCAGCTCCCTACTGAGATGTCCATTGTGTTACATTAATGTAGCCAAATAGCAATTCATGTATCTTAATTGATTCTATTGTAATCAGCTGTGATACTAAAGCACGAGCCTATTATTGAAATGTAGATAGCTTACATTGCAATGTGATGTGTGCATTGCAATATGGCATGGATTGGACTCTCTAAGGTAGTGTTCCCCAACTCTATCCTAGAGAGCCACCAACAGGTCAGGTTTTGTAGATTTCCACACAGGTTTTCAAATGAAGTAATTAGTGCTGAGACTATGGAGCTGCCTGTCTGGAGAACCACTAAACTTGAGGCACTCCTCTCTCCTGCACCTATCCTGGCATCTGCATTGTTTTGGAGAAAGGGTCTCTGGACCCAGAAACGTGCGTCTGCAGCATTTGGATATGCATCTTCAATTGCGCTGGACTTTTTTTTACCCTTGGACAATCAGCATTTCCTTGTGCCAACATCTTTAACCCTCCCAAGTAGTACTTATCACAGCTTCCGTGATCTCACTTGCTGCTTCAATGGCAACTTATGATTAGTATAATTTTTAAGGTTACGTCTCTTTCTTATGTTTACCCACTCACACTGACAGCTTCTCAGTGATCAGCTTATTGTTGCCAGAGTACACAGTGTGAACTGAGACATTAGACTTTTTCACTTTGTATATATTTTTGTACATAACACTGTGCATTTATCAGCACTTTGGTGTGGTGTTTGGTTTGGTGTGTTCCACTCTATGGTATTCCCCGTTTTTGCATTATTCCATTTCATTCATGGGGACTTACTGTGTGTTCCGTAGCCCTCATGTAGATAACTTATTAAATTAAACAATTTTTTACATCACTTAAATCTCCTTTGGAGTGCATTTATATGTTTTTTGTTCTAAGCCATTGGGGTACACATTACCTGTTTTAGATAAGTGCACCCTAATAGTCCAACCTTTATTCACGTTATCCTAAGATTGTGCTCACCAGTTCCTTATACAGATCCACAAAACATGACTTGTTGGTGGCTCTCTAGCAGAGGGTTGGGGGGCATTACTCTAAGGATTATCTCCTCTGTACCATTTTTGTACTTACCTTGTAAAATTATTTCCCTTAGTGGACAATACAGGTACCCACCCAAGAGGCTTGTCACTGTGTCCATATTCACTGCCCTAGACACGTTTTGTCTTAGGCCGTTGATTTACTCTGGTGTCTTTTGTTGATAAACTTTATTATCATTTGGGCGTTCCTCTCATAGACCCGGTCTTAACTGCTTTGTACTGGGAAAATTACGGGGTTCTGGGGTCTTATACACGCACCTGAGCAGCTCACTCCTGCTCTAGTCCTACCTTCTGACTACTGGATTAACATATTCTGATTCTTCAGTGTCCCTGTATGGAAAACTAAGAAAAAACATTTTACAAGGCAAGTACAATTTTTTTTTTCAGTTTTGCCTATAAAGCCTATGAAATAAGTTATGAGACATAACTTGTGCCCCCTACTCCACAATGCTCCTTTGACTAATTTATCCATTTCTAGTAGCATCAACAAATATAAAAACAAGCAAAAGCCTAGATGGGGAAAAAAAATCTGTTGCCAGCTTGATCACTGCCTCAGGGTGACTGGATTAACAACACTAGTCACTACTGTTTCAGACGGGCATTAACACCAGGCAGGTTGGGAAATAAGTGGGGGTGAAGTCACCCCCACCCTTGGGGCCTCCAGATTAGCTATGCCACACAAGCTCTTCTGGGTCGCCAGGTGCGTATGTGCACTAAAGGAGAAGAATGAACAGGCTAACCTCCTAACTTCTGGGGCATCTTGATTTGGGGCTGGGGTTTTGAGAGGAACAAGTTTTAATTTTAAATGGCAATGGATGAATTATTGTAGATGACAAGTATCCGACTTGGACGTTAGGGATTTAATTTCAAGATCTTTGCTTTTCCATTCTGAAATTGTCTTGTCGATTTGTATTATTAAATATTTAGCTGCATTGCAGCAAAGCCGCTCTGCATTATCCATAAGACTGAACTGTATATCATGAATCTGTAGCCTTCTATGCATCACACAACACAGCCAGGCCTATGAGGATTCAGTATATGATTGCAGTTATTTATTCTGATCTTTTTAAAGGTTTAGTAAAGCAGAATGCAGATAAACCTTATAGTTGGACAAAATACACAACCTTGGCCTCTGACGCACATTTGACTGTTGCCCCCTCCCCTTGAGCTACACCCTCGAATTACAATACAGCAGCCCAAAAATCTCATATCAGCATACAAGCAGATTTTCCAATAAATCGATTCTGCCCGATTTATATTGCATGAACACATTCTGAAAGATTTAACAATATATACAGTGTGATTGTAACCTTCAGATTCCCAGCGTAACGTGAACAGATTCTGCCCAAACCTCAAAATTTAAAGGCAAGTTGATTTCTCCAGTCAAAAGCAAGGTGCAGACAATAAGCAGACTGCTGTAGGATCCCTTATCAGCTTCTCTTTGCATTTGTTCAGGCAACAGCTGCACATTTGACTAACCACCACCATTTGAGTAGAATCTGAAGGGAAATAAACAGGCAATAGGGGCACCAATGAGCGGATATGCTTTCCCAATGGTGGTAAGCCCTACATTCCCTCCAGACAACAGGTGCCAACCCCCCTCCAACCAGTTCCCATTCCATTGATGGTGGTTCCAGGCCAGAGGTCTATTTGGCCCCTATTCAAAAAAGCCAACTTTTCTTTTACTTTTTTAGGCAACTATTCTAGCCAAGATGGGAACTCACTTGAAGTGCTCCAGCATTCTTCATTGTAACCTTAGATTCACAGAAAACATTGCAGAAAGCTGTGAGTCAGCTGTGAGCTGTTTAACTTTTTATAGCAGGCTCATGTCTGCTATAAAATATATCTCAGTTGTTGTATTTATTGTTATATTTGTATCATAAGCCATAGCCTGGCTGTTTCAATGTGTTGCAAAGCAAGGTGCTGGCTGGCTTTTACAACAAAAGAGCATGCTGCAGGTAAAATGTTAATTCATCCTGCATTCTTTCTAGCTAAGCCCTCCGTAAATTCTCTCTCTCAGCACAAGCACAATATGGGCCTTTGAGATCCTGCACTTCATTTGGTTTCCGATTACTGCTGCTTCTGGTTGTCTCCACTGCCCTCGACTTTTTGGCCACTGGTTCCCCAATACTCCTGCCCGTTGCTTCGATCAATGGAAGTCCGGCCTCAGATGCCTCCTCTAGTTGTATGTCTTCTCCAGTCACCACCTTGGATGCTGCCCAATCCAGAGGCTTCTGGCCTCCCTTAGTCTTAGGCTCCTTCATGCTGCTGCAGGACATGTAAACTACAGCTGCTGCAGGACAGATTACAGGGCCTCCACTGCAGCACTTGAGCTCATGGGCCAAGCACAGTGCACAAAAGTAGCACATAGAGCCTGGTTTGCTGCCTACTAACTACTTCACTTCTATTCACCTGACATTCATGGGTTTTATCACATTTACCAAACAAAAGGTGCCACATTCACAAAACTACACCCTGGTTAGCTGTGATTAACACAAACTAGCTTAGCTCTGAGAAGACCGATAAACACTTGAGCAGTACGTCATATTATCCCAACAAACAGCTTTTTTTCCAAAATTGTCTCTTCAGTTTAATTGTGCATTGATACCAGATATTTTGTGTGTGGACTAGGGATGAGCGAATCGATCCGGACGAACCCGGATTCGATCCGAATTTCAGGAGAAATTCGATTCGGATCGAATCCGAATTTCCCCGCGATTCGATCGCTCAAAGTTTTCCTTTAACATCCATTCATTTACATTACAGGCATTCTAAGATGGCGGACGGGACATGTCCAGACATGTAAGCTGGGGCAGTGTATGCTGGGACAGTCACATGCAGCCTATCAGCAGCCAGCAAGCCCGGTGACGTCACAGCGGTATTTAAGGCCGGCCATCTTGCTTTCCTGCCTCATTTCTCTATTGCATTCGTGAGAGACAGAACGCTGTGTAGCTGAGGGAGAGACAGTTAGACAGTTAGACAGGCAGGGACAGACAGGGACAGGCTGGAGACAGGCAGGAGACAGACAGGAGACAGACAGAAAGTCAGCGGAAAACAGGGAAAGGAAGGGAAAATCGGAGGCTGTCAGTTTTTTTTTTTTTTCATCCAGCCTGACAGGCTTTGTTAGCGTTTTCAGGCTGCTTATACTAACTAACTGTGCATATATACTGAACTGATCTTAAGTCTGCTGTGAGGCATCCCATTCTGTGACTACAGCAGCCTCTGTTTAAGACCATATAACCATTTGCTCTTATTATATTTGAAATTAGCCTGTTAAAGACACTTTTGCTGGGCATAGCACTACTTGTCCCTGCCAGGGCATCCCATTCTGTGACTAAAGCAGCCTCTGTTTAAGACCATATAACCATTTGCTCTTATTATATTTGAAATTAGGCCTGATAAAGACACTTTTGCTGGGCATAGCACTACTTGTCCCTGCCAGGGCATCCCATTCTGTGACTAAAGCAGCCTCTGTTTAAGACCATATAACCATTTGCTCTTATTATATTTGAAATTAGCCTGATAAAGACACTTTTGCTGGGCATAGTACTACTGGATCTTTTTTGGGGGCATCCCATTCTGTGACTACAGCAGCCTCTGTTTAAGACCATATAACCATTTGCTCTTATTATATTTGAAATTAGGCCTCATAAAGACACTTTTGCTGGGCATAGCACTACTTGTCCCTGCCAGGGCATCCCATTCTGTGACTAAAGCAGCCTCTGTTTAAGACCATATAACCATTTGCTCTTATTATATTTGAAATTAGGCCTGATAAAGACACTTTTGCTGGGCATAGCACTACTTGTCCCTGCCAGGGCATCCCATTCTGTGACTAAAGCAGCCTCTGTTTAAGACCATATAACCATTTGCTCTTATTATATTTGAAATTAGCCTGATAAAGACACTTTTGCTGGGCATAGTACTACTGGATCTTTTTGGGGGGCATCCCATTCTGTGACTAAAGCAGCCTCTGTTTAAGACCATATAACCATTTGCTCTTATTATATTTGAAATTAGCCTGATAAAGACACTTTTGCTGGGCATAGTACTACTGGATCTTTTTTGGGGGCATCCCATTCTGTGACTAAAGCAGCCTCTGTTTAAGACCGTATAACCATTTGCTCTTATTATATTTGAAATTAGCCTGATAAAGACACTTTTGCTGGGCATAGTACTACTGGATCTTTTTTGGGGGCATCCCATTCTGTGACTAAAGCAGCCTCTGTTTAAGACCATATAACCATTTGCTCTTATTATATTTGAAATTAGCCTGATAAAGACACTTTTGCTGGGCATAGTACTACTGGATCTTTTTTGGGGGCATCCCATTCTGTGACTAAAGCAGCCTCTGTTTAAGACCGTATAACCATTTGCTCTTATTATATTTGAAATTAGCCTGATAAAGACACTTTTGCTGGGCATAGCACTACTTGTCCCTGCCAGGACATCCCATTCTGTGGCTAAAGCAGCCTCTGTTTAAGACCATATAACCATTTGCTCTTATTATATTTGAAATTAGCCTGATAAAGACACTTTTGCTGGGCATAGTACTACTGGATCTTTTTTGGGGGCATCCCATTCTGTGACTAAAGCAGCCTCTGTTTAAGACCGTATAACCATTTGCTCTTATTATATTTGAAATTAGCCTGATAAAGACACTTTTGCTGGGCATAGCACTACTTGTCCCTGCCAGGACATCCCATTCTGTGGCTAAAGCAGCCTCTGTTTAAGACCATATAACCATTTGCTCTTATTATATTTGAAATTAGCCTGATAAAGACACTTTTGCTGGGCATAGTACTACTGGATCTTTTTTGGGGGCATCCCATTCTGTGACTACAGCAGCCTCTGTTTAAGACCATATAACCATTTGCTCTTATTATATTTGAAATTAGCCTGATAAAGACACTTTTGCTGGGCATAGCACTACTTGTCCCTGCCAGGGCATCCCATTCTGTGACTAAAGCAGCCTCTGTTTAAGACCATATAACCATTTGCTCTTATTATATTTGAAATTAGCCTGATAAAGACACTTTTGCTGGGCATAGTACTACTGGATCTTTTTTGGGGGCATCCCATTCTGTGACTACAGCAGCCTCTGTTTAAGACCATATAACCATTTGCTCTTATTATATTTGAAATTAGGCCTGATAAAGACACTTTTGCTGGGCATAGCACTACTTGTCCCTGCCAGGGCATCCCATTCTGTGACTAAAGCAGCCCCTGTTTAAGACCATATAACCATTTGCTCTTATTATATTTGAAATTAGCCTGATAAAGACACTTTTGCTGGGCATAGTACTACTGGATCTTTTTTGGGGGCATCCCATTCTGTGACTAAAGCAGCCTCTGTTTAAGACCATATAACCATTTGCTCTTATTATATTTGAAATTAGCCCTGATAAAGACACTTTTGCTGGGCATAGGCTTACTGCTGCCTGCCAGGTGCACTTCTGTTGAGGCATCCCATTCTGTAACATAGCATACCCCTCTTTATTTACACTAAGCAGCTCTCTTATTTACACTAAGCAGGCCTGTTGGAGGCTGAGTGTTACTGCTCACTTTTGGTGTGCATTATATTCTGTTTCATATAGACCCACCGCTGCCCGGGGGATCTTAAAATATCACCTACTACCACGCCAGTTAGACTATGTCGGGCAGACAAGTGCCTGGAAGTGAAAAGAGGAGTGGCAGAGGCCAAGATTCCGCAGGCAGAGCTCGCATCAGACTGGGGGCCAGTAGCAGCAGGAGTCACGCTGAGAGACCTAATCTGCCAGTATCTGCTAGCGGTCGGGTCTCCACCAGTAACGCATCTGCCGTGGTAGATTGGTTGACGCGCTCATCAACAACATCATCACAACTTACGTCTGAGACCCCCAGTCTAGGGTCGGTAGGTTCCTCTGACACAACCCTGAGTTGGCATGCCCCGAGAGCAGTCCCTGTCCTCCCATTGCCTCTGTCCTACGCCGTTCCCTCCCCCAGCGACGTATCCTATGCTTTGGGTTCAGCTCCACTCTTTAGTGAGGAGGACCATCAGATAGAGGACAGTCAGCAGCTACTGCCCAGCCAAGAAATGGAGGTGGCTTCTCTAGCTAGGCAGACAGATAGTGATGTGGACAGTGTCGTGGGTGCTGCGAGCGTTCCAGCTCCTGCGCCAGACACTGTTGACGAATCCACGAACATCAGTGACGTACAGCCACAACTCGGTGATGATGATGATGACGATGAAGCCGATCGCACTTGGGAGCCGGGTGATGAAGGGGCTTCATCGTCATCATCAGGAGAAGAGGGGCGCAGGTTGCCCCGGAGTCAGCAGCTGAGGCAGCAAGGTGGTAGCAGTCAGCATGGGGGCACAATTCCAAAGGCTGGAGCCGGCCGGGGCCGGGGTAGAGCACCTGCTGTGCGGCAGTCTACCTTATCGGGAGGTAGTGGAGCAGGGGTTCCTGGAGTTGGTAACAGCAGCAGTGAATCAGTGAGGCCAGGGGGTGGGAAAAGTAGCTACTCGGCAGTGTGGCAGTTTTTCCTGAGGCATCCGCAGGAGGGTAACATGGCCACATGCAAGATATGTAGGCAAAAGGTGAAGCGTGGCCAGGGTCCAAATGTTGGCACCACGGCCCTGCGTCAACATATGATGCGTCACCATAAAACGACCTGGGAGAACCGAGGCTCCCAAGGGGTGGTCCAGTCTGCTTCCTCACCAAGTGAGCTCCCAATTTCTGCCAAGGCTCCAGCACCTCAGCCGAAGGCAGCTGTGCGTCATACCCATCCTCTGTCGCTCCTGCTCCTCCTCCTCCAAGTCATGCATCCCCCCAGCAATCCATCAGCGAAGCCATGTCCAAGAGACAGCAGTATGCGCCCACTCATCCTACGGCGCAGAAGCTGAATGTGCTCCTGTCCAAGTTGCTGGTGCTGCAGTCGCTCCCTTTTCAGGTGGTGGAATCTGCACCTTTCAGAGAACTGATGGCTTGTGCCGAGCCGAGGTGGAGAGTCCCAAGCCGTCATTTCTTTGCCAAGAAGGCAGTACCAGCGCTGCACACTTTTGTTGAACAGAAGGTGGGCCAGTCCTTGAGCCTGTCGGTGTGTAGCAAAATACATGGCAGCGCCGACATCTGGAGCTGTAACTACGGTCAGGGGCAGTACATGTCGCTTACGGCCCACTGGGTGAATGTGGTCCCTTTGCAGCAGCAACTTGGACAGGTCACGCCGCTTCGGCCTCCGCGCTCTCTGCCCATTGGGCCTGTGACACCGTGCGACTCGGCCTCCTCATCCTCCGCCATCTCCTCACCCTCCACTGTAGGCTCAAGTCTCAGTGCCCCTCCAGTCTACCATGTGTGCAGGGCACGGAGGTGTCACGCAGTGCTTCACATGGTTTGTCTTGGCGAACGGAGTCACACAGGGGAGGAACTGCTTAAATGTATTCATCAGGAAATCCAAACATGGCTTACTCCGAGAAAACTTAAAATGGGAATCATGGTTACCGACAATGGGAAGAACATTTTGTCTGCGCTGCGCCAAGGAAGCCTGACCCATGCCCCCTGCATGGCTCACGTCTTCAATCTGGTTGTCAAGCGGTTTCTGAAGTGTTCCCCCCATCTGCAGGACATCCTAACAACTTCAAGGAAACTTTGCATGCACTTCAGCCACTCCTACACCGCCAAACACACCCTTCTTGAGCTACAGCGTCAGAATGGTATCCCCCAACATAGTCTGATTTGCGATGTTTCCACCCGTTGGAATTCCACCCTTCACATGTTGGACCGATTATATGAACAGAGAAAAGCCATCACGGATTTCCTGATGATCCAAGCAGATAGGGGGACTCCCCTGTGTAACTTCAATGTCAACCAGTGGCAGCTCATACGTGACACCTGCCGTTTGCTCAGGCCCTTTGAGGAAGCCACTTTATTTGTCAGTCGGCAGGATTACGGGATGAACGACGTGATTCCACTGCTTCATGTACTACAGCACATGTTGGAAACCATGGCTGGTCAGGGCACTGGAGACATGGCGTTTACATCTTACGGCCACATGAACCCCGTTGGAGCTGAACTGGAGGAGGAGGAGTTGCCCAGCGAAACACAGTTTAGGCTTGGCGAAATGGCTGGTTTATCTAGTCAGCGGACAGAAGAGGAGGAGCAGGAGCAGCCAGAGGAGCTAGAGGTTTTTGAGGAAGGCGAGACAGAGGACCCGGGCACACCGTGGCAGTATGCAGTGGAGATGGAGACAGGTAGTCCATCCGAGTCACTTGCGCAAATGGCACGAAGCATGCTCACGTGCTTGCGTAGTGACCCCAGAATTGTTTCCATCTGTCGGCGGGATGACTTCTGGCTGTCCACCTTATTGGACCCTCGCTTCCGGCACAAAATGGGGGCATTTTTTAAACCCACCGAGAGGGAGGACAAACTGAACTACTACAAAGACATTCTACGTAGGCAGTTGGCCGATGCCTATCTACGCCATGGTCCATACTCTCGCAGGTCTGACTCGAGGCGACCTCTGCGCTCACCTTCCACTGCCATGGCCGCTGGGGGGGTTGGCAGGAGCAGCAGCAGCAGCTCCATCAGCAGCAGCAGCCTCAGTCTTCAGTCGCTAATGAGTAGCTTTCTACACCCGCATAGTGAGGCTACTCATGAGCAGCAGGAAGACCTGGAGCAGGACCTCAACCAGCAGGTCATGTCATACTTTGACATGACCATGCCAACACACCTTGAGGATCCGCTGGACTTCTGGGCAGCCAAACTTGATTTGTGGCCGCAACTAGCAGAGTTTGCCCTGGAAAAGCTGTCCTGCCCGGCAAGTAGCGTGCCATCTGAGCGGGTGTTTAGTGCGGCGGGGGCCATAGTTACGGCGAGGAGAACTCGTCTGTCAACTAAAAATGTGGAGAGACTCACCTTTGTCAAAATGAATCAGGGATGGATCAGCCAGGATTTCCACCCACCAATGCCTGATGCATGCGACTAGATTCAGCATGGTGCCACGTTTTACACTTTCCAAATGGTGCAAAACATATTTATGTCTTTAGGCCATTTTTTGGGCTCCTGCTGCTGCTGCTGCCAACTTCTGCCAACTCCAGGGTGTGATTCATCCAATTGTTGGGCTCCTGAAGCCAACCCCAGTGTCTCTTTAAAGTAATATTTGGGCTCCTGCTGCTGCTGCTGCTGTCAACTCCTGCCAACTCTAGGGTGTGATTCATCCAATTTTTGTGCTCCTGAAGCCAACTCCAGTGTATATTTGGGCTCCTGCTGCTGCTGCTGCCAACTCCAGGGTGTGATTCATCCAATTTTTGGGCTCCTGAGGCCAACCCCAGGGTCTCTTTAAAGTAATATTTGGGCTCCTGCTGCTGCCAACTTCTGCCAACTCCAGGGTGTGATTCATCCAATTTTTGGGCTCCTGAAGCCAACTCCAGTGTATATTTGGGCTCCTGCTGCTGCTGCCAACTTCTGCCAACTCCAGGGTGTGATTCATCCAATTTTTGGGCTCCTGAGGCCAACCCCAGGGTCTCTTTAAAGTAATATTTGGGCTCCTGCTGCTGCCAACTCCAGGGTGTGATTCATCCAATTTTTGGGCTCCTGAGGCCAACCCCAGGGTCTCTTTAAAGTAATATTTGGGCTCCTGCTGCTGCTGCTGCTGTCAACTCCTGCCAACTCCAGGGTGTGATTCATCCAATTTTTGGGCTCCTGAAGCCAACTCCAGTGTATATTTGGGCTCCTGCTGCTGCTGCTGCCAACTTCTGCCAACTCCAGGGTGTGATTCATCCAATTTTTGGGCTCCTGAGGCCAACCCCATGGTCTCTTTAAAGTAATATTTGGGCTCCTGCTGCTGCCAACTCCAGGGTGTGATTCATCCAATTTTTGGGCTCCTGAGGCCAACCCCAGGGTCTCTTTAATGTAATATTTGGGCTCCTGCTGCTGCTGTCAACTCCTGCCAACTCCAGGGTGTGATTCATCCAATTTTTGGGCTCCTGAAGCCAACCCCAGTGTCTCTTTAAAGTAATATTTGGGCTCCTGCTGCTGCTGCTGCTGTCAACTCCTGCCAACTCCAGGGTGTGATTCATCAAATTTTTGGGCTCCTGAAGCCAACTCCAGTGTATATTTGGGCTGCTGCTGCTGCCAACTTCTGCCAACTCCAGGGTGTGATTCATCCAATTTTTGGGCTCCTGAAGCCAACTCCAGTGTATATTTGGGCTGCTGCTGCTGCCAACTTCTGCCAACTCCAGGGTGTGATTCATCCAATTTTTGGGCTCCTGAGGCCAACCCCAGGGTCTCTTTAAAGTAATATTTGGGCTCCTGCTGCTGTCAACTCCAGGGTGTGATTCATCCAATTTTTGGGCTCCTGAGGCCAACCCCAGGGTCTCTTTAAAGTAATATTTGGGCTCCTGCTGCTGCTGCTGTCAACTCCTGCCAACTCCAGGGTGTGATTCATCCAATTTTTGGGCTCCTGAAGCCAACTCCAGTGTATATTTGGGCTCCTGCTGCTGCTGCTGCCAACTTCTGCCAACTCCAGGGTGTGATTCATCCAATTTTTGGGCTCCTGAAGCCAACTCCAGTGTATATTTGGGCTCCTGCTGCTGCCAACTTCTGCCAACTCCAGGGTGTGATTCATCCAATTTTTGGGCTCCTGAGGCCAACCCCAGGGTCTCTTTAAAGTAATATTTGGGCTCCTGCTTCTGCCAACTCCAGGGTGTGATTCATCCAATTTTTGGGCTCCTGAGGCCAACCCCAGGGTCTCTTTAATGTAATATTTGGGCTCCTGCTGCTGCTGTCAACTCCTGCCAACTCCAGGGTGTGATTCATCCAATTTTTGGGCTCCTGAAGCCAACCCCAGTGTCTCTTTTAAGTAATGTTTGGGCTCCTGCTGCTGCTGTCAACTCCTGCCAACTCCAGGGTGTGATTCATCCAATTTTTGGGCTCCTGAAGCCAACTCCAGTGTATATTTGGGCTCCTGCTGCTGCTGCTGTCAACTCCTGCCAACTCCAGGGTGTGATTCATCCAATTTTTGGGCTCCTGAAGCCAACCCCAGTGTCTCTTTAAAGTAATATTTGGGCTCCTGCTGCTGCTGCTGCCAACTCCAGGGTGTGAATCATCCAATTTTTGGGCTCCTGAAGCCAACCCCAGGGTCTGTTTAAAGTAATATTTGGGCTCCTGCTGCTGCTGCTGCCAACTCCAGGGTGTGATTCATCCAATTTTTGGGCTCCTGAAGCCAACCCCAGTGTCTCTTTAAAGTAATATTTGGGCTCCTGCTGCTGCCAACTCCAGGGTGTGATTCATCCAATTTTTGGGCTCCTGAGGCCAACCCCAGGGTCTCTTTAAAGTAATATTTGGGCTCCTGCTGCTGCTGCCAACTCCAGGGTGTGATTCATCCAATTTTTGGGCTCCTGAAGCCAACCCCAGTGTCTCTTTAAAGTAATATTTGGGCTCCTGCTGCTGCTGCCAACTCCAGGGTGTGATTCATCCAATTTTTGGGCTCCTGAGGCCAAGCCCAGGGTCTCTTTAAAGTAATATTTGGGCTCCTGCTGCTGCTGCCAACTCCAGGGTGTGATTCATCCAATTTTTGGGCTCCTGAAGCCAACCCCAGTGTCTCTTTAAAGTAATATTTGGGCTCCTGCTGCTGCTGCTGCCAACTCCAGGGTGTGATTCATCCAATTTTTGGGCTCCTGCTGCTGCCAACTCCAGTGTCTCTTTAAAGCAATGTTTGGGCTCCTTCTGCCCCTCATAGTGATGCCACTTCAACTCTCTTGAATTCAATTGTGCCGCTCTGCGATTCTATTAGCGATGCCTCTGATCTGCATGTGATATTTCTTCAAAGTATTATTTAACCCAGCACGCATCCTGTGCGTGTTACAGCAAGGCAGAATGGTTTACAACCCTATTGAGGCTCTAGGAGGCTCAGAAATAGCCGTTTTTAATAGCAATTCGTCGCGAATTTATTCGGGTCGAAACGATTTTTGTCGGAAAATTCGGCGAATCAGTCGAATCGAATTTTTCAAAAGTTCGCTCATCTCTAGTGTGGACATCTGATGTTAACTAGTATTTTCAACCAAGGCACTTTTGAGACAACACTCAGTTGGTCACAGCAGTTCGACAGCTTGCCCCAACCAGTTTTTCAAAATAAATACCAGTCTTCCACCCAGGCGAGTGCAACGAAACCTAGCAAAACGCCAGGAAATCTGTCCTCTCTACATTCGCTGCTGCAATTATAGCTTTGCTATAATTGTAGGCCTGTAAATCAGGCCTATAGTGTGAAAGCCCTAAATGGCTCACAGGCACCATCAAAACATGAAACCCTTCATGACATGCTATAAAAATGCATTTAAACAAAAAAGCAGTAATTTCCTTCTAAAACATCTACTATAAATACAAATAAAGTAATATGGTTCATCGAGAGAAAATAAAATGCCTTCAGAACAGTTTTTAAAGGCTCTATATGGATTAAATAAATTGCATCTGAAATTAGCCAATGTGTGTCATTTTTTACCCAGCTTTTTGAATTATGTATGCAATTGAAGTGGTTCTGCACCCTAGGTGAACAGTCTGCACCAGGTAGAATGTTTGTTACAGGGTCTTTAAGATCTTAACCCACTGTCGACACTCCAGAAACTATTTTTGCTCTGTTCTTCATGCATATTTTTTGGCTGCCACACCTTCTCCCATGTAAATATCTCAGCACTGGGGGTGACAAGAGGGTTTTTGTCAAAGGAAAAGAGCATTTCTGTAGACATTTACTTGGGACTCTAGGGCTGAAGAGTGCCAAGAGTGCATCCGTTTTACCTGATTGCCACTTGCTTGGAAGAGTATAGGTCTACCTTAACACAAAAAATTTAAAGAATTTGCCGACAGCAGTCCCATATTTATTGCTCATTAGAAAACAGACTATCCATCTTTTGATTATGTTATTTTAAATATGAAATATTTAGGTTTGTGACTGTCTAATTTGAAACCATGTTGAGCATTTATGGCATGTAATATTAATCCGTGTTCTCACAACAGAACGAATGCTTTCTGTAGAAAAGAACGTAAAACAATGATCTTTAACAGCTTGCGTACTAAAGGAAGAGAGATGATTCATCTGAATCAGAATTTGCTTTGAATTTAAATGAAAAATTGATTTGGTACAAATCAAATTTTGTTGCAATTTGTGCTGACGGAATTGTTCCCTGAAATCCTTAAATAAAAAAAAGCAAAAACTCACCTACTTCCTCGCTGTCCTCCAGTTCATCCGCTGCTGTCCCGTGCCACTCTTTGCTGAAGACAGCTGAGGACATAGATCCTGTGTCCCCCAGTAGGCTCCTGCCACCTCATTAACTCAGAGAGGGGCTATTTATAGATGATGAAAAAGGGCGACATCCCTGTAAGGGATGGGGGCGTGAAGAGCTTTTTCAGCCTCCTTGTCTATAACTAGCCCCTCCCTGCAGCAGGGAGCGAGGTGGAAGAAGCCCAGTGCGGGCATAGCATCTATTTCCTATGCCCTGTTGTCTTCAGTGTAGAGTGGCACAGGACAGCGCAGATGGCACAGCACAGATGAGGACACCACCCAGCAATGGAAAGCCAGGAAGGAGTTAAGTATTCATGAAAAATAGTAAGTTTATTAAAGGACTTTTTTTCTTGGTGTCCTGCTCGGGTTGCTTCATTCTGCAGTTGACTGTAAGACGAAACTTGTGGCTCCTCCCGACTCATATAAAGGCTTCTGCTTCCCTAATAATACCCAGAGTTCTCTTGCAGTCTGACTGCGAAGATGGATCTTTCTCTCCATGGATATCGCAGACAAGCGGAGCATCCCAAGTCCGTTGGCCGCTGCAGCCCTATTCCCACCTGTTTCAGTGGACCCTTTCTGCCCCCCAGCCTCCGGCTTCTGATCAGGTGATGGTAGTGGAACGCCGAGGGTCAGGCGTTCGGCAGAGGTCGCAGAGCCTGTCCTGAAGGGTAGCCGGCCGTAGGCTATGGTGAGCCTATATGGGGGGGAGGAACCACCTTGGGACCCCTTATTTATCATGTCTCCCACAAGCTTTATTATTATTATTGGTGTGTGTTGGTGCAATGTACTTTACTTCTTCATTTCTCACCTCTCCTCCTTATCTCTCCTCTCCTTGCGTCCAGACTGCGAGGGTGGGGCGCGCGCCTGTCCTTCGTGACAGGGAGGGCTTGGCCTCCCCTGCCTGCCCTGTATGTGGTCCGGGCGCCATTTTGATTGGCGCTCGGAGGCCGCTCTCGTTCTCCTGCTGCTGCGGGTGGGGGGATGCTTATATTTTCTTCATTCTATGTTTTCCAGACGGGTCCCAGTCTATCCATAGGTGGTTCCTCCCGGTCTCTGTCCCCCCCCCCCTTCCTGCCCTGTGCTTAAAGGGTTCAGAGGGTCCGAATTGGGGATTGTACGGTTCTGGGCCGTTAGTGCCTTGTGACCCGATTTCTTCCGCCATATTCACCATAATGGAGGATTCTGGGGATAGCGAGCTTGGGGCCCCCCCGGTTTATTCTTTTTTTGATGATGATGATGATTATGAGGCCTTTGGTGGCCGAGGCTCCATGGAGGAGGGTGAGTTATTTTATGATTCTGACTCCTCAGGGGATCGACCAGGGAGTTTTGACAGTGGGAGTTTTGACGGTCCTCCTCGGATGAGGACGGTTGGCTTCCCGATGACACAGAGAAGCTGTTATCTGCAGTTTTTGAAGCCTTGCACATTGTACCCCCTAAGGCGGCCAAAAAGAAGCAGGGGGACCTGTGAGACAGCGTCTTGTCTTTCCTGAACAGGGCCACTTCTCTAAAATGATTTTTAAGGAATGGGAGAAGCCTAACATGCTGCCATTGGTGCCTAAGGGCCTGGACAGATGGTATCCCTTTTCGGAGGACTTGATTCGCCTCTGGTCCCGTCCCCCTGAGGTGGATGCTCCTGTTTTGGGGCTCTCCAATACCTCGGTTATGCCGTCTCCTGATACTTCATCTTTGCGCGATCATGCTGACAGGCGCATGGATCAGCTGGCATGTCAAGCTTTCACTTTTGTGGGCACTGGTCTTCGCCCTGTCTGTGCCACGGCCATTGTCTCCATAGCCATCAAAAAGAAGGTGAGACGCCTTGTGGATATCGCCAGAGCTCACAAGCGAGCGGATGAGTATAAGGATTTCTTAGCTTCTGCGGACTTCATTGTCGTTCTATCTGGCTGCGACAGTGGGCAGCGGATGCCGCCACCAAGAAAGCTCTCACTGGTATTCCCTTCCTGGGACTCCGGCTGTTTGGGCAGCGTCTGGATCTCCTGCTGAAGGATGGGAGGCTCCCTCAACGCCGGAAGCCTGTGCAGCCTTTTCAGGGCTCTTCTTCCTTTCGTCCCTTTCGTGGGTAACGAGGTTCTTCCTTCTCAGGTGGCCGCAGAGACTCCTGGGGGTGAGGTAGATCCTGCGGTCGTCCCGGTCCCTCCTGGGGGGCCAAGTCCAAGCCCACTCCCAATGGGTGAGGAGGCGCCCTCACCCATTCGGGTGGGGGGACGGCTTCTGCTATTTGCTCACGTCTGGAGACAGCACGTCTTGGAACGGTGGATTCTTGAGGTGGTGTCCTCCGGGTACAAAATAAAGCTGGCAGCTTGGCTGCCTCCAAGGTTTCTTCAGTCGCGGATTTCCCAGAACCCATTGACGGCACAGGGTCTACGACTGGCTGTCCAACGACTTCTGTTGTCTGGAGTGATTTGTCCCGTGCCTCACCAGGAACGGGGTCGAGGGTTCTATTCCAATCTTTTCACGGTGCCCAAGAAGGACGGCACTCTGAGACCTATTCTGGACCTGAAGGGTCTCAACAGATTTGTCAGATTCAAACACTTCTGCATGGAGACCTTACGGTCAGCTGTGAGTTCACTTTGTCCAGGCGACTTCATGACCATGGTGGACATCAGGGATGCTTACCTGCATGTCCCTATATTCCAGGGACATCAGAAGTTTCTGAGGTTCGCACTGGAGGATCAACACTACCAATTTGTGGCACTGCTATTTGGAATTTCCTCAGCCCCCCGGGTGTTCACCAAGGTACTGGCAGGCGTCATGGCCCTGCTGAGGAGCCAGGGCATTCATATTCTTCCTTATCTGGACGACTTGCTGATTGCGGCTCAATCTTTTCAGCAGGCTAAGAGCGACACTCGGACAGTGTTGTCAACTATCAAGGAATTCGGCTGGGTGATCAATTATCCCAAGTCTTCGATCACTCCGTCATTGGTGAGGTCCTTCCTGGTCATGATGTTGGACACCTCTCAAGTCAAAGTGTTCCTCCCCCAGCAGAAGGTGGAGGGTCTTCAGGCGCGGGCCTTGCTGTCGTGTCCACACCCGTCCATCTGTCTGGGGATGCAGCTGGTGGGGCTCATGATGTCTTGCTTCGAGGTTGTACCCTTCACCCAGTTCCACATGAGACCTCTTCAGTTGAATCTCTTGACCGTTTGGGATCGGACTCAGAAGTCCTTGGAGCAGGAGTTCTCTCTGTCCCCTCTGGCCAGGCAGTCCCTCTCATGGTGGTTGGACGCCTTTCTGCCTCCGTGCTGGGACATTGTCACCACGGACGCCAGTCTGACTGGCTAGGGAGGTTTTTGGCAATCGCTGAAGTTCCAGGGCCAGTGGGGCTCTCAGGAGGCTCACTTGCCTATCAATCTCCTGGAGCTGAGAGCGATCCGGTTGGTCCATTTTCATTTGACTCCCCAGCTACGGGGTCGTGCAGTCCAGGTCCGCTCAGACAATCAGACGGCAGTCGCCTACATCAATCATCAGGGCGGGACTCGGAGCAAGCGAGCCCTCAAGGAGGAGAATGTTCCCTGCATCTCGGTGGTTTACATCCCCGGGGTGGAGAACCAGGAGGCAGACTCCCTGAGCAGGGGACTTCTCGTCTGGGGGAATGGTCTCTCAGCAACGAGATCTTTCACGTTCTGTGTCACCGCTGGGGTCAGCCGGGCGTGGACCTGTTTGCGTCCCAACACAATCACAAGCTTCCAAGGTTCGTTTCTCTGTCAAGAGATCTTCTGGCCTTCTCTGGCAATTTCTTGGATGGAGTTCCGACCCCTCTATGCCTTTCCCTGTCCTGGGTCGCGT
The DNA here is from genome assembly GCA_027917425.1 of Gastrophryne carolinensis. Lineage (NCBI taxonomy): Eukaryota > Metazoa > Chordata > Amphibia > Anura > Microhylidae > Gastrophryne > Gastrophryne carolinensis. Next base: position 106,777,154 of record CM051241.1, on the reverse strand, counting down.
GCTGTGCAAGATGGCCCAGGAAGGAGTACCGACCATCTTGGTGGCCCCTCGCTGGCCGAGGCGGTGTTGGTTCACGGACATAGTCCAGATGTCAGTGGATTGCTACGTCATGCCCGGCGATCCAGGGCTTCTCACTCAGGGTCTGTTACGCTACCCTAATTTGCAAATGCTGGCTTTGACGGCTTAGCTGCTGAAACCTCCATCTTTACGGAGAAAGGGCTGTCTACCCCGGTAGTGCGTACCATGATTCAGGCTTGGAAGAAATCCTCCTCCATGATTTATTACAGGGTCTGGCATGCTTACATTGCCTGGTGTGAGTCTAGGGGTTTCCCCTGTCGCACTTTTTCTTTTTCTAGGATTTTGGAGTTCCTTCAACATGGTTTGGATTCGGGTCTCAAGCTGAGTACCCTCAAGGGGCAGGTTTCGGCCTTGGCTATTTTCTTACAAAGATCCTTTGCCAATCATAGACTTATCAATACCTTTTTCCAAGGAATTACTCATGTACGTCTACCAGTGTGGGATTTGAATTTGGTGCTATCTGCTCTCCAGGGTCCTCCCTTTGAGCCCTTGTGCAATGCTGCCTTATCTATTTTGACTCTGCAGGTGGTCTTTTTGGTAGCCATCACTTCGGTGCATCGCGTCTCGGAGCTGGCGGCGCTTTGTATGAAGCCTCCTTACTTTGAGAGGCATTAGGATAAGGTGGTTTTTCGTCTTAAGCCTGATTTTTTTACCCAAGGTTGTTCTGCCTTTCATGGTCAGACATTGTCTTGCCTTCTTTGTGTCCCGCGCCTTCTAATTCTAAGGAGAGGGCACTCCATTCTCTGGATGTGGTCCGAGCCCTTAGGTACTACCTGGTTGCTACAGAATCCTTAGGAAGTCGGATTCTCTTTTTGTCCTTCCTGACGGGCCTAGGAAGGGCTTGCCTCCAGCCAAATCCACTATCAGCAAGTGGATCAGACAGGCGGTGGTACAAGCATATTCTGCCAGGAGGAAGGAACCCCCTTTTCAGATCAGAGCTCATTCTGCTAGGGCTATTGGTGCCTCTTGGGCTTTTCAGCACCAGGCTTCTGTTGAACAGGTTTGTAAGGCCGCTACGTGGTCTTCAGTTCATACTTTTTCTAAGTTTTACAAGGTTGATGTCAGGGCCTCAGCTGATGCTGTTTTTGGCCGTAAGCTCACTGGGGATCCCACCCTTTCTTGGACACTGCTTTTGGATGTCCCAATTGTCAAGAATGAAGCGACCCGAGCAGGACACCAAGAAAAATACAATTCTGTGATTACTCACCTGTAGAATTGATTTTGTTGGTGTCCTGCTTGGGTCGCTTCATCCCACCCTTGTGCTGTTATCCTCTTTTTTACCTTGTTATGGTGATTACTGTTTGAGAGAGCTTATTTTGGGGCTGTGTGAATTAACATGGTCTCTGGCCTCCCGGCTTGTCTCTGTATTTACTGCTTTTCAACCACTGGGGATTATTAGGGAAGCAGATGCCTTTATATGAGCTGGGAGGAGCCACAAGTTTCGTCTTGCAGTCAACTGCGCCACCTTGTGGCGGATAACCCAATTGTTAAGAATGAAGCAACCCGAGCAGGACACCAACAAAATCAATTCTACAGGTGAGTAATCACAGAATTGTATTTTTCTAGTGTGTGTGTTTTTTTTTTTACTTTAACCCTCTTTGAACTTGTAGGGGGGAAGGGGGGCTGTGAAGAAGAGCCTGGGCTATGCGGGCTGGTATGCTTTAGGGCCAAGGGGTGGCTGCCCAAGTGGCTGGTTCCCGGGCTGTTTTGAGTAGATAAGAAGGGTTGAACCCTTATAAATTAAAAAAAATAAAGAAGTTGGGTCCCTCCGCCTAGTGAGGGGGATCCCCACACTCTTTGTTAAAATTAATATTTCAGGCAGAGAAAGGGGCACCCTGTACACACACAATGATGGTCCAAAATGGTTCACATAGTAATGCAGTAAAGGGGTGGAAAAAACCTTTTCTGAATGAGTCTAAAGGCGTGGCTGTAAAACGAGGGTAAAAACTTAGCAACTATACTTTTCTGAGAATATCTAGAAGTAATATCTAGAAGGTGATCTCTTAAGTCTTTCCCTCAATCTGGCTCTTCTACTACCTCATTTATACTTTAAACAAAACATTTTTGAATCACATTACCACATCTCATACCTTTACGTATTTCAGAATAGCCTATGGTAACAGGTGGTAACAGAGGCAGATGAAGAAATGAGAGCCAAGGGTCGGAGGTCACAGACATGAGAGCAGAGTGGTGGAGGTGGCCAACTGTCATGCATGGGTAAACAGTTCAGAGGGTACTCAAAAGTAGCAAAGTCCAAAGGATGTAGCCATTGGTCATTCACTTGTAAACAGTCCAGAGGGTAATCCAACAGCCAAGGTTGAAGGGTAAGCCAGAGATGAGATCGGGTTACTCAAGGTTTTCCCAAAGGTTATTTTCAAAGGGCTGTAGTGGCACAGTAAGACATAAATAGGAATTCTATGGTGCCACATTAATACCAGAAGCTCTTATAAAGGCCCCCCTGGGAGATCCAATTGGCTCTCCCCTGTCAGTTGATCTGGTGCACCTGTAAATTGCTTGTGCAGAAATTGGGGGGCTATACATGTGCATTACTTGCCGCCACTGCCTGCAATCGATTGGCCACAGCCCATTGCTGCACCTGCACAGTATAGTCTGTGAGTTGCTGCTCATGCTGATGCGTAAGTGTAACCTCGGACCCGTGACAGGAAGAATTATCCTGGTGAGCTGCTTAATAAGGCTGTTGCTGAGACTCTGGCTTTTTTTTATAGCCCAGGTCCTCATGATCACCTTTTAATAGCACTGAAAAGTAGACCTTGACAATCATCTATCCTCCCCTGGATAACTTCTATTTACGCAAAAATAGTGACCACTTTCAAGAATTTACAAAAGTCTAAGCAGCATTGCTTATGTCCTGTTTACAACTGAGATGCTTTTAAGCTTTATTTTATACGTTTTATATCTGTCATTGTAAATTTACTATTCTGGACATTGTTCCACAACATCCCATTCCTATTTAGAATTACCTAATCTTCCTTTATTTGTTTGGAAAGAGATACAATGTACATAGAATAAATTTAGTGAGATGGTGTTTATTTAGGCTGCCACTTTTGTAAAACGAAACTGCCGTTAGCATGGCAGCACTGGTAATGTAATAAATCTCCAAGCACATACCCACATGCTGAGTGCACCTACGTATCTAATCAACTTTACAGCCAAAGTGAAAAACTAGAGAATTCAAAGCCTTATA